>QXTE01000018.1:3315897-3334853 GCA_003942145.1 Platysternon megacephalum | reverse complement strand
GAGGTTCTACTGTAGTCTCAAAGAGCACATAGTGGTTGCTTCACATCAATTCAAATATTCTTGTAGCTTTTAACTGTATTAATGTAGTCTGCTTAACTCTACAAGTATATTCTTTTTCTTTCTTATATTCTTTGTATCCCTAATACCCAGTGCATATTGATATATTAATTACTCTGAAAATAGCCTATACCTATATAAGATTTTAATAGTTTGTTAAAGCATCTCCTTTCATGGGAGAAAAGGCTTCCAAATTTTTATGCCTTTACTATCCTAATAGCCATTAAAAATGTTGAATGTTCTTTGAACATATCCAGATATTTCTGGCACTAAAAAGGCACTGTGTCCCATGTGGTGTATGGAATGAGCAGTCTGCAGTTAAGCCATTTTCATGAATAGACAGTATCTGCCCTGATATGTAAGTGTCTAGTTGTTTAGGTTTATATTTAGGAATTTCACTCTTCTTCCAGGGCCTCTGTTTGTTGGCACACATGGGAACAAGGCATTTGCGTAGGTGCCTTGATCCCATGAGTGAAAATATGTGGAGAAGACCCCCCTGAAACACTGCAGTTAGTGGTAAGCAGCCCCTCCATCCCTGCTCTCATATCAAGGAGGCAACATAGCAAAGTAAATTATTAAACTTCTTCCATGTTGATTAACAGGTTTTTATACAGTGGCAAAAAGGAACTAAACACATTTTTCCAGGCATGTGACAGGCAAAAATCTCCTGTAGCTGCCTTGTTTCTGGTCAGTGTGGTGGCCTGTCCCACCTTGATTTTCTGGAAGGATTTTCAGTTTTGTTTCTCCTCAAAATGCCTACCTCCCAAAGAAGGTTTTATTTCCATTAATATTATGCAGAATATTTCTGGGCTGTGGTAGGGTATTTACAGTATTTCAATGCAGGCATTCCTTTTGTGGTGACTGGTTGTTTTGCTGCGTAATGTTTCCTTGAATAACTGCCAAACTGTCATCTGCTCAATGACTTCAAGGTTTGAAATCTTACTAAAATCATAACACAACCACAACAGCTTTATGGCATTCAGTTTCCATGTGGGTTTTAAAAACACCACTACTTCACATGACACAATCCTTGAAAACTTTACTGCTAATTTGCATAGTTTATCCTATACACAGACTTTGAAAACTCTGTTATACATCTGAGTAACTTTATGCATGTCAGCAGTTCCATTGAAAAAGTTCCTTAGGTACAAAACATTTTCCAGGATTGGAGCCTTGCATTTTACTGCCTTTTAGATATTCATAAAATGACACCCTGTGAAGTGTTGTGTACAAAACTACTTTTCTGTGTAGCCTAAACCCTGAGCTAGACAATATACAATCAGAAAATAATTCTATATAAAAGATAAAATGATCATGAAACTAAGGCCTATTCTACACTTAAAAATTAAGTCAACCTAGCAACTTAGGTCAGAGGTGTGAAAAACCTCAACCCTGACCCAAGTAGCTATGCCGACCTAACCCCCAGTTTAGATACAGCTATGCTTTCATCAACGTAGTTACGGTCATTCAGGGAAGTGGTGTTCCTATACCAACAGGGAAAAAAAACCTTCCATCAGTGAAGGCTGAGTCTACACTACAGGGTTATGCCATAATAATTAGGACAACATAGCTACTCCAGTATAGTTTGGATAGTGTCTAGTATTAATAAGTATTGAGAGGTTTTAGGATAGTATTAGTAATTAAGACTCTGGCAGCCTGTCCTTTCTAAACTTCCAGTTTTCAGGGTCTTATAACTCTGCCATAAGAATTCATTTTGGCCTGGACCAGAAAGTGCTCCTTTTGTGTGGAACTAAAGAGTAAGCAGAAAAAATACCCTCACTGGTATGTAAGCTTGACTTATGGAAGCAAATAAATAGATTTTATTAAAGTTTTGAAAGGTTTTTTTTGTATTGCTGTTTTGAAAGAGAGAAGCTATTTTTGTATTTTTAAATGAATGTGTGCACATCATTAGTTCTTAATAAGGGACTGCTACTTTGTTTTAAAATATGTTTCAAACAAGGAATTACTTAGTGTTCTTTTTAGGTAGAAGTTCATAGAGCACAACAAAACCATTTGATGAAAAACCCTATCTCACTAAACTAGAGTCTGCCTGTATGCATCCAATTGCAGGGTTGAGGTTTGTGTGATATTTGCACAGCATCTTTTATTAAAAAAAAATCCATGTCCTACTTTCTCCGTCTAGAAGCCAAATTCTTTGCATTTCTAATGCAGGAAGAACATTAATAATGCACCTCACACAATAGAGAATATAACCCTAAACACAGAGATCCAGCCACATAAGCATAAAGATTCTGAGTGGCTCTTCCTTTTTTGAATCTTCTTTCTCTTCAGTTCTGTCTGACTTGAGTTTATTTCTAATGTCCTGCTCTTTTCCTTTTGTAGGAAGGCATTGCAGCACATGCCACCACTGTCCCTGACGTCGGGTTCTACAGACTTCTCAAGCTTCTTATCTCCCAATGTTTTGGAGGAAGTAGATAGTTTTCTTATAAGAATAACCAGGTAAATCTCATTAGCGTACTTGTATGGTAAGAAAATGATATAGAGTAAATGGGTACTGCAAAAATAGCTTTCATTTGTCATAAATATGAAAAATTGGTTCCTCAGCTCTTCAGTTTGAGCATTTAGCTGACCTAGAAGCCAAAAGCTCATTCCTCTCTCTTTGGCATAGTGTTGAGGTATATTTAATGTTAAGTTGGTGTGACATTAGTTCTGCAGTGAAAACTGTTTATGGACCTTCGGAGGAGTTAATAACATTTTTCTCCTTTCTTCCATTGGGAATAAATTCTAAGCGATTAATCCAAAATGTGAATGCTAGAAATAGTGAAAATCTGGTCCCAAAAGCAGTCATGAGGTACCATCTTTCAGCCTATTTTTTTTTTTTTGTACCTTAACTGCTGTTGTAATAAGGAAGTATATTGCCATCATGAATAGTTTTTAAGGAATTACTTTGGTATATAGACCAACATGATTGGCTCTGTCCTGCTCCCACTGCAATCAATTGAAGTTTTGCCATTGGCTTCCTTTTGTTTAATCTACTTTTTTTTTATAAATTATACTTTATTAGAAATGTTTACATGTGATCAGGTACTAGTCAACCAGGTCTTAAATTATAAAGAAAAAGACCTAATAAATTAATATGTTTGCAATATATTTACATAAAAAATCTCAAGTGTTAGGTATAAGCACATTTCCCATACAAGTGTACTTAGAGACATAGTATAACAAAACTTCAGGCTATCGGGTCTGCCTATACCAGGTTATTGGGATGTGAACTTTTTTGTGCTTCCTAGCTATGTGGGTGTACAGAAAGTAGAGAAAACTATTGTAAAAAATAGAGAGCAAATATAAGGGAATGAAATAAGGGTGCCAGATGGAGGCTCTAGACTGATAATGTTTGAAATAGGGTGTACTAGTAGGAGCGTACTCTTAAAAGAACAATATAACAAAAACTCAAATACTGAATTCCTGTGATAAAGCTAAATAGCCTTTTTTATCTTCTAGTTTTTAACTAGATGATAAAACATTTTCAATGATTCTGTATAAAAGAGTGGATGATTCATCCAGTGTTGATTTCAACAACTGGAACAGGACAATTAGCTATCAAGTTTTTATAAACAGATGGCTTAAATGGCTATATAAATAGGCCACATCATAAGTCACTGGTATTAATTGAAATTATTGATATACCATTTCATGTACTTGATTATGAAACTGCAGGTTTCCTTTCTTATTTATATTTATGCATGGTCTTTTTATCTCCTAGTTGTTATGCCACTCCAGAGGTTGAACTTACATTGTTGGCTTTTGCCCTAGCCAGAGGGAGTGTTGCTAAAGTGATAAGTTCACTTTGTACTATCACTGATCATCTGGACACACTATACAAGGCTTCTTCACTCATCTCTTCTATGGCAACTGTTAGACAAAACCTGCTTTATAAATATGGTAAATATTTCAGGGACATCTTTAAATGCTACTCAAATGAATAGTTACTGCATCCTTCAGAGAGAGAGAGAGAAAGTGTGTGTGTGCGCGAGAGAGAGAGATCAATCATAGACAGCTTTCCAAATTGTCTGTGTGTAAACTGGTTGTTTGATCTTTTAATCAGGGTATAAAAGGATTTTATTTTAATGAATATTATCAAGCTGAAAAGAAAGGTATATCTCCTAAAACCGTACTTGCATCAGAGCAGTGCTAGCACTAGAATTTGAGATACTTGTGATCCTTCCAAGAACCAAAGGTGATGTCACCTTGGAGAAGGAAGTCTGTAATCCTGCGCTCAAGAAATGCATGGGCAGTTGGCTCTGTAGTAAGATGATAAAGGTGTTTGCATCTCTATTAAGTTTATCTAGTGGTACTAGTCTTTGTCTTCCTACAACAAGTTCCTGAATTTTTTTTCCTCTGTCCAGTTTTACTCAGAGTAGAATGACATTTATTTATAATTTTTGTTAACGTTTTTGTCGTAACTGAATTATGTAGTGTAACTCAGACCTAAGTACAATTCTTTCATTTTCGCTTTCGATAAATAAACTTATCTGGATGTTTACTATAGGTTTAAACATGAACCTGGTCTAGCATAAGGCAGTAAAATGTCTTTCTGTGGGTATCAACTTAAGCTTTACTTCTGTCAGGCGTGTTTTAACCTCTGTAGTTACAAATAAGGTTAATATGACTGAAAGTGATGTTTTTTGTTTTTGGTTTTTTCCAGTTTTCAGTTCCTATATGTTGCTCATTTAACACTATTTTGTGTATGATCAATATCACCATTTCCTTCTGTGTAGTCAGTTTCCCTTTTGTTTGTTTGGATTTTCACTTAACATCATAGAACAAAAAACATTTTTAAATAGGAAAATGTGATTGCAAACCACAGTTAGCATGCAGACTTAGCAACAGGTATATAGTACCAAAAATTATTTTTAATCAATTTTTTAAAAATTGACCATCTCAGGTTGATGGTATCACTTTAACTACTTGTCTCCAGTCCTGAATTACTGGATATTCTTAGCAGGCATGCAGGTGTGAACCTAATGTAGAGAAATACTTTCACCAGACTCCACTGCTGGTTCTGGTGTGTGACAAATGTAAACATGTTATGCATAAAATATTTTTACTACAACATTATGCTCAGAATTCTGCAAAGTCACTTCTGTTTTCCACAGCAACTGTATCTCTGGTTCCTCATATAATAAAAGTGATATTTAGTATTATTTCATATGCTGTGAACGCTTTAATTCAAAATGTGTTTTGACAGTCCTCCAGCCGTAACAATTCTTAATTTTTTGTCTTTGTACACTTAAAATTTCAACTGTTATGTTGCAATAACATGGATTTTGCATTTGTTTCCTTTGTATAAGGTAAAAAGATCCTGTGGTGGTGTGATTCTTTAATTTTTTTTCTTAATTTTTTACCTTCTCTGTGTAAAGAATTTAGAATGCCATTGGCAAACAAGCTCTATATTGTTTGTTTTATAGCTCTGATAAACCTGTTGATTTGCTTGTTCAGGAAAGCCGCTACAGCTAACCCTTCAGGCATGTGACGTAAAAGGAAAGGAAGATAAATCAGGGCCTGAAAACCTCCTTGTTGAGCCATGGACAGGGGATGGTAAGTGTATAGTCTTTTGTTTATGCTTTCTTGTAGTGGTTCAGATCTGTACATTTTCACACTGATTGACAGTTAGAAAAAAGGAACTACGGTAGAGACAGTGCTTCTAAATTGTAATTCTCACTCACAGGGAATTTCTCTTAGGAACTGTTCCTTCCCCTAAAACAGTTTTGGTATCTTAGGTCAGGTTATTGGTGCATTGTCTGAAAGTGAATAGCAGGCTTGTGTGAAAAACTTCATAGCAGAGCAGCATTTTGCTCTGAATCACTAGGGGCTTCCCAAACACTGATGGAGGGATGGAAGAGAAAATCATATAGAATATCCTTGGGTGGCTGAATATTTAGTTTCAAGAGTCAACAATCCTTTAATTGTTGATTTCTATCTTAGTCAAAATGTTCTTAAAAATCAGAAATAACAGTGTAAATGAGGCAGTAAATAATGCTTTGACTTGCAGAGCCAATGTGCACTTCCCTAGAAAGCCTTTTGAGGTGCTTAGCACACAACATAGTTGGGGGCATGTAAATTGTGCACTGTCGAGGTGGCATACACATTGGAAATCAGTTTCTTTCTTGGGGTTGTTTGCAGTCAAAGTTTGGGGGTGTTTGCATTGAAAAGTTTTTTTTCTTCCACTTATTCAGCCTCTAGCTGAAGTAACATTGCCCTGGCATTTTGCTCTTGATGCCACCGATTAAACTTCAGGATATTGTAACAAAAGGAGGGATTTATAGCTCATGTTCTTCTGAGGTTTTCTTTCATTTAAGAGGAAAGGGAGGAGGTAGAATGGTCTTGACAGTGTTGTTCTGGCTTTCAGAAAAGCTGTCATTTAGACAAGTAAACACTGTCATTCAGTGGTCCCAATAACATACAATGGGAGTGATTTTTCGCTAAAACTTAGCAGTTGTAAGAATTATTTCCTGTTACTGATAGTACAGTCCCAGGAGAAACTGTGGCTGTGAAGACACGGTCCTGAGGAAGGATATACTAACACAACACTGTGTTGAATGTACACCTTTTGATACAGCATCATCTTTTATAAGCAGAAATACTAATGCCAGCATTATAATTTACTATTTCATTTGGACTCTCAAGTCCCATTCACTGGCTGAATCTTTGCTATAGAACAGAGCGCTGGGTTTTGTTTTACTCTCATTATAATTCTGTATCCATTTACTTTAAGGTGACAGTCCTCTAAACCTCATCCTGTTTTCATTGTTCCTTTAGGTTTTCTTACTGAGACTGGAAAGACCAGAGCAAGTATCATTCTTTCTACAGGAACTGAATCTACATTCCAGGTGACACAAATTAGAATAAAGGTAAGGAACTTGTTTGCATTATTCAAGCAGATTCTTGTATTAATGCTTTTTTCTTGGTGGTGGAATTTAGACAGTCATTAACCTTTGATTGAATGTACAGCTTTGTGATTAATTTGCAAGAAATTTGAGTGACAGCAGTTTGGGTTTTGTTTTGTATTTGCATGAGTCACAGGAAACTTGCACGAAAAGAAAAATAGAAATTTCATCTGGTTACAGAATGCTGCCACAAGTGTACTCTGTAGAGCGTTCCATCTATTTTATGTTGCCTCTGTCTGTATCTTATTCAGGCCAATGAGGTATTTCTAGTTCTTGTGTATGTAGTATAATGCTTGCCATGTATTTAAACAGCAACATTACTCTGGTGTGGAGGTAAAAACTTATGTCTCAAACATTGGTAGAATCTCATAGCAGGAAGGAAGCTGTGATGAGGTTTTTACAGCTTGCTTTTCTGTTGTTGAAACTATAGCTTACTGTCTCAAAGCATGTGTGCATGCTCTGTAGTGCCCACCTGAATTGAGGATGACGAGACTCTTGTGCTTGTAAGTTCTCATCAGTTGGGGATGGAGGAAAGGGCAATATCTCAACTGTTCAAAAATTTATAGTGCAATGATACCTGGATACAATTAAAAAAAAAAATTGCCACCGATTTTTGTATAAAACAGCAGAAAAGCAAATTGAATCAAGATGCAAGCTTTTTCTTTCTTGCTTGGCTCCAGGTGAGATGGTGGCTAAAATGAAACTTAGCTGTGAGTTTGAGCCTTAATTTTTCAGAGATGTTTAATCTTTCTGAAACATTTCCTGTGTCATGTTCCTTTAAAACAAAGAAAATAAATATGATTCCAAAGAATCACAGATCAATTTTGCCGATCTCTGGTTTGATTTGAGTAACTCTTCCTTATAAGCAGAAACATCATTTTATTGTTATCCTAGTTTTCTCTGTGTTGCTCCAGCATTATGTTCTCCTTTCAGGTTCGGAAAGGTGCTATTGGGGCCCAGTGTGGGTTGGTGTTTGCTTATAACAGCTCTTCAGAAAAATTTCATGCAGAGGAACATTTTAAAAAATTTGGAAGCTATGACAAGTGGAAGCTACACGAATTCAGGCAATTTTTAAAAAACAGGTAAAGGTGGGCAGGGTGGTAATGAATTTTTTTTTAAATTAACGTTGCAGCAAACCTCTACCCTGTTATAAAAGTCAGTGTGGATGAGGTGGGAGAAGTCTTTAACATTTCTTTGTGCCTACTGCTGTAGCTGCAAATAAAGTCACTTGCCACTGAACGCCTAAAGGTCTACATTTAAAACTTAATCATGACCAGCCCAGTTTGAATTAAAATCTCAATTTGATATTTTTGAGAAGCTGTGTCTATACAGAATGCTGATTCCTAATAGCTGTATTGTTGCCTTTCTCTACAAGTATGCTGTACAATTATTGACTTGACTTTAAAAATAAAAATAAAAAAATCTATGGCAGACATGCATTTACTGGAGTCTGTGCACGTGAAATGTTTCTGCTACGTTTTCCTGAATCTTTAATTTTTCTAACAGGTAAAAATAGTTGGGTAACATAGCAGTGGGGCAATCCCTAAGTTTTTTTTATTATAACTTTGTTTGATCTGCTTTTATCTGCAGAAGTGATTGTTCATGTGATGAGCTGGGAGAGGATGATCCTGTTGGCTGGTTTGAGGTGGAAGAAGAATGGGATGAAGTGGAGGTCAAAATGCAGCAGTGCAGAATTTCCCAAGTAAGAAATAATTAGAACAGACTGACTGAGGTGTGAATGAGGAAATGATAATCTTCCTGCTTTCTTGAAGACCAGTTAAATAATCATCAGGTTTTTCTTACCAAAGAAGAGGCCCAGTAGCGTAGCTGAGGGCGGGGAGCAGGGCAGCGGCTGCTCTCTCACTGAGCACAAGTGGCGCCTTTTCAATTTCTTGGCGCCTTTTTAATTTTTGTTCACCCGGCGGCGCTCTGGGTCTTCGGCGGCACTTCGGCGGCGGGTCCTTCACTCGCTCCGGGTGTGTTAGAGGCCTTGACTAGAGCTAAAAAGTCAATGAGAGCCATGGGAGCTAATGCCACAGTTTTTTTAGATTTAGCATGGACATTACTGTCTCAAAAGTGTAGAAAGTTTCCACTCACTGGATTGTGTCAAGAGGATGAGTTCCACTGTAAGCCTAATGATTAGAACATGAAACAAGCTGTGCAATCACAGTTCTTCATATATTCTTATTTGCTCACTTTTAATTACTACAAAATAAAGACTAAATAACGAGGAGTCCTTGTGGTACCTTAGCTTATGCCCAAATACATTTGTTAGTCTAAGGTGCCACAAGGACTCCTCGTTATTTTTGCTGATACAGACTAACACAGCTACCACTCTAAAATAAAGACTAGATTCTGCAACCCTTATTCATGATAAGTAGCACCTTGTTCCTTGAGTAATTCCATGGATTTCAATGGAACTACTTGAGTACTGCACTACTCAGCATCTTAATTTGCAGCAATTAAAAGTGAAACTTGTCTTCCAGTTCATGTTGTTGTTTCGGGTTCAATTTTAATTTGGTTTCAGGATCCCAAATCTCCTCTTCCTGGGGGAGAAAATACCAAAGGTGGCTGCTCAGGGACAAAAGTGGAAAGTCCCCGTTGCATAATGGAATCCAGAATATGCCATTTCCTTATTCAGTAGCTGTCTGAACTGTTATGCATGTACTATACATATTTGTTCCCCACATTTTGTGATTACAGGATTAAAAAATACCTTTGGTCTCTGGGGATGGATTCCTTAATGGATGCTCTCGGCTTCAGGTTCTTTATACTAATGTGGAAAGAATTGCAAGTTAAATGCGTGTATATATATTTAATTTACATTGATAGTTTATCCTCTACTTGTTTTTATATTAAGCTAATGATTTTCCACTTGCAGGGAAACTTGGCGCTATAAGATTAAGAAATAGAACACAGTTTACAAAATGAGTTAGATTGGTAATTAAATGACTGAGTTTGCAAGTGAACATGGCAGTCACAGAACCCCCTAGTATGTAGCTCATATAGAACCTTCAGAATTAAAGTGTTTTACAAAAATGGGGTGGTGGGGTGGTAGGCCAGGACACTGGCTTTGCCTGAATAATATCATAGGATCTTAAATGTTTGTGTGGCTCTCGCTCTTGAAATCAGGATTTTTGAACAGCGCTTGTGCTATTTTTATGTCTCTATCCAGTATTTAATGGTGAAGTTCTTGTGCACAAGGCAAGACACAGCAGAGCGCCTAGGAGTTCAAGGCCTGAATGTTCTGGGATATCTTCGGCCTGTGGTAGGGGAGCCCAACAGAAGCATGAACTGTCTGAAATGCAAAGCAACAGATGACAGCATTTGTGGAACAACCCTTCTCCTGAAGACACTTCATTTCATCCAACAACTTGCACAGGACCTGGTATGTTTCTCTCCACATTTGTTCACTTCTTTAAAGCATGTGATCTTGTTACAAGAATAAATGGTGGTACACCAAAGACAAACTTAAAAGAGGCATTATAAAAGAATGTAGTGGCCAGAGAGCAAGCTGTAACTACATTCAGTGGTAATAATATGCAAGTCATGAAACTTGAAGTGTCTGGAAAATGACTTTTAGTATACTAAGATGCCTTATAAAAGGGCACTTAAATAAGTTAGGAATATGTCTTCTTTAAGAAAACCAGAACTGAACTGCATTTCCGTATCTCACACTTTATGATAAAGTGCTTAGTGGGATTAGTGCAACATATATAAAAGTTCCACTGCCTTTTAAATAGCCCCGCTGCATCTCTTGGAAGCATACAGGAGGATTAGAACAGGTGTATCGACTAGAACTTGTTCTCCACTATTTGAGAGAGTTAGATTTGTGAGAAAGTTGGGACATACAAAAGGAAGTGAAAATTGTTAGTCTGACGCAACAAAAAGAGAAGATATTGCTGGTTCGTCCTAATGGGAGCCTGACCATGTTGTGTCCTGAAGCTGGAGTGGCATTTCAGATGCAGCTTGATATTTCTTTCATACTCCATATGTTGCAGTTTTCACTGTGTTTTTGTAAACATGCATTGTGTAGAATGAATTCTTCAATCCTATATTTTCTTTGCCTCTTTTAGGTTCAACAAAAAGAAAGTGGATTAAAGTACAGATCATTCTTGGACTTCACAGGCCTTGACTTGCAGCTTTTCTGGAATTTTTACAATAAACTACACCAAAAGTAGGGCCCTCCTCCATCACAAAGTTAGCCATAAATATGTTTACATACAGTGCATTTTATTCAGCTGATGTTTTCTGCCATTAAGCTGAAGTAGCCGATATTTTCCCTTCTCTCTGTTGTCTGGTTTTTTAGCTATAACATTACATAGATGCTTGTAACCTTTAAGTTTCGGTACAGTAAGTTTGATTCCTGTCTAGGTGTTAGGGTGGTGTTGTGGTTTTTTGGGGGTTTTTTGAGTTCTTGGCTGTGTTTTCTTTACTCAGAGGATCTCTTAGCATCACTGTCTCGTAGAGCAGAGACAGCAACGCTTGCTTTAGCATAGCAGTTTGTGCTGGAAATGAGCTCTTCCTGTGAAGATTTTACTCTTGTTTGTTTTCCTTTTAGCCCAAGGGAAGAATGTCTCTTTGCCCAGACTGTGCTACTGCAGCTTCTTCAAAGCTGCTTCTCTGTGCTTACTGGAAACAATAAAACTATTAAATCTCAGGAAGCTTCTCAAAGCAAAACTTCTGGCCAAACCGAAGCTGCAGTAGAGCTCTACAGGCATTTGTGTGAAGGTTCGTTAATATTATGCTGTCACTTACTAACTTTGTTGTTGTTGTTTTTTGTTTTAAAGGAGTTTTATACTTGTGTGAACTTGGAACAAGTATTTTCCAAAACCCAAGCCAGCTGCTGTTTCAGATTGTTCTGCTTTATTGCTATTTTAGACCAATGGGTTTAGCTGAGAGCTTGCTTCTGTACTTTCTTTGAGCCTCTGATGAAGTGATCTTGCATCTGTCCTGATAATCTGTGGCCTGAAAGTGGTTGCAATGGCAAATTATTTCAGTGGAGCTGTATCTACTTGCACCAGTAGAGAATTTGGTCCTTTGACTTCAGTACTGGAATAAGTACAAGGATTAGATCTGTTTATATCGAATATTTCTAACTACTCATCACTGTGCTAGAATGAATCCACATGGTTGGGAAAGTACAAATGAAATCCTGGCCCCGATGGCATTGAAGTTGATGGGAATATTGTCATTGACTTCTTTGGAGCCAGTACTTTGCCTTATATATTTAAGTACAATGATTTCAATAACTAGTATACCTAGTAAGAAATTATGAAAAACAAGGAATAGATGAATGACTTTGTACTGAGTGTGGTACATTTTGAAAAGGTTTTTTTTTTGTGTGTGTGTTTTTTTCTTTCCCCAGGTTTGACAGTTGGTCTTATAAATAAATATAACATTGAAGTTCCTGAAGTGAATCAGGTCATTTGAATCAGAGGTCTTCTCATAAGATCTTTCTTGCTAGACTTCAAAAAGCTTTCTCACATGTTTGTGTAGACAAGCCTTAAGTAACATTTAGTTTGCAGTAAGCTGGGTTGAAATCTATCCTTTACTAGCATGCTGTCCATGTGGACTCCGCTGATACACACTAGTAGTTCCTTACTGCGCCTTTGATCCTACTCCCATATCAAAGTGGGGTAGATCAGAGTGGATTAAGGAACTGTTAGAGCATGTTAACAGGGTCCATATGGACAGTTGTTGCACAGCAGGCTACCTCAATGTATATGTATATCCCAGCTTGTTGCAAGCTAAATGTTCTTGAAGATCAATCCTTACGTGTATATGTGATGAGTATTTTATGTGCTTTGGAAAGACTAGTGTCATGGAAAAGGAAATTAAATTTTATTATGTATTAAAGATGTATATACTTGGTTATTGATTTGAAATTGTAACACTGTTTCCTTTTTTGTGAACAGTCGTGGACATGAGTGATAGCAATTTCACACCCATGACAATGCTAAAGCAGGAAGTTAAGAACACATTGCTCAATGGAGCAGCTATCTTCTTCCCAGATAGACAGACCAGACGGGACCAGCTCTTCACCATGATGGTAAACATGCAATGAGAAATGATTGCTTTTGGCTTTGTTAGAATTATTTTCTAAGGTAGAAAAGAAAAGAAAGCAGGTATCTGTTTATCCCTCTCTTTTTCTCCACAATCACTTCATTCCAGATGAGGCGAGCTTGCCTTTACCTTTCCATAAAGTAGTAGTTTCAGTTCAGATGGTCTGTCTTAGAATGTCAACCTTCAAAGGAAGCCTCTTTCATACTCTCAAAAGTGACCGTTTAAAGAGGGAAACATGGCATTGTGAAGTTCCATATTAGTGGTCTTTAAGTGATAGGCTCTGCTCAATTTACAAATAAATTTTGTACATATAATAACCCCCATTTTGTGTAGGAGGAAACCTGAGGCACAGGATGCAGTGAGTTTACATATGTTCTAGTGTCCAAGTCTGTATGAGAACTTAAAAGAATACTGTTAAAATATTTTATATCCTGTTTTTCCTCATGATTTAGAACCTATTGGAATACTGAAAGTGTAAAATTCACATGCTGTATTTTTTTTTTTTTTTTTTTTTTTAACTCTTGCATGTGCATATGGGTCTGTAGGATTTCTTATGTGTGCTTTATTTTTATACTATAAATCTAGTATCCCATCACAGTAGCATTTAGAGAAGACACAATGCAAGGAAAAGTGATTTAAATGCCAGGAAGATGCAAGGAAAAGTGATTTAAATGCCATTTTAAAATCAAGATTTGCTTAGTGGCAGAGAACTTAAAGATCCAATTTCAATGGGGACTGAATTTTTTTTTAAAACATTTTTATAAACCAAGGATAAAGCTCAGAAAATGGGTATTTTTCATAATGAAAATGCAAACCAAACATCTCTTGGAGTTGTGCAAATACTAATCCTGTAGTCTGCAAAAAGTATTTCCTGGTCCTGTCATTCTTTATAATTCTTTGCTATTACAAAAAAACATTTTTTTTTAAACGTAAACCTCTTCCATTTCCTAGAAAAACATCACAGAACAGGAACATAAGCAATCTGTGCATCTCACCTTCAGATCCCTGTGTATGTACTTCAGGTAAGGCTCTTTGATATTGAAAAATAACTTTTTTCTCTGATTATCTTCATCCTACTGATCCTTTTCAATAATTCCACATTCTTCTGAAAAAAGAGATGCAAGTCAGCAAAATTGTTAATGCATTTTCTCCTTAAGAGAATAAAAATCTATACATCTTACTAATATTGACTGGCTCAAAAAGCAGTAACAAAAGATTGCCCAAGGATAAAAGTAATTACTGAGGCTGTGGTATATTGCCCAGAGTCTGAGTAGCATTGTTTACTGTTTTATCCTTGATCAATTTTTTTCAAACTACTGTTGTCCTTGGAAACAGTGGGTATTTGTTATATCTTTAAAATACCTCCACACTGATAAATTTATAGAACATTTGATTTTTCCTTCAGAAATGATGTGTAAATGATCTCTGCAGATTATCATCACAACAGGACATCAGTTTCAGACTTCTATCATTAGCCGTTACTCAGTAAGCTCTATCTTTTGCAGTGATCAGGATCCAGGTGGACTTTTATTGTTACCAGATAAGGAAGTTTCTGAGGACTTTGACATCAGCCAAGTGCTGTCTGTCATGGATACCCTTCTGTTGGTGGCAGCGAGAGAGGTAGCTATCCTTTGAGATTGTCTATTCTCACTTCTCCTTTTCTGCCTGCTTTTCTACAGTATGTGATATGCTCTCAAAGGCATGTTGCACATGAAGAGCCTGAAGCCAGTAGTTAACGGGACTATTCACATGAGTAAAATTTATTATGTATGATTGTAGGATTGGGCCCCCACTAATTTAAATGTTATATGTTAAGCAGTAACTACATTTAATATTAAGAAACAAGGCAACATACTGAATAGGCTGCCTTAGGGAGTTTTTCCATAGAGTCCCTTAGTAACTGCCTTGAAGCTGTAAAAGAATTGAGCTATTAAACCAGATTGAAGGATGGGAACCAGTCATGGTACCATAGGCTGAAAGACCTGTGCTTGGGAAAGTAAGGACTTTTCACATGTGAAAATAATTAGCCCATGTTACAGAATGTGCTGAAAGCCTTAATTGATTGCCCCAAATGTAGTTGTAACTAGTTAGACCTGTTTGCTGTTCATCTTACTGAGTTACTAAAACAGCTTTCAAATATCACTTCTTTATTAATTTTTTTTTAACCACTAGCAGTTCATATATGACTGGTCTCTTGCTTTTCATCTTTTTTGTGGCGAGTGGTGTGCGGTGTATCACATAATCTGTCACACTGCAGTGCATGGAATATCATTGATGTATTAATGCCGTGCATGGGATATCATTATTGTATTATTGCTTTTCAGTGTGAAATGATGATGCTGGATGTTGCCCAGCAGGAGAGTGGCACAGTACTGTCATCCTTATTCTGGTCTGTACAGGGAAGCCTCCTTTCATGGTGCTACCTACAACTTAAGGGCAATGATAATACAGCCAAGAGTCTTGCCATGGAAATTCTTAAAAAATGTAAGTTCCAGAGCTGAGTCAGTGCCTAGTATATACAATAATGCAGGACTTTAAAATATGATCTCAAGAAGCTGATTAGCATTTTTATCTCTAGACACTCATCATAGTATCTGAAGCATCCTTATAATTATAGTGCTCCTAACAAATTTCAAAATTGGCCCAGAGCCATCTGGACCAATTTCCAGTTATCAGTATGGTTAAAGTTGTTGTATTATTGTTATGTCTGAGGAGTCTGTAGAATCATGAGAAACTAATTTGGACCAAAAATGTCACTGGCTATTGAACCTATGAAGAAACAAAATTTAGTTCCATTTTAGATATTTTTCCTTAGTTGTCCATTATTAGGGCATCTTCCCTCCATCTCCCTCAAAAGTAATATCTCCCCTGGCTGAGACAGCATGTTATTTTGGTAGATCTGGGTAATCACAAGAAAAGCTGAACTCATTTTGTCAGTAGTAAGACCTATTAATCTAGGCATTTCTAAGGCGCATATCACCATAACATGCTTTGTCTCAGCACAGCACCCCAAAGTTACTTGAATAACTCCTTGGGCCATAAATGTAATGAGAGAGTGATATTAAATTTGTACTTTGTAATGTCGGGCTATTTCTAAATTCAAACTTGGATTATATTCTATAATTTTATTTTTATACTAGTTGTGTTCAATCATTTTATCCATATCTAAAGTGTTCAACTAAAAGTTGCTGGCCTTGCTTATAATTCATGTTTCATTCCTTAGTAAAACAACGATCCAGGAAATCAGATGTTTACAGTAGGGTTATTGAAACACGCGTTTTAAATCAAGGAGACATAGTTTGATTACAATACTAGTTTCTCTATGAATTGTGCTTTTGGTGGTGTTAGTGACAGAGTGTCCTATTGCCAGCAGTGGATATGTGCATAACATTTTTTTGTGTCCCAACTGCCTTTTGAACGTAAGTTCCTTGGGTCAACACCTGTCTTACTCTATTTTGCACAACATCAACCCCACTAAAGGTGCACAGTAAAAACAGACTCCCAGTAGTGAATCCTCAACTTAGCTAACTTTCTATTACCTAATATGTTTTCTCTTTCTTTTTTAGATGTGAGCCAGTTCCTGACAAATATCAGAACAATTTTAGAATCACTTTTGTCCCAATACAGTGGCAAACATATAGTAGAAAAATTAAGTAACTCTGTTTTTGCCATGGCAACCCGTCAGCTGGTAGGTGAATGACTGGAATGTCCTACCGTTTTCCTTTAGTGTGGATATATTTATGAAGGCTTTGTAACGTTTAGGTTGTTTTTTTTTTTTCCTTAGGTGACTTTCTTGTTGGATTTCTGCACTTTAGACATTCCACACTGTACCCTACTTCAGGGTTTCAGTACCCTGACACAGCTGCTGAGGAACCTTTGTAGTGAACCCGGAGAAAGTCTTAATAAGGTAGCCTAAGATAGATAGATATAGATACTTTACACCTCTGATTCTCTGTAACCTTTTGAATTCTGCCTCTCCTTTGCCCACCATCAGTGTATCTGATGAGCTCCTGTCCCTTCAGGATCTCTCTAAAGTGATTTTGAGCATTTTTATAGCGGAGAAGTCACATCTATAAGTATGCAACCAGGTTACGTAAGAAAACTGTTCAGAACATACAACCCTTAAAGGGACTATGCGTTCATCATCACCTTATTTCAAAAGATCACATTTACTTACGTAAAATGTGTTGTTGATCAAGTGAAAATGCTATGGTCACTAGTTAGAACATAAGTCAGTCACTATGTGATAAAAACAGAATCTCTTCCTAGATTAAGAAGTTCATGTGAATTAATACTGTTGATTGCATCATAAATACACCTCTACCTCGATATAACGCTGTCCTCGGGAGCCAAAAAATCTTACTGCGTTATAGGTGAAAGCGCGTTATATCGAACTTGCTTTGATTCGCCGGAGTGCACAGCCCCGCCCCCCCGGAGCACTGCTTTACCGCGTTATATCCGAATTCGTGTTATATCGGGTCGCGTTATATCGAGGTAGAGGTGTATATAACAAAAGCTAGGACCCTTGTCCTGGGAGCTTGCAATTTAACACACAGAAGGTTAATGGGATACATTGGTTTAAAGGAGAGAGTGGAAGTTTTTAAAGGGTACTATAAAGTTTGAAACAAGATTGGGAACCTACTCCCAAGTATATGGAGCTGCATGATGAAATGCAGAGCCAAGAGTGGGAAATCTATCTGTTCTGGTTCTTATACCACACCAATCATTGTGGAATGTGAGTATATAAAAGCAGATAAAGGGAAGGGGAGAGTGGATTGCAAGGTATGGAGTTGGAGGAGAGTAAGAGGAAATAAGAGCAAAAATATATTTAAGGGTGAAATTATGCTTTTGTTCTGAAGGTGGAAATGAAGAGCTTGCACTTGATTTAGTTAAAAAACAAGCCGGTGAAAGGTTTTCAAGAGTAGTGATGCAATTGATATGGCAGCAGAGGAAGATTGTTTCAGTGTCAGCATTTTGGATAGACTGATTTTTGGAAGAGATGAGTGACTGGAGTCCAGAGAGGAGATGATTTATAGTTAACCAAAGCGTGCATGGGGGTTCTGGTAGTTTGAATAGATAGGAAAGGATGGGTTTTGGAGGTGATAAAAAGGAAGGGAAGATAAAAGGTTTCGTGAGAGCCTGGATATGGGAGGAGGAGAGAAGTAGATGATGACACTGAGATTATGACCTTGTAAAATACATAGGACAGTGGAGAAGGATTGAAGACAGGAGAGAGGTAAAAGAGAAAAAATAAAAAGTTAAGAAAATACTAGTACATGCTTCATAATCTTACTTGGCGTCATTCTTTATAGTGATGTAAGTAGTGCTTACAGTACATGTACTGTAAACGATGTAAACGATGGACTCAGATGTGAAATAATGCAGTGCTGTAATCCTCCTACTGAATGCTTTGCATTTGTACCCTGTAAGGTGAAAGTTGTTGTATTTAATTATGCAGGTGGACATGGAAAGCTGGCAGCAAGAACAACCCGTGGTGCTGCGAACATGGACAATGGAATCTCCTCACAACTATGAAAATAATTGCCATGAGGTCTCCGTCTTCCTTTGTCCTGGGGCAACTTACTTTGAGGTGGAATTTGATGAAAAATGTGAAACAGAAAGGAGGTAACTTAATAGTGTGCCATCTCTGACTCCAAAAACTATTCACAAAGGGGCAAATCCTGCACTCTGTGCAGAGAATCATTACCTACTCCACCAACTTCTCCCTCAGCATCAGGGCCGGCTCCAGGCACCAGCTGACCAAGCAGGTGCTTGGGGCGGCCACTCGGGAGAGGGGCAGCACGTCCAGCGATTCGGCGGCAATTCGGCGGAGGGTCCCTCACTCCCGCTCGGAGCGAAGGACCTCCCGCCGAATTGCCGCCGCAGATCGCGATCGCGGCTTTTTTTTTTCTTTTTTTTTTTTTT
>QXTE01000018.1:3190710-3315532 GCA_003942145.1 Platysternon megacephalum | reverse complement strand
CTCAGCATGCACCACCCACCCTGTACTCTTCTTTGCACCTCTGCTTAAAGATTCTTGACACAGCTGAGCTCCCACTTGAAAGGGTGCAGACAAACTCTTTGCACAGGCCCTGAGTGTCAAGGCTATGCTCCCTCAGGCAGTGGAACTATGCTTTCCATTCATTGCTCTTGTATTAGTGCTTGAAAAAACCTGTGGCCATCATTGCGTGTTCCCAGCATTCACTTTACCCTACTTGAGCACAACTGTGCCAAAGTTCAATCCTTTCTGTAACTTACCTCTGTTTCTTTCTGGCTTGCCACTGAGAAATGCTTAATATTTGAACTTGATATTAAGGATCAGGGAGCTATGTTGTAGAAATGACCGTATATGTGCTGTATGAAGTAATGAAATGTTTACATAATCATCTAAAGCAGTAAATACGTCTCTGAAGGGATTGTGTCTACATTGCTGAGTCTCCAGCATGGGGTGGTTAGGGAAGTATGAGAAATTCCAAAGTAAACTTGCCCAAAAGTTTTAAAAATAAAAATGTGTAAGTAATGAGTTGCACTCTCCACAGATATGATTACCTGGAGTTTACTGATGCCAGAGGTGCAAAAACTCGTTATGATACAAAGGTTGGCACTGAGAAGTGGCCCAAGGTGAGTGACTTTGAAATATTGTGCAAAATATACATATGTTAATATTAGGGTACCCTGGAACTCTGTGGTGTTTTTAGCATCATAGGTAAGAGGTTCTGCAGAGACCTTGTAATCTGATAACTTCTTACCTTTGGTGTGGGTGTGTGCACACACCCACCTCTAATGCTCAGAGGGGTAGGGGAGAGGGGAGAAATCTGTAATTCCACAGTGATGCAAATGAATAGAATGAATGACCCAGAAGGTCCTTTCCAATACTCATGTCTGATTAACTCACTACCAAGCTAGCATGTAGAAAACCATGTTTCACTGCAGTTAAACATACAGTTGAAATTGTTCTCTGATCCTCTTGTACCTCACTAATTTTAAATAAATCTTGAGATGGCAAAGTTGAATTCATTTATTATTTTCTTGTGGCCACTCAGGTGCTACTTCATAGCTACTCCAGTGTAACCTTTCCCCGCCGTTATATTTTTTTAACATCAAAAGCTGTATTGTGGGCTGAAACTTTCAATTATTCTTTTGACTAGAAAGTTGAAACTTTAATTGCTGTAGGCTTTTCAGTCATGTGATGGGGGGGCTAGCACATATTACAGAGAAACCGTGAGAATATTGAAAAACACAATTGCTGAAGGAAATTCATGACCCCGAAATGTCTTCCTGTCATGTACATTTGGCAAAATGACTGTTTTGTTGCTCTGTAGAAAGTGACCTTTAAGGCTGGCCCACGGCTGCAGTTTCTCTTTCACTCTGACAGCAGTAATAATGAGTGGGGCTACAAGTTCTCCATCACTGCTTATGGCCTACCAGATGTCGCAGTTTCTTGGGGCTTGGATTTACAGCTGCTTGTATCAAGGTTGATGGGGCGCTTGGCTTCGCGGAGTATGGCACTGAAATCCCAACTGGGTAAGTTGAATTAGTTTCTCTAGCAGTAATGCTTCCAGGATGGGGATGAGGTGCAAGAATCTAATATTTTATATTCTTAAAAGGAATACAGATTGTTCCAGCCCATTCATATTTGAAAACAGAAAATCCTGACTAGGTTGCCAGTTATAGACCAAGATGGTAATGACCAAAATTTTTAACCATCTGGTGACTTTTTAGTGGGCTATGTGCAGCACGTTTGGTGGCTGCCCTATGTTAACTCTTTAACCTTCTCTCTGGGAACATTACAAAAAACCTCCATCACTATTGGCGCCCTTTGCAGCCTTCAGAGGCCAAGAGTGGAATGGACTCTGAGACAAAACTACTCTGACCCCTGGATGTGGTAATGTTAAGTGTCAAAGCAGATGGTGTGGGGGGAATCTTTCATTGCCATTGCATATGCTGTATCTTTTCTGTGGATTTCAAGAGGATTTCGTTCTCCATAGTTTGGCAGCGTTAAATTTGCACCAGAAAATGGAAAAAGTAAGAATTCATAGCACATCATTTATCCTGATTTTAAAATGTTCCCTTTGATCATTTGGAATTTCTTAAATCTAAAAGGAGCTGGCGGAACACTTATTTCAGTTCCTGTATTGGAGCACCATATGTCAGCATAATCTGTAGTTTATTTACTAGACCTCTGAACCATAATGCAAAATTCATTCTGATATTCACTTCTGCTTGTGTGTGCTGAGGGGTCAGCATGAAACTTCATGAGTGCTTTGCAGTGCAGAACCTGTCCATGTGATTTGGCAAGATTTCTGCTGTCTACCTAAACTTTCCCTGAAGTTTTCAGTCACGATTCTGTTTGATTGTTCACATGTATTCTGGTATCACCCACAATACATGAAGCACTGTCTCCAAGCACAGGGAGGTGCAATCCCTGCCCCAGAGAGCTTGCTATTCAAGGCCCTGGTACCGCAATCTCTTATGCACATATTTAACTTCAGTCATATGAGTAGTGAATTCAGTTGGGCTACTGACATAAGTAAAGTTAAGAATGCATGTGTTTGCGGGGGTTTAGGCCTGTGAAGATAGACAACATGCAAAGGGTTGGCCACAGGTATTACAATCGTATATGTATGTTTCATTTATGAATTAAGATTTTCAAAAAA
This sequence comes from Platysternon megacephalum, assembly GCA_003942145.1. Taxonomy (NCBI): domain Eukaryota; kingdom Metazoa; phylum Chordata; order Testudines; family Platysternidae; genus Platysternon; species Platysternon megacephalum. Next base: position 3,312,858 of record QXTE01000018.1, on the reverse strand, counting down.
AGGAGCCCAAAGTTGGGAACCTACGTCTATATTTAGACATATGCTTTATTTTTCGAAAGTGCCAAGCATCCTGTAGTTCTCATTGAGGTCAACAGGAGCTTTTAAGTTTTCAGGACTCCAGAAAGTCAGGCAGATGCCTAGCTGTGGGTTTAGGAACTTAAGTTTAGGGTTTCTATTTTGGAAAATCTGCACCTCAATGTATACATTTATATGCATTTTGTTGCATGCTATAGGTTATGGCATGCCAGTGGTGGATGAAGTATCTGTAGCTTGTAAAGTGTATCTGTAGCTTGTAAAGTGCTTTGAGTAGTCAGATACTGTGGTCATGAGTACAGCTTAGATGTTTAAATAAATGTAGGGCCTTTTACAATAGTAACATGCGGTAGCATTGTATTGGTTAATCTGCATTAATGTCAGCAGTAAGACTGTACAGGAGTGGTGTGATATCTGTCTGCTGCATATGTGGCACTAAACATCATGAGTAACCATCAGTCTAAGACATTTTTTGTTCCACGTGCCATTTCCTTTTTGTTTTCCTTTCACGGCAGGTGTTTAAAATTGTGCATTTTTGCAGTCATATAAAATTGAACAAAAATATTTAGTATTGAACATAAATCCATGTCTGTCTTGCTGTTTTTGCAGAGCTAGGTAGTGAAGCAGAGCTGCCTCCTTCAAAAGTGACATCAGTTCTTAATTCTCCTTTATGGAAACCTGTCTTCAGGCATCAGATGTGTCCTGAGGCGACTTTGGAAGCAAATGAACCCAGTCAAATGCACCAAAATAAAGAGGTATTTAGGCCACTGTTTCTGTTTTATGGGTAGGAAAACACTATGCATGAGAGTGGTTTTATTCAGGCTTAATGAGCTGACACATCTCTAGCTGTACACTGCTAGGCTGAGGTTGCCATCTCATGGGCTGCTGAATTCTCAAAAGAAGAGAAATTTTTGTTCTGTGCCCTTTATATTAAGTTGTCATTTTGACTGTAACGTCTGTCTGAGTTATGGGTTGTTCAAATATATAAATGATGTGCGAACATTTTTAAACTGATATTAAGTAAATGTTTTAATACTCTTTCCAGACTAAGAACTCTCATGTGGATGACTGCCGTAACTTTCTTCTCGACTTTGCAAAATCAGATCCTTCCCAGGATTTCTGTGGGCAAAATTCTGAGCTTTTCAAAGGACTTATACAGGCATGTAAAAAACAGGCCCCAAAGACAGATATAGTTGCTGGTTCCACTGTTGATCAAGCTGTGAACGCCACATTTGCTGCTTTGGTGTATCTCACTCCAGATTTATATGGGAAGCTACAAAAATATGGTAACTCTTATATTAGTGAATATATCAATAATGAAGGCTGATACTTTGTAAGAAATCATATTATAATCCAGTTGTAAAACTTGAAAAATGTATTTAGTTTCAAAAATATTCAGAAGGTTAGATGTTTCATCCGGTATAAAGAAAATATTACAGTGCTGCACTCACTAACTAGGCAGACTTTGTGCCACAATAGACTGTAATAAGATTATAATGCTTTGTTAGTGTTTTTCATCATCACAGCTCTTTTTGAAGGTTAGCTAATTATCACAAATCCTCTAAGTCGCATAGGCAAATAGGGTTATCCTTGTTTTAAAGATGAGTAAACTAAGCCAGAGATGTTGTGATTTGACCATGTCCACAGGACATTGGTTTTTGAACTGGGATTGTAACTCAAAGGTATCTGTCTCCCACGAGTTGTGCCATTAGAACACAACTCTCTCTCATTCAGCCATTTTCAGCTCTCATTAAACGTTTCCTAAACAGCAAGGAACAAAGTATTTACATTTTAGCAGTACTGTTTGGGGAGGAAATGCAAATGAATCCCCTAAATAGTGTCATGCTTTGGAAAGTGAGCTTGCAACCCACTGTGGGGTTTAAGTTAATATTCTGCTCCTAACTCATGCAGTTGGCTCTCGGTATTGCAACTTGTACCTTTCCAGAGAGTAGGGTTACCAACTTTTCTTTCTAATGTGCAATACACTACTTCTATGTCACAACATGCTGTCTGAAGTAAGTGCTCATCTATTGAATAAAAAATTGCGATTTGGACTCTCAGGGCCTGATTCTGAGGGGTACTGAGCACATGCAACTCCCATTGAAGTCCTGGGAATAGCCTCTGTTTGTCCTGCATGTACATTTGCAGGCCCCAGATGTATTGACTGTAACTGTACATACTCCATTCATTATTCAACTTTGCAAATAGGTCTGCTGTCAGGGTACAGTAGATGGTTTTAATGCATTACCAGCCTTTATAGTATATCCGTAAGAAAAATAGGGAACAAAACAACCTGCCTGGCATTGCCTTAAGAGGTAGATGACAGGGTCTATCACAGCCTTTTGCAGGTATCTTATTTTATTTTAAATCCTTGAGTGATGTGAAACTGAAGCAGTGAATAAAAGGACTTTCCTCTTTCTTTTTGTTTTCACAGTCATCAGTGGAGGCAAGATGCCTCTGAATGAAGAGTTTGCACAAGTATATTCTCTGGCTGATGGGATTAGAATATGGATGGTAAGGTTGTTCAGGATGATTATTCCTATTTGGGTTTTCTTCTTTCACATATATTTTTGCTCCTCAGCCCCAATGCGGAGTCTGTGTCACTGTACTTTGAAATGCCTTGTAAAAATGGTTTTGGGGGGAGGGGGGAGAGTCTGTTTTTATTTTCTCTCAATGATTGCAGATCAAATTTGTTCAACTTAGAAGTAAAAAGATGTTTTTCCTGACTGTCAGCCCTGCAAAGTCAATTTTGGCTTTAATAGTCCAGCTTAGGCCTTTTATTTCATGCATCATTACCAGTGTTTAAAGATTCTGTGAGCCAAGCTCTTCCCTAGGCTTTTCAATGAAGGTGCAGAGGTAGAATTTTGCCCTGCAATTGGAATTCTTTTGATTATAGTATCCTAGAAATGGAGGGCTGGAATGGACCTCGAGAAGTTATCAAGTTCAGCCTATTGTGCTGAGGCAGTTTTCCCCACAATGATAGCCCTACATTTCTATGATACTGACAGGTATTTGTCTAACCTGTTCTTAAAAACCTACAATGACAGGGAGTCCACAGTCACCCCTGGAAGCCTATTCCGGAGCATATGCATCAGCCAGAAAGAAATATCTCCCTCACATAGTTATTTTGGCTCTGCTGTGCTAAAAGGAGGAGAGGAAAGAGTAGTAAAATAATTGTGGGTTTTTTGTCATTTAAATCACCAGCTGTGGTTAAAGATATGCACAGGGATCAGATCTCTTCGCTGAAAAGAGAAGAGATACACACATAGTTACTTTTACCCGATTTAACGTTTGTTGTGCACAACATCTCTGAAAGAACTGGTATCATCAGCTCAGCTTTCTTTTGGCTTGAAAGAGTCAAGCTTTTCAGTGCATTTCACTGGGTTGTGCCACAGGCTGACCAGCAAGACGTTCTAGACCATAAAGGACTAGTCCTGTATTGAAGACTTAGCGTGTCTTAAGACTCTCAGAAGTGGACTAATGAGATTCTCTAATTGTGGTGCAGTCTTCATGCTGCCATGCCATCTGGATAGGCAGGATTTCACATTTTTAATTAATTTAATTAACTTCCTGTCTACAGTTAGAAATGAAGCAGAAGTTCCTGATGGGTAAAGGAAATGATACAGCAGAAAAACAAAATATAGAAACAAGTGAAGTGAACCCAGAAATCCTTGGTAAGTGTCTTTCCTGATGGCTTAGCCTAACTTTTTATCTTATGTAGCTCTTCTCATTTTTTCTGTGCTCAAGGAAACTAATTAGCAATTTAGGCTATCTTTTATGTTTAAAACTTTGTGGACAGGGATAAATTAGCTGATGTGATGTGCACTGTCTCCAGAGATTTTTCCTAAAGAATGAGAAGAAAACCAGTGCACTGGATCATCTTACTGATGGTTGAACCGTCACTTTAAAAAAGTTGGCTAGCCAACTACAAAAGCAGTTTCTCCTCCCTTGGTGTTCACACCTCAACTGCTAGCAGAGGACCTCACCCTCGCTGATTGAACTAACCTCGTTATCTCCAGACTGATTCTTGCTTGCATATTTATACCTGCCTCTGGAAATTTCCATTACATGTGTCTGACGAAGTGGGTATTCANGGTTTTAATGCATTACCAGCCTTTATAGTATATCCGTAAGAAAAATAGGGAACAAAACAACCTGCCTGGCATTGCCTTAAGAGGTAGATGACAGGGTCTATCACAGCCTTTTGCAGGTATCTTATTTTATTTTAAATCCTTGAGTGATGTGAAACTGAAGCAGTGAATAAAAGGACTTTCCTCTTTCTTTTTGTTTTCACAGTCATCAGTGGAGGCAAGATGCCTCTGAATGAAGAGTTTGCACAAGTATATTCTCTGGCTGATGGGATTAGAATATGGATGGTAAGGTTGTTCAGGATGATTATTTCTATTTGGGTTTTCTTCTTTCACATATATTTTTGCTCCTCAGCCCCAATGCGGAGTCTATGTCACTGTACTTTGAAATGCCTTGTAAAAATGGTTTTGGGGGGAGGGGGGAGAGTCTGTTTTTATTTTCTCTCAATGATTGCAGATCAAATTTGTTCAACTTAGAAGTAAAAAGATGTTTTTCCTGACTGTCAGCCCTGCAAAGTCAATTTTGGCTTTAATAGTCCAGCTTAGGCCTTTTATTTCATGCATCATTACCAGTGTTTAAAGATTCTGTGAGCCAAGCTCTTCCCTAGGCTTTTCAATGAAGGTGCAGAGGTAGAATTTTGCCCTGCAATTGGAATTCTTTTGATTATAGTATCCTAGAAATGGAGGGCTGGAATGGACCTCGAGAAGTTATCAAGTTCAGCCTATTGTGCTGAGGCAGTTTTCCCCACAATGATAGCCCTACATTTCTATGATACTGACAGGTATTTGTCTAACCTGTTCTTAAAAACCTACAATGACAGGGAGTCCACAGTCACCCCTGGAAGCCTATTCCGGAGCATATGCATCAGCCAGAAAGAAATATCTCCCTCACATAGTTATTTTGGCTCTGCTGTGCTAAAAGGAGGAGAGGAAAGAGTAGTAAAATAATTGTGGGTTTTTTGTCATTTAAATCACCAGCTGTGGTTAAAGATATGCACAGGGATCAGATCTCTTCGCTGAAAAGAGAAGAGATACACACATAGTTACTTTTACCCGATTTAACGTTTGTTGTGCACAACATCTCTGAAAGAACTGGTATCATCAGCTCAGCTTTCTTTTGGCTTGAAAGAGTCAAGCTTTTCAGTGCATTTCACTGGGTTGTGCCACAGGCTGACCAGCAAGACGTTCTAGACCATAAAGGACTAGTCCTGTATTGAAGACTTAGCGTGTCTTAAGACTCTCAGAAGTGGACTAATGAGATTCTCTAATTGTGGTGCAGTCTTCATGCTGCCATGCCATCTGGATAGGCAGGATTTCACATTTTTAATTAATTTAATTAACTTCCTGTCTACAGTTAGAAATGAAGCAGAAGTTCCTGATGGGTAAAGGAAATGATACAGCAGAAAAACAAAATATAGAAACAAGTGAAGTGAACCCAGAAATCCTTGGTAAGTGTCTTTCCTGATGGCTTAGCCTAACTTTTTATCTTATGTAGCTCTTCTCATTTTTTCTGTGCTCAAGGAAACTAATTAGCAATTTAGGCTATCTTTTATGTTTAAAACTTTGTGGACAGGGATAAATTAGCTGATGTGATGTGCACTGTCTCCAGAGATTTTTCCTAAAGAATGAGAAAACAACCAGTGCACTGGATCATCTTACTGATGGTTGAACCGTCACTTTAAAAAAGTTGGCTAGCCAACTACAAAAGCAGTTTCTCCTCCCTTGGTGTTCACACCTCAACTGCTAGCAGAGGACCTCACCCTCCCTGATTGAACTAACCTCGTTATCTCCAGACTGATTCTTGCCTGCATATTTATACCTGCCTCTGGAAATTTCCATTACATGTGTCTGACGAAGTGGGTATTCACCCACGAAAGCTTATGCTCCAATCCATCTGTTAGTCTTAAAGGTGCCACAGGACTCTCTGTTGCTTTTTAAAAAGTTGTCTGTAACAACACTTCACATGTTGCATGCTTTGTATGGTTGGTGTGAATATTTTGAATAGGCACTTAATGTTGGGAGATCCAGACACTCACTATCAAGGGGCAGGAAACCATACTTCCAGGACTTTCTGGCCAGAAGATAAAAAATTAAGAGCCAATTTCTACTTAAATTACATAGGAAATGTATTACACAATATTTGATCTGGTGATTCTACTAACTTGCCTTCCCCCCCTCACCCCCCCAATTTTTATACTACAGCAAAACACTGTATTCAGAAGAGCTTATTGTTGTTAAAATTTTTGCCTGTGAGAGCAAAGGCAAAATATCTTGCTTCTGATAACTGGGATGCTTCAGAAGTAGAGGATGTCCAACAGTACCATGATGATAAACGTCAAAGGACTAGTTCTATCGTAGAAGCAGATTTTCAAGCAGCAAACTCATTGTCTTCGAATGGAGTAACTCACCCTGCTTCTGCAGAAAGGGGTCGAGTGGTAGACTCTGACACAAAGATTAAGCAAGCGCCAGACCCACCCCGGACAGAAGTAGCCTCTGAATCTCAAAGTAAGCCCCTTGAAAATACAGTTTCACAGCAAGAGGACACAGCATCTCCTCCCTCCACTCCAACTCGCAAATCTCAGTTCAGCCGTGGAAGACTAAGGCTGCTATCTTTTAGATCAATGGAAGAGCCTAAATCAGTGCCCACTGTGAAGGAGAAATATCCTGTACTGAAAAATATATTAGACTTTATTAAGGATCAATCACTTTCCCATGAAAGGTGAGCAAACTTGAAAATTTGCAGTCCATCGTATTTAAGGTTGAGTGACTTCAAAGCTTTCAGATGATGAGAGAAAGCATATTTTTATCTTTAGTAATATTTCTCTAATTTCAGGTTCTTGAAAAACAGTCCATTATATTTTGTTATCAAGGCATCATACTTATGGCTCACAACCCACCTTAGGCTCCCAAAGAATATTTAATCTGACTCATTTAACTCGCATAGAACTTCAGGATTATGAATAGTGATTACACTCCCTTACTGTCCCTATGCTGCAGTTTGCCCTGCTTCATCAAATCTGCTTGTGAGGTGGTGTTACTTCCTGTCTGTGGTTGAATGGGGAAAGAACTGCTTCTGGAAATTACAACTGCCTAGCTGCGTTAGTGGGTCTTGGGGTACGTCTACACTAGCCGCTGGATCGGCGGGTAGTGATCTATCTATCGGGGATCGATTTATCGCATCTAGTGTAGACGCGATAAATCTATCCCCGATCGCTCTGCTGTCGACTCCGGAACTCCACTACTGCGAGAGGCGGAAGCGGAGTCGACGGGGGAGCGGCAGCCGTCGATCCCGTGCTGCGAGGACGCGAAGTAAGTGATTGTAAGTCGATCTAAGATACGTCGACTTCAGCTACGCTATTCTCGTAGCTGAAGTTGTGTATCTTAGATCGATTTCCCTCCCCAGTGGAGACCAGGCCTTGGATAACAGATCTAGAACAGTTAGAGAAGGGATCTTCAAAGGGCCAATCTGCAAAGTTTAACTAGAGGACATTCTTCCAGAACCAGCCCAAGGTCTAGAGGTTGGAACAGGGAGTTGCGAATCCTGGGTTCTATTCCTGGCTCTGCCACTCACCCTGCGACTTTGGGTAAAATATTTGTAAATAACCCATTATTATTATTACCAAGGTGTTCAAGGCAATATACGGTACAGTTAATAATTTAAGTGCCAACTCATCAAACTTGTTTAACTTCTCAAGTGTTGATTGCATTGTGAGGTACTGAAGAACGGGTGTTTTGAAGTTGTCATTGGGAGTTTGTGTTTTTCCTAGTATTTTAAAGGTCCTTGCTTTGAGGAAAGCCCAAGCCCAAAGTATCCTAGAAGTGCTGAAGACAATCCACCACTGTTTAGAATCTCTTGGGCAGCCGCACTGTTTCCATCCACCTTGTGTACTCTTTCTCTTGGAACTTCTGGCCTGCCAGAAAGATTTTACAAAGTAAGTATCTTTCTTAGAAAATTGGAGCTAACACTATTCTGTATAATGTGTCGGCATGCGCTGACTCAATACTGATTGCCCAGGGTGAAAAGAATGAGAAGTGATGGTCTTGTGAATACAGATACAAGAGCAAGTGCATCTGTTATGCTGAGATCAATATTTAAGTTTGTGTGCACACTTTCTATGGTGCATTTTGATCGTTTACATTTTCATAGTGGTACTTGGAGATTTAGTTGCAATATTCCTATTTATGCCAACAGGGGTCAGCAGCTTACCTGCAGCATATAGCTATTAAAATGTTCCCAGTGATCTAACTGGATCAGAGAAAATTAGATTAGAATAGTCTTAGGCTACGTCTACACTACCCGCCGAAATCGGCGGGTAGCCATCGAACTATCGGGNCATGTCGGCATGCCCTGACTCAATACTGATTGCCCAGGGTGAAAAGAATGAGAAGTGATGGTCTTGTGAATACAGATACAAGAGCAAGTGCATATATTATGCTGAGATCAATATTTAAGTTTGTCTGCACACTTTCTATGGTGCATTTTGATCGTTTACATTTTCATAGTGGTACTTGCAGATTTAGTTGCAATATTCCTATTTATGCCAACAGGGGTCAGCAGCTTACCTGCAGCATATAGCTATTAAAATGTTCCCAATTATCTAACTGGATCACAGAAAATTAGACTAGGATAGTCTTAGACATTCACACTCTTTAGCTTTCTGTTTATTATTTCAGTTTAAACTGCTGCCTAAATAGGATCGGTTCATCTTTTTCCTTCAATACAAATTTAAGCTGGAGCTAGGCTAGCTGGGTTAGATTAATTTTAGTTGCTCTGTCAGCAATACTTGCTTGGGAGAGTTCTTTTCCCTTTTGAGTCTTTTCTCCATAAATTAATGTATTAGCTAATCTGCAGTTAGCTACTTAGTTGTGGAACTAGCTTCCTCTGGCAGTGTCCTATGGCTAGTGTTTTACCAACTCATCTTTTTAGTCATACAGTTGCTTCTCCGTGAATATTGGGATTTGGAAAGATAAATTTATTTTAAATATGACTGATAGGTGTTCAACATAACTCTTAAAAGATGGTAATTATAATGTTAGTAGATTCTAAAGCTGATTGCCTCTGACTTGCTGCCTAAACTGAGTTCTCATTATAGAGTGCTGTGTAAGATCTGTTAGCTGCTTTCTTGCTGTGTGTTTTTAAAATTTATTTGAGTTGGACTTTTCAGGGCCCGGTGGTCAAATGTTAGGAGTCATCTTGATACTTTTGACAGTTCCATAGGAACAATCTGCATTTGGTGTCCTGTTTTGCGCTTCGCTTCTAATTCTTTTTTGGAACAGTGCATCATCTGTTTTGTGGTGTTTAAAACTGAGCTAAAGTCCTCTTTATTCATGATGGTTTTTATTAAGTTGCTACTTGTATTTGAACAAAGTGTGCTATGTGAAGTAAAGTGGTGGATTCTACATCTGCTAAACTGACTTTTTAACTTTTAGTTATTTTGGACACTTGGAGGGTTGTGGTGCTGAACTGCACAAAGAAATTCGAGAGTCCTACTATCAGCTTGTTCTCTTTTTGGTCAATGCCATGAAGGGATTTAACAGCATTAATGACAGGTACGGAACATAGCCCACCTATGTAACATGGAATGTTATTTTTGTTACCTTTGTCCTCCCTCACACCTTCCCTCCTATTATTAGTTACTTTTATTGCCTTGTATCAAATAAGAGTGTAAATTCTGGTAGTGATGTGACCATTCTTTCCTCTGTTTGTATGCAGTCTGACATGATGGGCTATAATTAGGGCTGCAATTTTGTCACGGAGGTCACTGAATCCGTGACTTCCAGAGACCTCCATGACTTGAGCCCCCAATGCCTGGGAGCTGTAGGGTCCCGCTCCACCCCTGGCAGTTGGGAACTGCGGGGACCGAGCTCTGGGCCACCATGGGAGCCCCGGAGCTCCGGGCCGGGACCCCCTGGATGGTGTGGGGAGCCTGCAGCTCCCCATTTTGTTATGCATATTTTTAGTAAAAGTCACGGATAGGCTTCTGTGAATTTTTCCTTATTGCTCATGACCTGTCCGTGACTTTTACTTAAAATATGTGTGACAAAATCTTAGCCTTAGCTGTAATTATTATTGGGGCTTTTTGGTGCTACTATAATATAGAAAATCACTTTTTACTTTCCTTTGCTAATTAGTAAGGACAAGGATAAAATTCAGCAGTACTGGATCACTTTGTTCATTTATTTTGACATATGTAATGTAACTTTTGCCTCTTAGTATACACTTTGAAGTATATCAATAGTAAATGTACTGTAGAATATTTGGCAAGAATAAAAAGCATTAGTGACAGGAGACAGCACCACAGCACACTCTGCTATTAAAACTGCACAGTGAGACAATCAACTTTTTGATTAGAACTATTGGAATTTTGAAAGCTTGTGGGTTAGTAAAGTAAGGTTCTACTGTTTGTTTAATTTAACACGCAATAACTTATTTAAGGCTTTAGTGATAAATACTTTATTCTTTTCCCCCAAAAATCATACTGCTTCAACTTCAGATTAAAGCTGTCATGGTTTTCCCAATTTGTTTAGATCATTGCTCCCTGCCTTATCCTGCGTGCAGACATCACTCCTTCACCTCTTGGATATGAGCTGGGAACCAAGTGATCTTTCCTTTTTTGTTGATATACAGTTACCACTTCTTCTTATGACTATGTCACAAGAAAACATAAGTATTCATGACAGCGTGATTTGGTAAGTCAGCAAGACTATAATTTTTATATCGAACTAAGTTTTTGTACAGTTTTTGGCAAGAATGAGCTCTGAACTTTGAAACAAGTAGTAAAGACACTGAAGACAGGTGAGGTAAAATTTTCAAAAGCATTTATGTCCCATTTTTCAAAAGCTACTAAATCATTTAGGCTCCTAAGTCACATTGTCTTAAGTGCTTTTGAAAACTTTACAGAGATGTAAAGAGTAATAATTTCTGCACTAGCAGAAATTTGTTTTTAAACTGACTATTGCCAAGCACTATCACACTACTGGCAAGTTACCAGCAAGATAGACATCATCTTACTCCTCTGGCATGAGCATCACATCTGCATGTCTCTCAGTGCATTCATTTTAACCTTACTCTTTTACCCTTGGCCTGTTTGTTCTAGAAGGAAATAATCTTCATTTGCCTATATTCTATCATAGTTACCCAACAGCAGTTCTATGAGCTTGGATTTTCCAGGTGATGTGTGTTCTCCCCAGTGTGTGTGTCTTTTTTAAACAAAACAAAAAAAACAACAACCCTCTTTGTGGCTGGCGGAAAGGTCTCTGGAATATTGTGGTGGTGCTTTAGTTTTTAGGTGAAATACATGATCTTTTCTTATTAGCACATTGTGTCTGAATTTTAGTTTTTTAAATAAACTATCGCAAAATGCATTATTAGGAAGCCTGTTTGCATTCAAACTTAATTTTGAGCTTTTTTTAGTCAGTGGAGTGAAGAAGATGAGATTGCAGACTACAAGCAAAACTCCGAGTGGATGGATGAATGTCAGGATGTAATGTTTGAGACCTGGTATGAAAAGATAGCCCAAGCTGACCCAGAGAAGCAGAGAAAGGTGACCTCATGATTTGTTTTTTATTTTTTCATGCTCCTTGCAGGAGATTTTTTTTCAAAGGCACAAAGAGAGAAACGGCAAGCTCCCACTGGTTTTCTGTGAGTTGGGCACCGAACTCCCCTGTGTGTCTTTGAAAATCTCCTTGGAAATGCACGCGTAGATATCTCATCATGCTTTCTTGCAGAAGGGAACATTCTGCTTTGTGTTTCGAAAGGGCTTTCTCAAAACCAAGAAAGATTCAACATGTAAATTGTGTCCATTTATTGTTCCAGATGCACATGTTTGTTGCTCGTTACTGTGACCTATTGAATGTGGACATATCATGTGATGGTTGTGATGAGATTGCACCCTGGCATCGCTACCGCTGTTTGCAGTGCAATGATATGGATCTATGTAAAACTTGTTTCCTAGGTAAGGATCTTGTCAGAAAATACTTCTGGAGCCAAAACAGTGTCTTTCCAGATCATACATTAGAAAGTTTTCTATGAAATGGGCAAAGGGAAAGATTTTTCTTTTGGAAACTTCCCAAGATCTTAACACTCGTAATTTTTCCTGTTTTTTTTCTAATTTTCTAATGTCACCCGCCTAAATTTTCAGTATATATCTGAATCATGTGCTTTTTAATGGACACACTAACATAAGTACAACTAGAGGAGTGACTTTGAATTTACAAGTGCTTGTAGGATTCAAACTTGCAAGTTGCCAGTGTCATCTGTACTTGAATTTGGCATGGAATTCTGAACATAAAATTTCTCCATTACATCTTTTCTCCTTCCTTTTATCTTTGATTTTTGTCTCCTAAACAAAAATGTAACCATATTTGATTTGTATGGATTTCTTTTGGAATTAACTCAATCGGTTGTATTGGAACCAGTCATGTTGCAATATTCTACGAAAGGATCATGGTGAGCTGGAAAAGAGAATATAGGTAATGTGAATGACATTGATCATTCAGTTCATAAAGCACAACATACTGTAGATCCTATGGTAAGGCTAATTTATATAGTAAAATAAGTTTCTCTAATATGGCGTATCTGATCACTTGCTGCAACTTGGACATACCTTCACAACTCATAGACTCCTTTTTCACTGAACTGCTAGCAGAACTTTGGTGTCCAGAGCTTATAAATTAGGTGTTGGCATCCATTGATTATCTAATGCTGCTTGTAGATCAAGTTCTCTGCTTAGAGGGATAAACAGAGTTCTCTAGTCATGTGTACTCATCTAATCAATAATAATAAAAGAACAGAAAAATAACATAAGCATATACTGGCATTACATTACGAAAAGAATAGGAAGATAGATACTGTATCTAAAGGTCATTGCAGATGCAAACTTTTTTTTTTTAAATTCTACCTAGGTGGCGTTAAACCTAAAGGTCATGAGGATGACCATGAAATGGTTAACATGGAATATGCCTGTGATCATTGCCAAGGGGTTATTATAGGTCGCCGGATGAACTGCAATGTGTGTGATGACTTTGATCTTTGCTATGGGTGTTATTCTGCAAAGAAATACTCTGACAGGTATTGGTATGCGATTCCATACTCACCAGCTTGTGGGCAAGAACAGCAGCAATTAACACCTCCTACAAACAGTCACTCCTTGGGAGCCTGTGTCTGACCCCAAACATCTAATTACCGTCCTTAAGAGAAAATGAGCAAATGTTGAGCAAAAGTTTTCAGCTCTAAATCCTACCCCAAACTTCAAAGTAACTTGGTTACAAATCTTTCACACCTTGTAGTCATAAAAGTGTTCACGGCCCAGAAGTATCAGAAGATTGATAAGATAGAGTTGGTGAGCATGAAAGACACTCCTTACACATATGGAGATTTACTTTCTTATTACCTCCACCACTCCAAGATTGCTACCAAAGTTGTTCACATAAACTTGATTTGTAGAGCTGGAGTTCTAGGGGCAGATCTTCAACTAGTGTAAATCGTCAGCGCTCCTTTGAGCCCAATGGAACTCTGACAGTTTACGCCTTGTAAGGATCTGCAGTTTGAAATTTTGAAACCTGCTTTCTATTGTTCCTTCTTTTTTAGGAAAAAAAACTTGCATTTAAACTTAAGTTCTAAACTGTAAACACTTACTTTCTTTCAGTCACCTTCCCACTCACAGCATCACAATATATCCGATGGTGACCATTCGAATCAGTGACCGACAGAGACTCATCCAGCCTTATATCCACAACTATTCTTGGCTGCTGTTTGCTGCCTTGACACTCTACTGTGCAGACTTGGCAAGTGGGGATGAAGTAGGAGAGAAACTTGATTCGCAGATTCTCAGTCATGCCAGAGTTCTGCAACATCAGTGTATACAGCTCATTGGAGACTGCCTGATGAAAGCACAGCATGGAAAAGGTGACCCAAATCCTCCATTTATTGAAACACAATAGTTGTTAGAATGACACTGGTGCAAAGCCTCTGATTAGTCACTTTGCAGTTTTCCAAGGAAAGAAAAGCCTAGCTTAATAGGGATAGCTCAGTGGTTTGAGCATTGGCCTGCTAAACCCAGGGTTGAGTTCAATCCTTGAGGGGACCACTTAGGGATCTGGGGCAAAATTAGTACTTGGTCCTGCTAGTGAAGCCAGGGGGCTGTACTCGATGACCTTTCAGGGTCCCTTCCAGTTCTATGAGATAGGTATATCTCCATATATTATATTAATATCGGAGGGAAGCTACTTTGCATTTCACTAATAGTACAGAGAATGTTTTATAACTGATCATTTAGAAATCTTCTTATTAGAGTAACAATATTCTCAGTGATAATGGAACATGTGATGGAAAAAAAGAAGGCTTAAGAAAATTAGAGTAATATACTGGGACAACTTCTCATAAATTTTCAGTTTAAGAAGACACATTGTGCCTGGATATGGATGCAGTTATCTTGTTTACAGGGCCCTGAGGAAGAAAAAAATGACATGATGAAAAGTGTTTCTTGATCTGCACTATTGGCCAGATACTTTTAATCTTATTCATGATGTGAAATAAGGTGCTGCAGAAACAGTCCCATTGCCTTCACTGGGGGGGGGGATCGATCTAAGTTACGCAACTTCAGCTACGTGAATAACGTAGCTGAAGTCGACGTACTTAGATCTACTTACCGCGGTGTCTTCACTGCGGTAAGTTGACAGCTGACGCTCTCGACTTCGCCTGCGCCTCTTGTCCTGGTGGAGTACCGGAGTCGACGGGAGAGTGCTCGGCGGTTGATTATCGCGTCTAGTCTAGACATAAATCGACCCCCGCTGGATCGATCGCTGCGGGTAATGTAGACAAGCCCTAAGATTCTACTCAGTGTGACATAAGGTGGCAGAATACAGCTCTATGTAAAATGTGTTTGAAAGTTAAAGGTTTTCTTTAAAACTTGGGAAAAGCTTGTTCTGTCATACAGGTCTAATTTATAAAGTATAAAAAAGCCGGAAATGGCTGAGAACTTAAATTGGATGGTAACAGACTGAGTACCAGTGATGAGTGAACCTGGTGATATTCTAAGCTCTCAACTGTGTTTGTAGCTGGTTCTGGCCACTTTAGAGTGACAGTCCTGGAATCAAGTTTCAGAGTGGTAGCTGTTAGTCTGTATCAGCAAAAAGAATGAGGAGTACTTGTGGCATCTTTTTATATAGATTAACATATCTGAGTCTCTTGCTAGCAGCTACCAGATTTTGGTTGTGAAAGGCTACATGTCTTAGTATTCAATCCTTAAATAGATTTTGTAATCTTTTTTCCCCTCAGGTTTGAAAGCTTTAGCTCTCCTCTGCATGTTGCCAGAAGGTGAATCTTTCTCCGAGAATGAGACCATTTCTGTCAGCCCTCCAACAGGTGGCGCTATAGAGGGCCATGGCCATGCTGGTGATAAAGCAGCCAAGGGAATGAATAAAAAGCTAAAGACAGGCTCTTTTGTACATTGCAATGTAAGTACTGCTTCTTTATGAAATTCCAAAGTACAGTTCAGTTGATGTCCATTCTTGTATGATCCTCAACAGTGATAAATATTTCCGTTCTTTTCTCCAGTGATGTGGGGTGCAGTAAGTGAACTGGCACGTTATACCTGCATCGCTGGGTCACCTCACATTTCTAAAGGTGACTTTGATTCTTCAAAGCTGTGTGTGAGAAGGACAAAACAACGTTTGCCCTCTGAATGGGCCATGGGCGCCTAAATTAGTTTTCAGGGACGTAGTGCCCCTCCCCAGCCTTAGAATTCTGTTACAATTTGATTTCATAGGCCAAATAGTTTCCCACGTAAGATAAACTTATTTGTGGATGTAACGTTACATATAACATAGGAAAAATGTATAATTTTTATTTTGTATATGGAAACTTAAGGCTTGAACAAAGCATGAAATATTTCAATGAAGGGTTTTTATAATTTAAAATAACTTTTTTTGCCAAGTGGAAATAATTGACTCAATTTCTTTCTGTGGCTTTAACTCAGTGAATTAAATTGATCTTCAGTCTCTTGGTATATTTATTTTGTTTTATTTTTAGGGGAAAGGAGATGTTTGTGATGAAATTCAGTCTTCTGTAGAAAAAAAGGGAAGCCAAAGCAATCCTTCTAATGCTCCTTTATCAAAGAAAGATGTTTTGAGACAGGATTCAGAGACACCAGCTCTTAATTCTGTAGATGATAACATCTCTTCACGTCTTCCAGGTAAGAGATTTCCCATTTCATCCAACATACACATACTCCACACATATACACAGCTGTATTTTTAGCAGTGCTCTTATCTTGTACATTTATAAATAGATTCAGTTTTGTAAACAGGCTACTGCATCAAGACCTCATAATCTTATGGCTTTGGAATACCCATACATAGAGCATTTTACCTGAATTTCAATTTGTACAGATTACCACATAGCTAGCAGTAGGTTTGAAAGATCAACCTGAATTGCATGCATTATGTGATTTATGGTAAAGTATATCTCTACATACAAATTATAGTGCTATTAGATCTAATACATTACAAAGATTAAGCATGCTTTCTTGCTTAGTAAATTTCTCCCAAGCATTTCAAACCCATTTCTCTAGATTACTCAAGTGAATATATTCAATATAATCATTATCTGCTTGCTGTGTATTAAGTTGCAGAGATGATTTAAATCTTTTTCTCTTCCTTCCCCTCTCTGTATTCTTCGTTTTCATTTTTCTACTAGTTTAAAGTCCATTCCTTCCCCTTGTGTTCTCTTGACAGTGCACTTCAAAAGCTGTGCTGTGCCTATGATCTTGTCTCTTTTTAAATGTTTAGTATAAAATTAGAGGTTTTATAGAGATGCCTTTATTGATTATATACCTTAATCTAGAAAGTACTGCTTACATTTTTTAAAAACTAAATTGTGGTCAATAAACTATGAATTAATGGTTTAATAGCACCCTTGCCGAATACTTCTGGAGGCCAATCAGAGCACATCGGGCGGCCACACTGGTGCTGCAGCGCAGCAGCGGCAGCGCAATAGTCTTTATTCCTCTCGGGGAGGTGGAGTACAAGCAGTGCTGTATCCGCGGAGATACAGCGCTGTACGTGCCTTGCCAGTGTGGACGGGGAGTGAGTTACAGCGCGGTGGGTGGCTTTATTGCGCTGTAACTTTCAAGTGTAGCCAAGCCCTGAGCAGTTCATTAGCCATGCTGTAGTGAACTCCATGTCAGGCTCTGTCTCTCTCAGACTTCCTGAGTCAGTCCCAGGAGAGAGCAGCCAGCCACCTCCAGAAACCAACTCTTTATCTCCTGCTGGTCACCTCTGTCCTTTGTTCTTTGGGCAGGGCCTGCTGAAAGGCAGAGAAAAGCTCCTTCCTCTGGGTTATTGTTTGCTAGGTGTCAAATGTTCTGGTGATTGGGGCTTTCCATTGTCGTCTTGGTTTTCCGTTGATATGGGCTGGCCTCGGTAAATCCTTTTAGTGACCCATTCAGTCCACTCAGATAGCTAGGAGACACATACATCTGTCTCTTGGTCTGCCCTGAAAGAAGTCTTAATCCTGTTTCCCACACTGGGTAGCAGTGCACAGTATAGGGGGAAACTGAAGTACACAGAGGATACATAAAAATACTTCCAAAAAATCCTGCTTCATCACAACCCATGCTTTAAAAGCAAAGCTTTTTGATTTAATCTGTCTTTTCCAGCTATACTCACCCACTCATTTCAAATCAGGTATAGTTTTAGCAGTCAGTATTCTTGAGAACCCATGAAGTGGGAAGTTAAATGTTTTTTGCAGTATTTAAAAGCTGGGATTCCACCCATTCAGATTGTATACGCAGCAGTGGTTCTAATTCTAGTAGTCCAAGACACAAAAGCTTCTGAAATAAGGTTGATAAAGTTGGAAGAGGAGATACACAAGATGGTAATCAGAATGATGTGACTTTAAAGTCTCTGTCTCTGAGCCAGCTTACTAGATATAGGGCTTGTCATAAAGATGCATTAATGTAGTATTGTTTGAAATGAGACTATATGTTAACGCACTCTAAGGAACTTGTAGTGCAAGCCAGCAGGGTCCACGCAGGATGCACCTCATGCTAGTGTGGTCTAGAACTGACAGCCCGCTGGTGTGCACTAACGCACTATGTAGACAAGCCCATCATCTTTATGTGTGTCTATTTATACTTACTATTTCAGACTTTAAATATTAATTTTTCACTTACGTTCTACAGTTTTACTGTTTTAAATTCATGTTTATTTAAAACACAGATGCTGAAAATTCAGAAGATTCATCCCAAAAGCAGGCAGAGAAGGCTCTAATGCCTAGCCAGGAGCAAGTCTTTGCTGAATGCTCTCAGAAGAGGATTCTTGGCTTGCTGGCAGCTATGTTACCACCTTTCAAATCTGTAAGAATGAAGTACAACCCCTTCCACCCTACCCCCCAGGAAACTAGTTGATTTGTGAGAAAAATGGGGACAATTCAAGCTGAAACAAATGATGTAATGGGAGAAGAGGCTGGGAAGGTGTGGGTAGGGAAGAGCTACTCTAGTTCCTCCTTTTTGCTAGCTTGTGTCTAAATGCTAATGTTGAAGTGTTTTATTACATTATTTAGTTACATTATTGATTAACCACCAACCATCAGGTAAAGTTCAGATTTGTTTATTGGTTGTCTAACTTTAAATCAGCCCAACTAAACTTGGTGGTAACATTTTTGCTCTAGGCTTATGCACCAGGTTTTACCACAGAGTAAATTCCCCTCCTCCCCCTCCCGCCCCCAATCCTATTTTATGGAAAAAGTATTTCCAATATAAAAGGAACATAACTGAAAGCAGCTTGAAAAGGCCGCAGGCCCCCATCCCCTAAACACCTTGTAAGGGCCACATGACCCCTTTCCCCCCCAGTTCTGGTTGTCCCTATTGATTTGCACCAATGAGTAGGCTTATCACTATGCAGTCTGTGTTTTTTGTCTGTGTTTTTTTGTCTGTGTTTTTTTAATTTGTTAATTTGTGGGGGTTTTTCTGGGTGCACACTTGGTAAGCTTAGCTAGAAAAAATTCACTGCCTATATCCAGTATGACTTTTATAGGTGCTTAACTCTCAAATCAAAAACAATTTTTTCTTTAACAATGGAAATATCTTCTCAGCCAGAGCTATTTCCATTCCAGACTTCACTTTCTACATGCCAAAAGTTCTTAACCTTTTTTTAAAATTGTGTTTTCTTTACTCCCTCATGCTGAGAATTGGTTGAATAGCTTTCCCTCAAATTTTCCCCCTTTATGTAGATACAAGGCTGGAAAACTTCAGCCAAAAAGGTGATGGTTTCAGAACACTGAGTAACTAATAAGTTTCTGCTCGAACCCTCGTTGTACTGTATAACTATGACTAAAGACTTTGCTATGTTTCCTGTTCTAATGAGATTTTTCTTTCTTATTCCCAGGGATGCACAATGTCTTTGATTAACCTGGAACAGATTCTCCCACTGATGTTTCAGGTTGTAATCTCCAATGCTGGCCACTTAAATGAAACCTATCATTTAACTCTGGGTCTTCTGGGCCAGTTAATTCTGAGACTTATGCCTGCAGAAGTCGATGCTGCAGTGACAAAGGTCCTTTCAGCCAAACACAGCCTGTTTGCAGCAGGAGATGGGTCTACAGTGCCAGAAGGCTGGAAGACTACTCATCTTTTGTTCAGTCTGGGAGCCGTATGCTTAGACAGGTGCTTTTTAATGTTCACCTATAAAGATAATTCTTGATTTTATATGCTCAACAGGAGTAGGGGAGGAATGTAACCTGATCTGGGCTAATTCTTGAGCCCAGTCCTGTGAAGTGCGTATTCGCCAGGGCTCCCATTGAAGTCAACATCTCTTAGGGTCATGCCGCATGATGCTATCAAATGGGAGATGGGTAATTTTCAGAGGCTAATATAGGACACTGTTGTGGAAGAGGTAGGATTTTGGGGTTTAGAGAAGAGCAAGGGCCAGTCCTACTCCCTAAACTTTTGATGTGACCTGTCTTCCTATCCTCCTAATTCCAACATGTTCCTCAGTCCAGGAGAAGGTAGGTCATATCAAAAGGTCAAGCTGGAAAGAACCAACATAGGGAGGTAAGGCCTATAGTGGAGGATAGAGGGAGCTGTCTTTGTAGAGGTGTCTAGCAAGGAAGAAAAGTCTTGCATTCAGGGAGAGATAGTAAAGTTGCTTTGAAGGGACAGTCTTCAGTACCTTAAGTGGAAGTAGAACACTCTTGAAGAGTGAAGGTTAATAGCATGCTTTGTTAAATACTGTGTTAAGCATTATTTTGCACTCTAGGTTTTTTTTATTTGGGAAGAGGGATTGAAAAGGTTAATAAACCAATTAGAAAAGCATGCAGAATATAAAGATAGAATACACGGCGAATCTACTGGTCTTAGAGAGAGATTCATCAATCAAGGAAATACACGGAAGATATTTTGGCATCCAATTATATCAAAATATTAAANGAAGTCTTGCATTCAAGGAGAGATAGTAAAGTTGCTTTGAAGGGACAGTCTTCAGTACCTTAAGTGGAAGTAGGACACTCTTGAAGAGTGAGGGTTAATAGCATGCTTTGTTAAATACTGTGTTAAGCATTATTCTGCACTCTAGGTTTTTTTATTTGGGAAGAGGGATTGAAAAGGTTAATAAACCAATTAGAAAAGCATGCAGAATATAAAGATAGAATACACGGCGAATCTACTGGTCTTAGAGAGAGATTCATCAATCAAGGAAATACACGAAGATATTTTGGCATCCAATTATATCAAAATATTAAATCAGCAAATTAAATCTATAAGAAAGATTTTCCCAAGCCTGTCTTACTCATGTGCAAGGAGAAGCAAAGAAAAGGGAAAAAAAATTTCCAGTCCTAAACTAAAGTTAGCGAGACCATGTGTTGCCTTGAATTTCTATCAACTTTTTTTATTAATTGTGGCCTTTGATCCTATTTAAGATGGCAGGCCAATGTGACTTTTTTTTTTTTAAATGATTTGATGATGAGTGGAATTAATAGCATTCATCTATCTGTTGAATTCAAAGCCTCAAGTGATGCTATGAAAAAGTAAGACCACCTGACAGTTGGAGATAATGTAATAGTGATTTTGTGTTTTGAGGGAGAATAGTTGTGTTACAGTCTGCAGTCAAACCACCTAATACAGTCAAACTTTGTTCTCTAGCCGCGTAGGTCTGGACTGGGCGTGCTCCATGGCGGATATTCTTCGAGCTTTGAACTCCTCTGCACAGTGGCATAGTGTGATTGCAGCTTTCACAGACCATTGTATTAAGCAGCTGCCCTTCCAGCTAAAACACACCAATATCTTCACCTTATTGGTACTTGTTGGATTTCCAGAGGTAATTGGAATACTGGTCAATACATAATGATTTGAGCTATGATCATTACAAATTCTACTTTTAAACACTAAAAACTACACTTTAATGCCATAAATTGACAAAAGCCATAAAACTCAGATATGTCTGAGACTTCATCCTTCGTCTCTTGCACAGTTGGTTGTGGTCTTTGTCTAATGGAAAACAATATAATTACATAGCTCTCGTTTTGCTTGGATACATTTCATTGTGGGCAACTTGTAACCAGCAACTTGAAATCCAGAATAGCATAACATTGAACATCAAAAAAGAGCTTTTATACCAGTATAAAACAAGCCATTATTCTTAATATTGGTATCTCATATATATCACCGGAGTACCATTAAGTTGTTAATATGCACCTGAGGTATTTTGTTACAAAAATCTACTTCATATCTAAATACCAGCACATATTTGGCAATGGACAGTTGTTTAAATAACAAGTACGATATTAACTATAACCAAAATGCAGCCAATTTTGTAAGATAATGTAAAAAATAAAAGTTATAAGTATTATACAAAGTTAGACTGTTAACTGAAGTCTTCTGTCTCCCTTTGTTCTGCTAATGCAGGTGCTGTGTATGGGAACTCGCTCCGTGTACATGGATAATGCCAATGAACCTCATAATGTAATCATCCTAAAGCACTTCACTGAGAAAAACAGGGCGGTGGTTGTAGACATCAAAACCCGGAAAAGGAAAACAGGTTATTTGACATTCTTATATCTAAGAATCATGTGATATTTCCTTACAGTATCTCTTATGAGTACCCAAAGCCTGAAGTTTTAGTAAATGATTTTATACAGAAGTTTATGAGCTGGATTCCTCACAGAAAATATATCTGATTTCCACCCATAAAGCAGATCAAATTTTTTAGGTTTCTGCTAAACTGATATAACATCACCTAGTACAAGAGTTGTTGCTTTTATAAATGTGCACAGAATAGAACACTTCATATTGTTTTGTTATTGCAGAGACCTCACAAAGCTGTACTTGCATCTGAAGTTAACCTGACAGTGTTTGTTTGGTCACTGCTGCTGTCTTGTCCTTTATTTGTGAGCGTTTAAAAGGTTTTGATTAATTGCAAATTTTAAAAATACTTGCTCCTCCTGCATATAGTTAACCCTGCCACCCAAAGGAGCACGCACAGCATAAATATGTGCTGGTCAGTTCACTCTGCTGCCCAGAAATGAATCTTCAAATATCTTAATGGCCATTCTGGCAGTAAATATGACATGACCACCTACTAGCAGATGGAGTCTGGGGGGGAAAAAATGGCCCTGTGATATATGCTAAATGCCAATAAATGGACCTGTTAGCTGTGACCCAACCAGTTTTTTCCTGTCCCACTGCAAAGAATGAGGCTATGTAGTCAGATAAATCCTACTTTTTTTAATACTACACAACTTCAAGTCTGTGAAATGTACCCCGGAAGTTATGAAATAAGATTAGACAAGAAATTTTGACAGTCATGCTATATTCAATGGAAAAATGATTGTTCTGTACCAGATGTGCTGATCTGTACTCTAGGGAGGATGTATCATCTCTGACATCTTAGAATGATGCATTCTGGGGCATGGCAGTAGAATGGCTTGCTAGTGTAATCTTAAAATTTGCTTTAAAGGGTGTCTTTTGTTTGTTCTGGACATTCTGCATCCTGTGGTGGTTATACTGCAAGCAAAATCCAAAGTAAAGACTTTTTTAAAAATTTAATTTTAGCTTGTTCAGAAAAATGACACGGTCGAGCCCAAATAGAAATTGCATAGTAAACAAAACAGATTATGAAAGTTGACCTTTTCAGTCTTAGCATGTAGTGTTTAGTGGCAACACAACTCTACCAATGCACTAAGATTTTGAAACTAATAAAACAAATACTATTGTGCATGCCAGGAACATTGAAATTATTGTAGTATTTAAAAGTAGGTGGAAAGCAAAGGATTATCCAGTTAAGAAGCTTTGCTTTGATAGTCGGGAAGGTTCAGACCGGGGTGGCCAACCTGTGGCTCTGGAGCCACATGCGGCTCTTCACAAGTTAATATGCGTCTCCTTGTATAGGCACCGACTCCGGGGCTGGAGCTACAGGCGCCAACTTTCCAATGTGCCGGGGGGTGCTCACTGCTCAAATTCTGGCTCTGCCACAGGCCCTGCCCCCACTCCACCCCTTCCTGCCCCCTCTCCTGAGCCTGCCATGCCCTGGCTCCACCCTCTCCCCCCCCAGAGCCTCCTGCGCGCCACAAAACAGCTGATCGGGATGTGAAGAGGGAGAGGAAGGCACTGATTGGCGGGGCTGCCAGTGGATGGTAGGCGCTGCGGTGGGACGCAGGGACGGCTCTAGGGGCAGCATTCCAGCTCTTTGGGGGCGGCTCTTTTCAAGGGGCGGCACTCTGACCCTTTTTTTTTTTTTTTTTTATTTCCCGCTTCGGCGGCAGCACTCCGGTTTTTTGTTTTAGTTTGTTTTTTGCTTGGGCGGCAAAAAACCTGGTGGGACGGACGCTGATGTGGGGCTGCTGATGTATTACTGTGGCTCTTTGGCAATGGACATTGGTAAATTCTGGCTCCTTCTCAGGCTCAGGTTGGCCACCCCTGGTTCAGTCATATAGGTGTGGACTCTCCTGTTTTCTTATTGGTTGAGTCAAAAATGGATCAGGGATTAGCAGGAATAGTGAAAGGAGGACATAATGATTTGATTCACCAGATCAATTGTGGGTCATCAGTTTCCCCAATTTTGTCTGTTCCATGAGATAACACTTGTACTTCTGTTCCCACTGACTCTCTGTCTAGTGCTAAACAGAAGTTTGTGCTGTTTTTAACTATACTTGCAATATTTTCAGTACAAAGGAAGTGATAAGATGACAGCTCACTATCCAAGCATTTTTATTCTGTATCAAAAGGCAAGAGAAAACATTTTATCAATACACTCCATCAAAAATGAGGAAAATGTGTAGCTGTATCAAAACTATGTCCTCATGAAGGAATTCATGTCACCAGTTTTAAATGCGATTCTGCTTTATTGGAATGTAATTCCCACATTAATCATTGACTTAAATAGCCTTGTTTAGTTTTAACTTAATGCTTAGTGCTAGGAGAGGACTTGCCAGCATCTCTTTTGCTGTGATTCCTATAAAAAACTTGACAACAGTTAGGCTGCTAGTGTGCTTCAACCGCAGCCTATCCTACTGATCTGTATTGTCTCCCTTGTACTCTCTTGCTGGTGTATGTGTCTAGCCACATGTTGCCTTTTGTTTTATACTGTAGATTATAAATTCTCTGAGGGCAGGTACTGTCTGTCTTTGTTCTGTGTTTGTACAGCCTCGCACAGTGAGACTCTGGCCCGTGACTGGGCCTCCCAGGTGCTATGATAATACAAATGATAAGTACAATAAACTGAGCCTAGAGAAAAATTCCAACACGACAGGGCTTTTTTTTTTTCTTCTAGTAAAAGACTACCAGTTGGCTCAGAAATGTGAACAAGAAAGCACTGAATCCCAAACCCAGCTGAGACAGTATCTCCAGCATTTTGCTTTTATAACCAGCCACCTTTTGCAGACCAGCATGGACAGTAGCTATGCAGAGGCAGTGGAAGCCACCTGGGTCTTGTCCCTTGCTCTTAAAGGATTGTACAGAACACTTAAGGTGATTTTTTTGATTTTTTTTTTTTTTTTTTAATGTCTGACCAGCTACATAGAAGTTTGGAGTGAGGACTGTGAGCTGTCTGGGTCAGGGGCCATCCTATGTGTGCAGTACCTCACCTAATGGGACCTGATCCTCGAGGGGTTCTAGACATTATTATAACATAAGTAATAATAGCCAAGGTCACTTGTCAGACCTGGTCCCTTGCATCCTCTGCACATAGAGGCTGAGAGCACAGCTCAAAAGAGTAGATTAAGAAATATTGTTGACATGTGTTTGATCAATTTTCCTCTGTGATAAGGCTGACTGTGAAGATGCTGGACCATAACGGTAGATTTGGGTCAGAGTGGAGGAAATATGAGGGGGGGAGGGAATTCTCAAAACTCTGAGGAAAAAATTATGCATTTGAGTTATCTGGCCTCTTTTATTGTGCAGAGTACAATTAGTTTTACTCTAACAACGATGAGGTGGTAGTGGTATTACACATCTCATTGCGAGTACTGCTAAAGACTTGAGTAGTGAGAATCTCTATAGTTGTGCTGGAATTTAAAAAAAATAATTCTCCTTTATTTTTCTCATAAAGAAGGTCCTGCTTGGTGAGAATTGTGTATTATCAGGCAACTCTCACAGTAACTTTTCTCTCTCTTTGACAGACTCATGGTTTTGAGGAGATCCAAGCAGCCTTTCTTCAGTCGGGCTTACTTAAGCTGCTGGTGAAGAAGTGCAGCAAAGGAACTGGTTTCAGTAAGACATGGCTTCTCAGAGACTTGGAGGTAAGAGAATAAGTAACATTTTGTGAAAGTCAGTGTAGCCATTGGCATAAAAGTTCAAGGCATTGCATTTTCACCGCATGTTAAACTTCTTTGAAGCATTATTATTTATATATTAAATATATTTACCATTTTGTTCCCAGAACATGATGGAAAATACATTTTGAGTAATGCTAGTGTTGAACTGATTTAATCTGAAGATTTTTTTTGAAGGGGCTTAATGGGGGTAGGAGCCAAAGTCTCCTTGCTATTTTTTTTCCCCAATTCCTTTTAGCCCTTTTGAAAATCCCAGCTTTTAACTTCAAAAATTGTATCAGAAGATCTCCAAGAGACCTATTAGATACTGATGCTGTACACAGTACATAAGCAGATACACTATTGTAATGATTCATGTGTAACTGGTGGGAGATCCAACATACATTTGGACACTTTGTTCTTTTGAACATCTGTTATTGCAGGGAGAATTGGCAGTGTGCTTTTCTATGTTATGGCAACAGCCATGCTCTATGAAGTTTTTCTCATGGTGTCTGTACTAGCCTTGATGCTTACCGTTGATATAAATTGGCAAGACCAAGGTGATGTTACCCTGCTGCTGTTCCTAATAATGAGTAGTTAATGTTACTGTGCATACTGGAGCCAAATATCTAACTTATTTATTTTTAAGGAAAGGAACTGTGGCTAAAAAACACCATTTTGCTTGTGGATGATAATTGCAACTAACTCTATTGTGTTCCCATCTTGGAGTGCTTGAATATTAATATACTCAAACTTGTTGAAGAATTAATTTGTTCTCAGTTTTTTTTAAATGTATGGTTAATTATTTGAGATGTCTTCATAGAAGCCTGTAAAGTAAACAGCATTTCCCATTCCATAAATGCTTTACAAGTGCTGTTCCTCTTTAGAAAAGCATGTGTTAATAAACGTGGTCCAAGTGTTTATAATCTTACAAGTGCCAATTGCACCTACACTAATACTATCTACAGGTGTTATACCATATGTTGCCTTTTTCCATGCAGATTTTGTCAATAATGCTGTACTCCTCAAAGAAGGAGATCAGCTCCCTGGCTGAACGTGAGGATACAGAACTAGAGGAAAGGGACCGAGATCAGGACGTGGACCAATCCATCAGTCCCATTGATCTGGATCAGAGCAAACTTGATCCTCTAGAGGGCTTGGATGAAGCAACCAAAATATGTTTCTTGGTACTTATTAGACTGTTTTTCCCATTTTTGAAGATATTGTACCTCATTTGGATTACACAAAATTGTTTCCATATGTTGGTCTTTAATGCAGATTTTACTTTTAATTTTTAGCTATTCATAAACTGATTCTTGTATTATTGCCTAGATTAAGTATAATTTTATGCTTGGACTGCAATAATAAATATTACTAATGTTTTTAGTAAATTATTGCTGTAGAGATTATGAAATTCATAAGTCCTTTATTCATGTGCTGAACAGGAAAATGTGTGTAGAGGTAACCCCAATTGAAATTCACCTTTCCTCGCCTAACCTTACCTCAGTTTTATTTCAGATGACGCATGACGCACTCAATGCACCTTTGCATATTCTTCGTGCCATGTATGAGCTGCAGATGAAAAGAACAGATTCTTTCTTCCTGGAAGTTCAAAAGAGGTAAGTGAACTATCGAATCCAGCAGAAAAACAGTCATTGAATGTGAAAGGTAACTTTTACTCAGTTAACAGGGAAGCTAAACAGAAACTGCTGGAAGGAAAAGGATATGGAACTGCTTTGTAGTGCTTCCTAAAATGTAATTGGAAAATTGACTCCTGTTACATTTGGAACTGTAAATGTGATGACAGAAGCTAACATTTTGAAGTATGTTGTATGTTCCTTTGGATAACTTTTACTCACATGCACAGTATATCTCTGTAGAAGAAACTGCTTTTATGGATGGAAAGTCAGCGAGATACCAGTATTTCTCAAATGTCATCCTAACTGAGGAAGAGTGATGTGCATAGACTTGCTGGCACTCAGAGCAGCTTCTGGTACCATCTGCTTCTTACAAAATCAAGTTGGAAGAACATGAACACATTTTTCAGTTAAGATCAAACGAGAATGTTAGTTGATCTGACCTCACAAAAGAGTAAGGCAGTACTTGGATAAGAGCTTTCTAAATGCAAGTCAGGGAAGCTTTAAATGCAAACATATCTTCTTCTTTTTAAGTTCATTGACTGCAAAATTTGTCACTTTTAAGGTTTGATGGAGATGTAATTACAACAGATGAAAGGATCCGAACACTGGCCCAGAAATGGCAACCCAGCAAGCGTTTGAGATTGGAAGAGCAGAGTTCGAAAGCAGTGGATACAGACATGATCATCTTACCATGTTTGGTGTGTGCTCTTTTTAAAAAAAAAAAAAAAAAAAAAAAGAAAATTTGATATCACAAGATTTAGTGATTCAAATAATTTAGAAGGTCCAAATTTAAGATTGTTGTTAGAGCTCCTGTTTTATTGTGTTAAAATGAATAGGCAAGATATCAGCAAGAACTTAGCTTTCTTCTCTGCAGCTTCTCTCTTGAAGATCTAGAAGAACTAGATTTTAGATCAGGAGAACAAATTATGGCTTTACTGGAATGCTATGAATTCCCTATTTCATACAAGAGGGAATATACAACCATAAACATGTACGCTGACCACCTCACTGCAATGTTACCATATGAATAGCTTCAATAATACCAAATAATGGTGAATCTGTTTTGCCAAAATGGACAGCATGACTTAGTAGCAAAAGAGAAGTTAAGTGAATATATAACTAGGTAGCAAGTGTTAATTAGCTATGTATTGGGATGCAACTAAAATGCAGGAAATCTTGAGTATGGGCCAAACATGAATCCAGTGGAGAAGCTCAGGTATTTATGGGCATCACTAATCTTCACTTACAGGAAACACATTTTTAAAACATTAATTTAAAAAAAAACAAAACCCAGCTTATTTAATACCTACTGGCTTCTACAAATGGATAAATCTGTATTTAGTACTGCGAAGATCTACAATATAGTGTCATGGTAATTTATGGATGATGATCTTATTTAATGACCATCCACAACAAAATTAAGCATGGATTCATAGTTTAAGGCCATAGGACATTATCATAATCTAGTATGACCTTTCCCATTGTATGGGTCACAGAATTTCATCAAGTCATTCCTGTATCTAGCCCACTGATTTGTGCTTGAAGTGCAGCATGTCTTTTAGAAAAACATCCAGTCTTGATTTAAACACTCCAAGTGATGGAGAATTAACCACATATATTGGTAATCTGTTCCAGTACTAAACTTACCTTCTGTGTTTAAAAAAAAATTGCATCTTTGTAGTCTTTGCATACTTGATATGTTAGTACATTTATGGCTTATCTAAAATGACACTGAAAAATGGACCCATTTTCCACTAAACAAGAATTAAGATAGTAGATCGGTGTTTGGTACTGGGCATTTGAGTTCCTTAGTAGACTAGCATGGCTTGTGGAACACTCTGGTATTTGGCAGAAATGCCAGCTAGATCTTCACCAAAGGGTCATAAAGGAAATAAAGCTGCTAATTTCTTAGTCCCTCTTCAGTGGCTGTGATTACTGGGATAATCAGTAGTTACAATACATCTAACAGGAGAACTACAAAAAAAGTGTGGAGCATTATCGCTATTGCTTCACCTGTACAATTCAGCTTAAATTTATGCTCTCAGTGTTAGAATCAGTTGGTTCTTGCCTGCATTTAATATCAGTGGTATATAGTTTGTAACTATATCCATTGACACCCAGGGGCAAACTTAAGGTAAATTGTCCACAGGCAGGCTTAGTTGTGTTCTCTATGAAAGATTGGAGCTTGTAATTTTTGATGAGTCTAATTATCAACCTATAAACAATGAATTAAACTTCTCTTCATAGATTTGTAGACATGAAGAAGTAAATTGCCCTGAATCTCTTTTCAGGCTTGTGCTTGTCTTTTGCAGTCAAAACCTGTACTCTGTGATAAAGCCACTGAAGAATCCAATCCCATTACCCAGAAACTGATAACCAACACGGAGAGTGATCTCCAGCTTAGCTATGCCAAACAGCGTCGCACCAAGAGTTCCATACTCTTGCACAAAGAGCTGGATTCCAGGAGCAAAAAAGCTGTGCGGGATTACCTGTATCGGGTGAACGAGGCTACTGCTGTTCTTTATGCCAGGCATGTACTTGCCTCGTTATTGGCTGAATGGCCTGATGATGTGGCAGTAAATGAAGAAATCCTGGAGCTCAGTGGCCCAGCGCACATGACTTACATTTTGGACATGCTTATGCAGCTAGAGGAGAAGCAGCTATGGGAGAAGGTAAGTGGGCTGCATTTGTATGTCTGAATCAATCCAGTATGTACATAAACTTCCAGCTGACTAGCAAACTCCCAGAGATACTTGTGATTCTTTAAAAAAAAAAAAAAAAAAAAATACAAAACATTCAAAGACTTTAAGCTTCAAATCATATATGTCTTCTACAATAAAAGCTCCATCTTCAGCCAAAAACAATGGGGTTTGACGATATTTTTACAAAATGACTTTGTGACCAACAGAAAACTGAAAAACATACTTCTTGGATGCAGCTGTTTCAAATAAATGAGCAATTAGGATGGGGAAAATTCTGTTCTGCATAGAAGTCAGTGGGATAAGGAGCCAAATTTGAGTGCTGTTTTTAGCTTGGTTTCAGTATGTATTTTTAAAATCTTCTGCATTTAAAAAAAAAAATGTTTATTACAAGCAAACAAGGTCTCAGAATTGTAGCTGAAGACAAGTAATAACTACCTAGATATCCAATCAGCGCCTAACGTAGTGGGTCTCCGGATTAGGGCTTTTGGACACTACAGGAATATAACTAATAGTGTGTGTTCATGTCCAGGAAACAAATGCTCTTCCAATATCTTTCCTTGCATTATTCAGCTGGCTGTTTCACCATGCCTCATCTCAGCCCTGGCCTCTGTTATACACATGCTTAAAGCTTAGGTTAAGAACTGGTTGTTAATCAAAAAGAAAATTGAACTATCTGGACTTCCTCATTAACTTCCGTACAGGAATTTGAGTCCATTTTGTCTTCGTATATTCTTAATTTTTGCCTTCTTGAGTTAAGTCAGAATCATCCATTGCCATAGGTATGTCCAGACTTCCCAGGGACTGAAAGAAAGAAGTAGTGTTTTAAATTTTGTGATTATTTTTAAAGTAAATGTATATAAGAACATTGCTGAAGGAATTCTCCATATATTTTTCTAAAACCAAAAGTTGTTTGTTAGTAAACATCCTGGTTATATCAATATGGTTTTAAATTTCAACTTTGAGTATCCTAATCTTAAAAATCCAAACAAATAGCATTTAGTCTAGAGTCTGCATTTCAGACTCTGCTTCCGCTATCACCACTTTGTTTATGGATNAGTATCCTAATCTTAAAAATCCAAACAAATACCATTTAGTCTAGAGTCTGCATTTCAGACTCTGCTTCCGCTATCACCACTTTGTTTATGGATAGGACCTATATTAATTGTGACATTCATTACATCAGAAGACTAATTTTAAAACAAAACACTAGTACTTTTATAACAGTGGTAGGAGGATATTTGATAAGACTTCGTTTTTGTAGGTAGGATTGTGCAATTTGAAACCTGAAGTATTTGACATTGTTTCTTAAAATTGAAACTCCTAGCAGATATGGAAGGTAAAGGGTCTATCTGGTATGTTAACAAAATTCTTTGGATCAAAATTACCTTCCTTATTTGGCTTAGGCTTTATTTACCTGTCTCAATCTATTGTAGCATTGTGGGATTAGTCTTTATGCCAACATCTATGCAGTGAGGTTAGACAATTTCTGGCTTTCCAAAGTTGTCTCAATACATGAGAATCTCATTAAAGTAACATGCAGGATTTGAAACGCAGTCCAAGGACTAAATTAAACCTTCCACATTTACAGGAGACAATATGCGCACCTAATGAGGCCAGTTGGCAATTTCATTTGTGAGTTTCTCTTTTACTTCCTACCAGTGGCTTGTTTTCTCTCTTCTGAGGGGCTGTGTTGCTAAAACAACTTTTTTGTCAATCCTTGTCAAATCAGTCTGCAAATGCTGATTTGGTAGCAGATTGACTTTGCATGATGTGTTGTATTTCCTCAGATCTTGCAGAAAGTGCTGCATGGATGCAGTGAGAGCATGCTGGGAACAATGGCACTGACTGCCTGTCAGTTTATGGAGGAACCTGGAATGGCAATCCAAGTGCGGGAATCCAAACATCCTTATAACAACGATACTAACTTTGAGGTAATTTACATATGTTACAGTGCAATGAGTATGCACAGGTTGTGCATAAATTGAAGACATTGTGTGGGATTCTCAAAAGCACCTAGGTGGCTTAGGGAGCCCAAGTCCTGTTGCCTTTCACTGGGTTCAGGCAATGGGACTTGTGTTCCTAACCTGTTGAGGCACTCCTGGAAAATCTCACTCAAAACCTTTCAGTTAACAGGGCATTCCCGATAATTTAAGTTTCACCTTGTACAAGAATATATAAGTAAGGCTCCCACTCAGTGAGGTACTGAAGTGTGTGCCTCAGTTAAGCATGCGAGTAGTCCCATTAACTTCATTGGGATACTCGTGTTTAAAGCTAAACATGTGCTGAAGTACTTTGCTGAATTTTATGGGTTTAATAGGCAACAAATTGTACTTTCATCCAAGATCCTGTTTCAACAAGCATCTCAAATTCTTGAGGCATCAGTGGAAAATTAAGAATGAAACTTCTTTCTGTGTTTTTAGTTTTGGGCTACCTTTCCTCTACACAGAGTCTTAATGATTCTCTTTTCCTGATATTAGTTGGCAGCACCATACTAGTTAGAGAGTGAAAGGCCGTCATCTCTTCTAGGAGAGTATCATGAGTGACATCTCCCCAGTGTCCCACATTGGGCAAAGAGATGAAGCAAAGAAAGGGGGCATGTGGATAGAATAAAGAGGAATGTCCCCTGGGCCCAGAAATTCTCATGGCAACCCTGGGAGTTTTCTTAGCTTTTGTATGCAGTAGGAATTGTGTTGAGGGTTTTTTTAGTGCATGTAATACTATCCTTTAAGATGTGCCCCGGAGGTCAGTATCTTGGAAACTGGCCTTCTGGATTAGTGCATCAGTTTACAAGCAAACAATATAACTGTGCTTATTTAAACATGAGCACTACTAGAAATTAGTTTTTGCAGACTCTTATATGTAGTTGGCAGTGTCGACAGCACTCTTTGAACTAGCCCACAACCAAACTAATGAAGACCCTTAAATAGAGATATCGTAATCTCTGTTAAACCTTATTTGACATCTGCCTTTTGAGTATTTGTATGCAGACACAGTGCAATGGTATATGTGTCATCTGTTTGCCTTCCTCAGGATAAAGTTCACATCCCTGGTGCTATCTATCTCTCAATCAAATTTGACTCTCAGTGTAATACAGAAGAAGGTTGTGATGAATTAATCATGTCCAGCAGCAGTGATTTTCAACAGGATCGGCACAGTTTCAGTGGGTCTCTGCAGAAGTGGACTGATTTTGAGCTTCCAGGTAAATGAACCATGTAGATATACAATGTTTGTGAGTACAAACAAGTGTAGAGAGCTACTGATCAGTTATATCCCCTGATGTTTGTGGCATACATGGAAAAACTCTTGCTCTTATCCCATCCCCTCTTTGCTCAAATAATTGTGTGTTCTCCATTTGCTTTGTAGAACTAGCCTGAAATGCAACAAGATGAAATTCAATAAAGACGAGTGCAAAGTACTACACTTAGGAAGGAAAAATAAAATATGCAAATACAAAATGTGCAATAACTGGCTAAGCATAGTACTGCTGAGAAAGTTTTGGGGATTATAATGAATCACAAATTCAATACAAACCAACAATGTGATACAGTTGTGCCAAAGACTTGTATAGTTCTGGGGTGTATTAACAGAAGCATTGTGTAAAATGTAGGAGGTAATTGTTCCACTCTGCTTGGCACTGGTGAGGTCTCAGCTGGAGTATTGTGTCCACATCTGGGCAACAAAATGGGAGAGAGTCCAGAGGAGAGCAACAAAAATATAAAAAAGGTTTTAAAAAACTGATCTATGAGGAAAGGTTTAAAAAAAAAAACAAAAAAAACTGGGCATGTTTAGTGTTGAGAAAAGAAGATGGAGATGGGACCTGATTACAGTCTTCAAATATGTTAAGAGCTGTTACAAAGAGGACAGTGATCAATTACTCTGTGTCTGCTGAAGGTAGGACAAGAAGTCATTGGCTTAATCTGCAGCAAGGGAGATTTAGGTTAGATATTAGGAAAAACTTCCTAACTAGAAGGATAGCTAAGCACTGGAACAGGTTACCAAGGGCGGTTGTGGAATTCCCATCATTGGAGGTTTCCAAGAACAAGTTAGACCAACACCTGTCAGGTCTAGGTATATTTGCCCCACAGGGCTGGACTAGATGACCTCTCTCTCAAGGTCTGTTCCAGTCCTATATTTCTATGATTCTGTGATTGGACTCATTTTGCAAGTTATGCACTAACTTGACTATTGACTTATTGAGTGTCCTAGCATAGACTTCTGCTGCAGCATGGCAAGGGCTTTCTGACTTGGAGCACTGGTGGCAGCTATAAGTAACCAAGTGGATAGAGGTATTTTGTATTTGGGATTATAGCTTGATACCTACCTTGCCCTTTTATAAAGTCATAGCTTGAATATAAAAACAGCAAGGACTTCTTGGATTGCTCCACAGTCTGATCATAAAACTGTTAAACTTTTTGAAAACTTTTCTGGAATTGAAGGGTTTACTTGTCACCAACTCTGAGTGGCCAAATACAACAGTTTAATTCCTGTAGTGGAAGTCTGCAGTTCTGCACTGCTTTTCTGACAAGTCATTTCAGAGCATCATCCCAGAAGTTATGTGAACAGCTACGTGTCACATGCCAGTTTATAGACATGGCATGGAAGCAAGAGCTACTGACATTGAAATAAACAGCCATAGACACGTTACTTTATGTACTGCCTTCCGTAGGCAGTACACCAAAGAAAAGGGAAAAAAGAGAGCTTCCTGGAAAGGAGCCTCTTGAAAAACATCCTTTGTACAGAAAAGAGGTTTCAGAAGCTTAAGGACTCCCATCTGGTAATTAAAAGCAGTGATTCCTGCTTTAGTAACTTACTACTTTTTCTTGTTAATGTACTGGAAATTCTGCTGGACATACAAGGGTTTTGGTTATCACATAAATATCTCATAAATCATTAATCAGTTCTCAGTACTGTACATCTTTACTAATGTGCACTACAGTTTCCTTCATAACCCCCCCACACTTGTCTGAAGCAACTATCTGACAAAAAAAAATATAGAAAGCATTAATCTCTGGGTGTATTTTTATACACTGGTGGCAGCTGTTCTGCATTCTGGATCAGTCTCCCATTTGTCTTATGTTCTGTTCACTTTGGAATTACCAGAAGAGTAAAAGATGATTTCATCTAGGAGCAAATTAGTTTAATATTTTTTTCTGCTGTATTCTATTCTTTGTTATAGTACCTTATTGAGTTACTGGTTTTTTCTAATGTGGATGGTTTTTTTCCTTCCCTGCTGCACAGGAGATACACTGCATTATCGGTTTACCTCTGACATGAGTAATACTGAATGGGGTTACAAGTTTACAGTGACGGCAGGTCACCTTGGAAGGTTCCAGACAGGTAAGCTCCGTTCAGAGTGTGACCAAAGGGACTTATTACAATTATTTTGATCCA
The DNA here is from genome assembly GCA_003942145.1 of Platysternon megacephalum. Lineage (NCBI taxonomy): Eukaryota > Metazoa > Chordata > Testudines > Platysternidae > Platysternon > Platysternon megacephalum. The sequence continues at coordinate 3,277,262 of QXTE01000018.1, read as the reverse complement.
TACTTTCACAATTTTTTTAAAATAAATATTCCTTGGCCTGTACTTTTTTTAGGTTGCTTAGCATAGGCTTTTCCCCCTCAAGTGTTCTTAAAAGGCGATATAGTGGTGTGACTTGATTCATTGTGTGACTTGGGTTTTGATGAGTGACTTCTATTCACACTGACAGCAGTATATAAACTGCTGAAGCTTGAAAACACAGAGACCAGTCTCACACACACACACAGTCTCCAGGATACTTGCCATAATTTACGTTCTGGGTTTAACAGGCCACTTCAGAGTTGTCATAATAATGATAATCGTAAATGGAGGTAATTTAAGTTGTGTTTAAAGAATAATTATATCTGTTATGATGGACTGCTTCTGGTTTTCATTTTCAGATGCAGTGTGAAAGGCTTTGCTGGTTTATTTAACAGATTAATGATATTTTTAATAGTCTTTTGAAATATACATCTGGATTGTGAATGCTTTGCAGTTAGCTTAGGCCTACTGTACCTCCAATATTAACTAGGGCTCAAATTCTGTTGTCCTTCCCTGGGCAAAACTCTCATTGCAAATATTAGGGTTAGGATTTTCAAAGATGGGTATAAGGAATTTAGCCACACAACTCCCATTAATTTTTTGCCCAAGAAAGGACTAAGGATGGCAGGGGTTGGCCCTTATTCTCTTTCTCCAGATCAAGTTTTGGTTTTTATATCTTTATTTTTGTTTGTCGTAACAATTCTAAATATATGGGGAGAGGACAATTTGTGCAGGTGAGTAGAATGTCTCCCTCCAGAAATAACAGAGATTCTATTCAATTCCAGGGTTTGAGATTCTGAAACAAATGCTATCAGAGGAAAGGGTGGTTCCACATCTCCCACTAGCCAAAATCTGGGAATGGCAGGTAGGAGTAGCATGCCGCCAGATTGGGCACCAGCGTTTAAAGGCCATCCACTTACTCCTGAAGATCGTGCAATGCAGCAACCACAGGTAAACACATTGCTCCACATTATACACTAAACATGCCTTTGAGGAGAGGGTTTGCTAAATTCAAGTCATGGCAGAGCCAGAGAATCATAATTTAAAGTAGACACTATAGTTTGTCTTGCTGATGGGTATTAGCAATGGCTTGCTAGCCAAAAACGGTTGAAGTAGTGATGTTCTGAAAATCATTTTTTCTTTTTCTAGATGGCTTTTTAAAAGATTCTGTGGAACAAATCCTTTAGTCAGAATAAGTCAGATTCCATGTTGATTGTATTAAAATAAATTTAAGGATCCAAGGGTGAGTCTCCTTCTCTTAGTTAAAATGAGGAGATCAAGAACAAAGTGCAGAAAAAACATTGCCAGATTCAGTATTGCAATAAGGGTGGTAACTTTCTTTGATTTGTGCAAGTGCAAGCTGTATAACTCACCTGAAGCTATAGATCCATTTAATGCTTGATTCTGGGTGGCAGAGGTGATTGTGCTGGGCAGAAGTAGACAGTTGGTCAATATATGGACCCTCACTTCAGTTATAATGTTCAATTAAGTAAAATCCTGAAGGCGCCAGAAACATTCTGCTTTTTCTAGCTCAAAGGACGCAGAAGTGTTGTGTTGATGTGTATAAAAATATTTTTGTAGCAATTTTAGACAATGACATATAAAATTTGTATGAATCATTGTGAATTTTGATACTTTAGCCCACATTCAAGTCTGAACATCTGCAACTTTGCTAAAAGGTACATAGCCATTGTTCAGTTGTTTATTACTGAATGTGTATCTAATTTCTTCTTACATTTTGTGCTCAAAAAACTTGTGCCTTTGTCTGTGGGCAACAATTTAACGTTGGTGTAAAAATCTTTATTATGGAAATAATACCCTAATAATACTTGAAATTTTCTTCTGTAGTACCCTGATCAAGGCCTCTGAAATTGAGTTCTCTTTTGATGATGCCTACTTTATGTATGTGTAGAAGAGACTATACAATACAGTGATGTTTCAATGGGAATGTGAGGAAAGGCAGCGTTGGAAACCCTGTTACTTGCAAAGTGATACTAATTACCTATACCTATGTAAAAAAAAAAATGGGGACAGCCTTTCTGCTTATAGTTTAGACTTGCAAAGTTCTAACCAGTGGAATCAAGGCATTTAATGAAGTGCTGCATTCATTTATTTCAAAGACCCCAATTCGGCAATTCAGCCTTATTCAGCAAGTGCTTTAGACTTGCTTAAATCCGTGAAAGTGTCTAATGTGAACCACAGGCATAAGTGCGTTGCTGCGTAGGGGGAAGAAATTAGGCATGTGCTTAAATGCTTTGAGCTTGGATCAAAAAAAGTTAGGGGCCTTAAACTTTTAGGATGGAGTTTTAATTTAGCTGCTACATTTCTGAAACCCAAGTATTTCGAAACCCAGGTCTACCTTTGTAATCAGCCTCTTGTTACATGCTTCATAGTGCTGTCAGGAAATTATCATTAGGTTTCGGCTCCTTTGAAAATATTGTTCTTCATGTCAAAAATTAATCTGAGTTACCCTTATTCCGCTTAAATGACTGTTGTTGGTTTGTTTGTTTTTAAGGGACTGTGACCTCACCTTGTTAAAGCCACTCTGGCAGCTTTTCACCTACATGGAAAATAACCTGTGCCATGACATGACCAAGCCTGGTATTCTTCTTCTTCCTCTTCATCGTGCACTTACGGAACTCTTCTTCATTACAGAGAGCAGAGTGAATGTAAGCAATCCATTTACCCATATGCTCCCCTTTCTCCAGCAATGGGCATAGCATGTAGAATGCATTGTTAGACTGCTTTCTGGCTCCTCAGCACAAATAGGTCAGGATTTCATAGGCACCAGACAGGTTGAGAGCATTTTCCCTTGTGGAGTTCAATGTCAGGTTCTAATACAGGTACATATACCTGTACTATGCTACCTCCTTCTCAATTATACAACCTTAAATAATGGGCACATTTCTTCCTAAGGTACTAAAAGAGGGATATTCTAAGCCTCTGCCTATGTTCAGGGGAGAGCTGGGTTTGATAACCATTTGAAAACATGGTTTAAATGTGACACTCTCTCTGAGCTGGATTTGAACACTGTATGCTATCAGTATAGACAGGGCCAATCTACATTGAAACCCAAAGTCAAAATTGTGCTCAAATCCTGTAGTCTTGAGGTAACTATAGACCAATTGGGGGAGCTATAGGCCTATCAACTTAACTTCAATATCTGGAAAGATACTGGAACAAATTATTGAACAATCAATTTGTAAGCACCTAGAGGATAATAGGGTTATAAGTAATAGCCAATATGAATTTCTTGAGAACAAATCATGCCATGCCAAACCAACCTGACTTCCTTCTTTGACAGGGTTCCTGGCCTAGTGGATAGGGGAAAAGCAGTAGATGTGATTATATCTTGACTTTAGTAAGTCTTGTGGTGCAGCCCCACATGACAGTCTCATAAGCAAACTAGGGAAATGTGGTATAGATGAAATTACTATAAGGTGAGTGCAAAACTGGTTGAAAGGCTGTACTCAGAGTAGTTATCAGTGGTTTGCTGTCCAAACTGGGGAGATGTATCTAGTGAGGTCCAGCACAGGTTTGTCCTGGATCCAGTACTATTCAATGTCTTCATTAATGACTTGGATAATGAAGTGGAGACTGTGCATACAAAATGTGCGGATGACACCAAGCAGGGCGGGGGTTCTAGCTCTTCGGAGGACAGAATTAGAATTCACAACGGCCTTGACAAATTGGAGAATTGATCTGAAAACCAGATAAAATTCAATAAAGACAAGTACAAAGGATTTGAGAAAGAAAAATCAAATGCACAACTACAAAATGGGAAATAACTGGCTAGGCAGTAGTACTGCCAAAGAGGATTTAGGGAATATAGTGCATCACAAATTTAATGTGAATCAACAATATGATGCAGTTGCAAAAAAACCTGTTATCGTTCTGGGGTGGATTGATAGGATTGTAGTGTGTAAGAAATGGGAGGTAATTGTCCAACTCTGATTGGCACTGGTGAGGTCCCAGCTGGAGTATTATGTCCCGTTCTGGGCATTACTCTTTAAATTAAAAAAAAAAAAAAAAAAAAAAGTTGATAAATTGAAGAGAGTCCAGAGAAGAAGAGTAAAAATTATAAAAGGTTTATGAAACCTGACCTATGAGTAAAGGTCAAAGAAACTCAACATGTTTAGTCTTGAGAAAAGAAGACTGAGGGAAGACTTGATGACAGACTTCAAATATTTTAAGTGCTGTTATAAAAATTTCTCTCCATATCCACTGAAGGTAGGACAAGAAGTAAATAAAGAAGCAAGGGAGATTTAAGTTAGATATTATGAAAAAGTTTCTAACTATGAGAGTAGTTAAGCTCTGGGATAGTCTTCCAAAGAAGGTTGTGGAATCCCCGTCATTGGAGGCTGTAAGAATAGGTTGACAAACACTTGTCAGGGATGGTCTGTGTATGTGCAGAATGCTGGACTAGATAACTTTTCAAGGTCCCTTTTAGCCCTATATTTCTATGGGTTTGTGAAATTGGCTCTGTAGATCCTATGGAGAGTGGAATGTTTATGCTGATCTGTAGAATAACGTTGTTAAAAACACCTTGCTAAAGCAATCTCACTGAGCATGTTTCTGGCTTCAGGAGCTTGGATCTCTACAGGACTACTTGCTTGCCTTAAATACTGAAGAGCATCTTCATCGTTGCACAGCACAGGTAAACAAACAAAACCAAAAAATCCCTGTCCGAAGTATCTCTTCTGCCCCGTCCTGCAGGAGACAGCCAGTCATTCCTGATTGCAGGATAGGCTTTTATTTCAGATAGATATATAGTCACTATTGTTAGCATAAGATCCCAAAATTCAATTTCACTGGTTTAAATAATGATTCCTTAGATGTGAAAGGCTAATGCCCTGATCCATGCACCATCTGTTCCCTCGTCACACCCACCCCAATCTGACATTCATATTTCAGTGTAGTTGGTTACAAAAAAGAGCTTATAGTTTCAGATTGTGGCACTACAGCCCCAGTGCATGAAAAATAAAATCAATATGAAATAGCAGGGGGAGGAAATGACAGCTACAAACTGACTCAAGTCACCTAACTTAATGTTGTCTGTCAAGTGAGTGGTCCACCATGTGAATTTAATCAGCAAGAAAACTGCCTTGTAAGTTTTTATATCAACCTTGCAAAACTGATGGAAATTTACAAGCCCAGGCATAAAATTTAGTGGTCTGTTTATTAGTATGGTGGTTGGCAATGAAAAAAAAGTATTTACGCTCCTATTTAAAAAATGTTTACCTTCCCCAGATGATTTGAGTAGTCTTGCAAGATTGGTGTAGATCCAGCACTATCTGTATCTTCCTTCCTGACACCATTGTTTGGGTCCCTTTGAGCTCCTGCTGAATGAAACTACTCACAAATGGTGTCCTCCTTTATTGATAGCCACCCAAGAATATTATTACAGATAATGGCAGTTGAGTGGATGAGTTATCAAAACCAAAACTCATGTCCCACATCAGGCTTTCTGCATTCCTTTTCCTATCACTTAAGTCATATAGAGCCCGATTCTGCTCCCACTGAATTCAGGGGAGCTTCCCTACTGAATTCAATATTAGCAGCCCTTAGCCCCGAAAGAGTTATTTTTTTCCAGACACTTCCTGAATTCAGTTTTGCTCTCCCAGCGTCTCTGTGGCATCTCCAGCTTCCTTCTTAACCCTCAGCTCATTTGATATGAGACTCCTTCTTCTTCATCTTAGTAAAACCCACTGTCCATTTAGAAGTGATACTACAATGGGATTTGCCTGGTGCATCCACCTTAACTGACTTGTCCTCTACATAAGCAAAGCTTTAGCAGATGGGAGGCATCCGGGCAATCGGAAATGCAGTTGCTTTTTTGTTAAGCTTCCAGAGCCTTTTGGATGCATGACAGTTTACTTCATTGCCAGAAGATAATCAGATGGATAGAGAACAGACTATTCCTATGTCTGTTAAACTCACACAACAGAGGGTGGCTTTTTAGAACTTAAAGTAACCATTACTTGATGTTGATAATCTTTGTGATGCTTAACTTTCTTTTCTTCCTCCCCTCCAGGCCCTGAAAAACATTGCTGCTATCAGCCTTGCCATTAACTATCCAAACAAATCAACAAGTCTCTGGAATGTTTAATACTGGCTCATGGCCGGAGTGCATGGGATAGAATAGTTTGTCCATAGAAACCTTGGAACAAACATCTTCACTCTGTTCAGGAAAAGTTCCTTCAGCTTCAGCGTCTGGGTACTCTGCAGCCTTCCTTCCTTCCACTTTGATGTAGAATTTGTAAAAGTAAAAGCGCACTTCAAAGAAAAAGCACATTTTGGAGTAACTCACGCATCACCTACAGTTACATACGCACATATTGTAGCATGTTAGAGTAAACAGAAAAGTATTTTTTTATTCAGAGAGTGAACGGGAGAAGATTTCTGAAGTATGAGAATGGAGAAGGCCCAGTGCTTGTATTATCTGTTCCCAGTAAAACCGAGTGACTATAACTGGAATGGACAGCTTGAAAAGTTTTGCTGAACTTACGCTGGTGCCACCAGCAGCATCCATTTTTCACTGGAAGTAAAATTGGTGAAGAAGAATCTTGGTGGACTGTGTAAGAGTAAAAATGGCCCACTCTTGAAACCTGCCACGTTTCACTTGGCTTTGAAAGGCATTACCCATGGAGAAAAACCTGCAGCAACTAACTCCTTACTGAACTTTAGGTTTTAAAACAAATAGAGATTCAAAGAGCAGTTAAGATTCCAATGGCAGAGCACCCTTCTGAGAGGTGAAAGCCTCTACTGTTCTTTTCGGTTTGATCGACTGATCTTACCCTATTTTGTCTTGAATATGTACAATGCATTGTTCTGGTTTAGTACAGAAACCACAATAGCTCCCTTGGAGTAGCTTTCAAAGAGGTGGTATGAGAAGCTGAGGAGCACTGGCTGTGATCCATAACTTGTATGTTTCTCAAAGATGGCATCTTTCCAAGAAATTATTCATGGCATATTCTTTGCTAGTGGTGGCCCAGGAGCTCCTTCTGGTGAACATTGGGAAACCCTGATTCCCAGCATCAAGGGATGATGGGGGGGTTAGTGATTAACCCAATTTATCTCATATAGCAATAACTGCATTACTCCTGCTGAATGTGGAATAAATAGCAGACCTCTGTGTTGAAATAAATTGGCTTTAATCTTGCCCAAATTTGCTGGTTATTCCGTTTCCAAAGAAGACTGCAAAGAGCTTAAAGGGTTGTGGGGCTACATTTTGTGTGTGCTAATTGCCTGATTGGTTTTGTTGAATGTAAAATCTGCAAAACTTCTATTGTGCTTAGATTTTTTTTTTTCCAGAATGAAACGATGAAGAAAGCATAACCAGATGCATCTGTAGTAGAGACTGGAAAGCTGATCAAAATGGCATAAGGACAATGACTGTGTTGGAACTGAGTGTTGTGTTCACTGGCTTTATTTGTCCAAAAAGGCCAGTGGCTAGCACTGTCATATGTATAGGAGCCCTGCATTTGGGAATAGTCTATGGAATGGTGCTCTTCCAGCCACCTGGGACTGGGAGTATCTTAAAGGCGGTGCTATCTCCCTCTGGGAGGGAAATGTGCAATGTGCTTTAGTGCCCCCATTTTTTGGATGGTCATTGGTGCTGCAGCCTGGAAGTAGCTGGTTGGCTCCTATTCCATTAGGAGAATGCAAGGCCAGTGCTGTTGTGGAAGAGAAGTTTAAATTGGAAAGAGTACTCTGAATGAAGGGGTTAAAAACTGAAGACCCTCATTGGCACCAGAAGTTGCAATCACTGTCTTCAGGGGATGGGATGGCTCTCTTAGTAAAAGCAAATCCCAGAGTGTAGGAAGAACTTGTCCTCTGCCCAAGTTTGGAAAAAGGCAGAGAAATGCATAGGCCTCTGAAAACTTGCCTGCAGTATAACATAATGAAAGTTAGTTCCCTTTTCCTTTCCAGGGTGAGACACTGTTGAGTACTAAACATGAGATTTACTTGTATCATAACTTTTAACTCATAGGTAAAGGAATTTGCAGTCTTATCCTTTGGTTCCCTCTTAGTGATGCCTTGAAGTTTGTAATCTGACTGCAGGAGAGGCTAGGAGCTTCCCTGGTAAACCAAATGCATGTCTCCTTCTGACAGTGTGAACTCCTACTGGAGAATCTGGGGTGGGGGCGGGGTTATTACACCAAAACTATGGTCATCTTCTGAAGTCCACTTTAATGAACTGTGTGTATTGTATCAAAGGGACAGATGAGCATTTTAAAACTGCTGCTCTGGGACAGTGTGGATTTCCTACCCACTGTCTCGGAACGAGTCCCTGGCTAATCGGTAAATCCCTGGTGATAGCTTGATTGTGTCGTATGTAAGGCATGTGATGCGCTGTTGAGATCTGCCTACATTTATTTACAGAAGGTTTTTTCCTCTTTTTACATCAGTTTTACAGACTACAGAGATCCTTCACTGATCCTATCATGGCGTTTCCTCATTCTCATTCTTTTTCTGTTGCACTGTATTTTTACTTTCTATATAACAATATGCACAAAGGCTGTAAGAATGACACAGGAGTGGCCAAAGTTTCTATCTTAGGCGTACCACTTACTACCCTTGCCAGTCAGCCATCTTGCTCTCAAAGGGCTACAAGTGGCATTAGCTGCTAAATATTCTTTCCACCCACTAGATGGAAGTGAAGGACTGTCCCCTGGCTTGACACTGAGTCTTTCACTGCCTTAAAACTTGCTCCTTCATTGTGGGATTTTAGGGGGCAAGAAATATTGATTTTTTTTCTATCATGTAAAAAGGGGAGGAGGCGTAACCAAATGAATTGAGTATTTATGACCAATAGCTCTTTGAAATCCTGCAGCAGTTCCAAGTGGGTGCAGATGATACTATGAAATAGTACAAAGCTGGCTGGAAAACAGGTATGCTGAAGAAAAAAAATGTGCCTAATTAAAAAATGATTGTGTCCTGAATCACATATGATGTCTTTAAAACAAATCACATTGTTCCTAATGATACATGTGACTTGTTTTCATTAAACACTTTAAAAGGTTTTTAATTTTTTTTTTCTTACGGGTTTACTACTTTGCAATTTTTATCGGTTTTGGTTGTTTGAAATAGATCAGACCTTTAGATTTATTCCAGTTCAGCTCAACATGTAACAAGAAAGTTATAGATGTGGGTAAAATATGCAAATGAAGAGAAATATATTGTAAAAATTCTATAAAAAGTACCACACTGTGTCTGTAGTTTTCTGTTTTTCTTTCCCTCACTGAAGATAATATTGAATTTGCAGCAAGAGCTAGGGGTTTACTTTGAGTGTTAATCATTAGGGACAGGATGACTGTGTAAGTAAACCTGCTTGTCCTCCTTAATATTGTATAGCTGATATCACACTCTGCCACACAAACATCACACGAGGCTTGGCTTAGTCTCCAATCCTGTAATTGGTTCCATGTGGACTGACCCCTGGGCCTATATAGAGGCCCGTTGACTTCAGTGGGGGTCTGTCTGTGTGGATCCAGTTGTAGGGTTGGGCCACAATTTGTTTCAAGGTGGTGGTTCACACCTATAGAGTTCCTGTACTAATGTGACTCTTGTCTACATTGAGAGACACTCCTGTGCCATAACCGCTCCCATACTGTAAATGGGAGGAGGTTGCTGGCAAGGGTGATTCTCCCCACTGGTCCATTAGAGCTGCCGTTTGTTGGCCTTCTAAGCATGCTACAAAGCCTATTTATTTACACAGGCTTTTTCCTGAGAGGCTGGTTGGTGGGAACGTGAGGGCTTTTCCCTGGAGTGACAAGTCGGGAGTCTCCTCTGGCATTTGGCCAGTCCGGAAGTTGGTTTCCCCTTTTGTACAAAGCCAGAGAGATTGGTCATGAGTGTGTTTACTAAATACATATTGAGAACCTGAACTGTAGGATGCACTAGACTCGAGTGAGGCTCTCCGGGCGAGGAGAATCTAGGACGGGGATGTTGCTCTCACGTTATTGTGAGCAGGACCAGGCTGTAAACTAGCTGGTTTCATTCATTTATTGTGGGATGTGCTTCATTTTCCACCCCGGCTTCTTTTAAGAGCAAAACTCTATGGCATGCTTAAAGCAAAATAAGCAAATACCATTGACCTTTCCTGCCCCACCCAGGCATCTGTACCTACATGCTCTTACAGTCTATTGCAGGGGTCGGCAACCTCTGGCACGCGGCTCGCCAGGGTAAGCACCCTGGCGAGCCGTGTGCCAGAGGTTGCCGACCCCTGGTCTATTGCCACAACCCCTTACAGCTGATAGCATCCGAGCTCTTTCTATCTAGCCCTTTAAGAAACTAGATCCTTTTAATGCATTAGACTGACTTTAGAAGTGGTGTCCACAAAAATGTGCTCTGCTAAACTGGTCCAAATCTCTGTGGGTACATGCTTATTTTGGTTTTAAGTGATTTCTACAGATTTAGCTTATGTCTGTTCCTAATCAATTTAAGATAAACCAGAATAAGCCTGTGCACTGGTTAACTAAATTAGTTTAAAATCACACTCTAAGTGAAAGTGGGACAATTCTGCATACAGACAAACCCTTATAATATAGAAGCTGCTAGCGGAGAATTGCTAGCAAAATGGAGCAGTGCCTTTATTTATTCTCCCCCCCCCCCCCCCCCCCCCCCCCCCCCCCCCCCCCCCCCCCCCCCCCNCAAACATGGATTTTCTGGTTTCTAATGGAGCAGAAGCCAATAGGGCTGCCTTACGTTTACTTCTGTAAGTTCATTAAACATCGAGGAAGTTGATGCAACAGTACACAGGTCTGGATACCTGTAGTTGCTTGCTGCAAAAGTGAAAGTGATTGGGGTCATTTTGAGGGGAGGTTGTAGGTTACACATTAGCTTAAAAAACATTGGCAGTGGAATGCTGCATTTAAAATATGTTTTATGTATGTAGGGAGAGTGTGGTGTAGTGGTTAAAATATAGGACTGAGAATTGGCTCTAGGTTTGTATTCTAGGCTCTGCAGCTGACGGGGGGCACTCTTTGTTGCCCCATTTCACCACTGGAGAAATTGAGCCAATATTCATCTAATTCAAATGAGTTGTGGTTGGCTTAATGTTTATGAAGTGCTTTGAGCTCCTGGGTCACAGGTGCTATATAAAGGCAATGTATTTTCCTTGGTGGTGAATAACAGCCTCTGTAGTCTGAATCAAATATAAAGACTCTTTTTGACATGTTTTGGGCAACTTGCACAGAATTCTCGTTGTAGACCTTAAGCCTAAATCTGCTCTTTGTTATAACAGGATAAATTAGGAGTGACTCTATTTTAAATCATTGGAACTGCCCTGGTGTAAAATCTGAGCACATCCACAACAGTCTAGCCCAATGTTCTGATCCTGTACGTTTCGTTTCCCTTGTTTGTTATGAACAGCATATTTCATGCAAACAGGATTGTGCTGCTTTGTGACACAACTGAATTATCACAAGGGGCTGTTTTGAAAGTGACTGTCACAAGTGGTGGGTTGTCTTCAGGTGACAGGCAAGTACCGCAATCACATGAACTCCTAAACAGCACAAGTTTGGTTTTAGGCAAAAGTCCTAAACAAACCTTTTAAATAAAAACAAACACACAATGAAGTGTTCCTGAAGAGGATACTTTTCAAAGTTCCTCTGCTGACGCCAGCTAGTCATGGAAAGGTCAGCCTCAGTCAGGAGGCTGATAACTGTGTTTAAGCCCTTGTCTACACTGCCACTTACAGCACTGAAATGTCTGTCACTCGGGGTGTGAAAAAACATTCTCCCCTCTTCTCCCCCCCCCCCCCGAGCGATGCAAGTTTCAGCGCTGTAAAATGCCAGTGTAGACAGTGCACCAGCGCTGGGAGCTGTTCCCCTCGTGGAGGTGGTTTTATTACAGCGCTGGGAGAGCTCGGCGGCAGCGTTTTAACGTTGGCTCTGTAGACATACCCAAACTGTAACAGCGTAAGCAGCACCACACGTGAAGCTTAGGCCCCACTCAGAACGAGTAGAAGCTGAATTCTGCCTCCCCAGGTGGAGCAGAGATTTGATCACCTCTCTATTTAAGCCAAATAGTTAAGAAAAATGTCCCCTGTAAATAGGGAAGGAATGAAATAGAAGGTTAAGGAAATAAGATTAGTGAGATAAGAAAGGAATGAGCAGTTAATGTATGGGTTTAATCAGATCTCTTTGGCAGGACTTTTCCCTGTTCTGCCATTGTTCTGTTCCACTTGTGCTTTCTTTTCTCCAGCTCCAAAACCAGGCTGTAACAACACAGGACTTCCCACAGGAGTGTATAGTGCCGTGAGCAGCGCAGAACACACACAAATTGGTCCCATCTCCCCTTAAAATCTGAGTCGTAATGTGTCTCATCAGCGTTATCAACCCCAATACACGATTCATTTTGAATCCTCAAATGGCTTGATAGCATTTCTTAATGTTTAAAGAATATACCCTGCTCCGTGAAAACAGGACAGAGAAGGCATGTTTTTGTGTGGGGAATGCATGGAGGGAGGTGACAGAAGGGCTAATGTAAATGGTGATGGCAAATTAGGGGAAGATGTGCTGTTTCCCAATGTGTATGATTCTAGTGCAGTGCCAATGTACAGCATTACAGTGCTACCCTGAAAAACTCTAGTGCTTGGCTTCAGTGGTTGGTCTCCGTGAATAGAGATTTCCCCACCCCGCCCCCTGCGTAATCAAATCTGTGGGATGTTCTCCTGGTGCTGCTTTTCTCCCCTGCTCTTCCTCTGTCTCCTGCCTCACTTCATTCCTCCTCCCTCCCCTGGTTTCTTGTTCCAATTCCCCATCGTACAGCCTGTCCTTCCTTCAATGCTTCAGCATTTTTTTTTTTTACATCTTCCGGGCAAGTAAGAGGAAAGACTTAACCTGTATTGTGTGCAACAAGAGCAGAAAGTGTTAGTAAACTGACGAAGGGTGAGATTGAAGCTTCTTGAAATATTTGTCAATGGTCCCTGCTCTCTTGTGGCTTATGTCTACACTGGCACTTCATCGGCCAAACTTTTGTCGTTCAGGAGTGTTTAAAAAACAGCCCCCCCCCCTCCCCCCCCCGAACAACAAAAGTTTTACCAACGAAAAGCACCGGTGTGAACAGCACTTTGTCGGCAGGAGCGCTTTCCTGCCGACAAAGCCGCTGCCGCTCGCTCGTGGGGTGGTGGTGGAAGTTTTTGGTTGGCAGGAAAGCTGTGTAGTGTAGCTGTAGCCTCAGACGCCAGAAGGTGATTTGGCATTTCGTAGAAGGGTCTAATGCTCATACAGTGGAACCCTTTTAAAGTGATGTCACTTACCAGCAAACTAGTTTATTCTAAGCAGAGTTTCATTAGTAGAGCTGCGTTTTACACATCACAGTGTGCTGGAACAGATGGAGAGTTCAATCTACTTCCCTCTGAATGCCGTTCACTAGATTTGAATTCTTATAAATTCATAACGCTATATTCACAAACCTAGTGTGTTTTGTGGTGTAATGCTTGGCCCAAAAACAACACAAGAGGCTGTTTTTTTACGCTGCAATAGACAAAATACCAAGGACCAGCGTATCTGGTGCCTAGTGTATCTTGGCTGGGAGTTAAACATGAGTGTGTGTTGAATTTCATTGGGAGCTGGGCACCCAATTCCCTTAGGCTCTTTGAAAAGCCCAGCCATAGGATGCTACTGCAATAATAATAAAGGCCTTCAGCGGCAGAGTCATAGTGATGAAAGGCCTATTGCAGCCAAAGCAGCAGGTGTAGAGGAGCTGCTGACTACCTGTAGAGCTGGCATTCTCTCGCAGCATGAACTGTGGTGGTTGTGGAATGAATGCAGAAATGAAAACAAAAGAGACTTAAGCAAAAGGGACTGTGTGACACCAAGTATGTTAACCCTAGTATTCTGGCCACATTCCATGACCAGTAATTATTTTCTGTCTGCCTATATTTCCCCTGCAGTTATAGGTGGATACAGTAAACCTCTTTGAACTATTGCATAATGATGCTGTGTGCTGTTAAGCAGCTGTATACTGCCCCAGAAGTGGCTGCATCGTGGGGCAGTGCAGTAATTCCTAGTATATGTAGTCTGAATAGCAGTTTAAATTTCAGGATGAAAAACTGTATAAACCCAAGCTATTGCAGAAGGTTCCCCCTCCAGTAAGAATTCAGTGCTCCGTGCTCCTGGAACAGCCACTGTGTGTCGTTTTCGAGTCCTCTGGTTCAGCCGTCCCTAGGGTTGCCAACTCTGACTGACTGACAAGCTATTCTGGGAGATTTTTCCCCCAACATGATGTAATGTCATTTTCTTAAAATATCCTATTAAAATCTCCCGGATTGCTTTCAATAGTCACTGAGAGATAGATGCTGATTCCGGGAGACTCCAGGCCAATCCTGGAGGCTTGGCAACCCTAGCAGTCCCTCTATGTTCATCAAAGCATTTAAACACATGCTTAATTTTAGATACATGCTTAAGGCATGGCCTTATGCAAATACCTAAAGTTAATTAAATACTTAAGTGCTTGTCTTGGAGATGGACCTAACCACGTGCGTAAATGTTTTGTTTGGCCTGCTATTGTAAGCAGGAATATTCCTATATGAAAGGGCAGAGAGGCACTGAATTCTTGAAGTATCAGGGGGTAGCCGTGTTGGTCTGTATCCACAAAAACAACAAGGAGTCCAGTGGCAACTGAAAGACTAACAGATTTATTTGGGCATAAGCCTTCGTGGGTAAAAAACCCACTTCTTCAGCTTATGCCCAAATAAATCTGTTAGTCTTTAAGGTGCCACTGGACTCCTTGTTGTTTTTGTGAATTCTTGAAACAAGTCAAGACCTCTGTTCTTATCAAAATGCTTAAGAATAGGTCATCTCTGTCTTGCATTCTCACCATTTTCCATTACATAAACAAGCTACAGTAAAACTCATATTAACCAAAAACGTCAATTGTTGTTCAACTTTTTTTTTTTTTTTTTTTTTAAAGAGAGACAAGGTGGATGAAGTAATATTTTATTGGATCAACTTCAAGAAGGAAGAAACTTTTGAGCTTCACAGAGCACTTCCTCGGGTCTGGAGAAGGAAACAGGCGTCCAAGCTAAATACAAAGTGGGACAGATTAAGCATTAGGGGTTCACACGTGTTGTAGGAGACACACTTAAAATGAAGTGAGCAATTAACACCTCTGCAGTTGTAGGACAATGGAGAGTTAGTAGGCGACAGGGTGTGTTACAATGAGGCATAAAACCCAGCTGTCTGGTAAATCCATATTTTTAGGCCTTGTCTACACTACAAGGTTTTGTCGACAAAAGGCTGCTTTTGTTGACAAAACAGTGGATGCGTACACACTGCAATGTGACTTTTGGCAGCAAAAATGCCCTGGTTTGGCGTCAAAATAAAACCACCCTGACAAGAGACATAGGCTTTTTGCACAAAATTTTTGTTGACAAAGTGCCAGTGTAGGCACCACGCTTGATTTTATCACTTTAATTGGCCTCCAGGAGGTGTCCCACAATGCCCATCCTGAGGACCGCTCTGGTCAGCGGTTTGAACTCCACTGCCCTGCAGCCAGGTAAACAACCATCCGCCCCATCTCCTTAGAAGCCCTGGGAATTTTTGAAATTTCGTTTCCTGTTTGCTCGGCGTGAAGAGGTCTCGTCGCATCTTCCTAGGTGACTATGGCAAGTTATCGCAGCAAACACTCTCCTGCTTGGACCACTGCGGAGCTGCTGGATCTGCTCAGTATATGGGGAGAGGAGGCTGTGCAGTCCCAGCTGTGCTTGAGGAATTTTGATACGTACGAGCATAGGCTGGAGCACCCACGGGGAAAAATTGGTGGGTGCTCTGCACCCACCGGCAGCTCCCTGCCCCAGCTCACCTCCGCCTCCTCCCCTGAACGCGCCGCCGTGTCCTGCTTCTTCCCCTTCCCTCCCTCCCTCCCAGCGCTTGCACCGCAAAACAGCTGTTTTGTGCAGCAAGTGCTGGGAGGGAGGGGGGAGGAGGAGGAACGCAGCACACTCGGGGAAGAGGTGGGGCCGGGGCGGGGATTTGGGGAGGGGTCCGATAGGGGCAGGGAGGGGGAGGGGCCGAGGAGCACAAGCACCCACCAGCGCCAACAAAAGTTGGCGCCTGTGCCTACGGGCAGATTTCTCGAGGCTTGTGCAAAAAAGGCTCTGATCGGGACATGCTGCAGTGCAGAGTGAAGATAAAGGAGCTGAGGCAGGCGAACCATAAGGCGAGGGAGGCAAACCGTCGCTCTGGTGCTGCACCTAAGACCTGCTGGTTCTGTAAGGAGCTGGACACTATTCTCTGTGGCAACTCCACCTCCATCACCAAGAGCCCCGTGGATACTTTGGTGGGCCTTGAGGCGGCGGAAAGAGGACCTAAACCAGAGGACAAAGTCATTGATGAAGAGGTGGAGTTAGACAATGATGTGGAGCTCCCGGCCGGGTTGCACGTTGGGGCAGACAGCCAGGAACTGTTCACCACTCCAGCGGTGTCTAGCCAGTCTCAGCAGTTGCTCTCCGGCGAGCAAGAAGCAGGAGAGGAGACGCCTGGTAAGTGGTTGTGGTTTGTGTAGTGCGGAGGCGGGTTCAGGGTATAGAAATGTACAAGGCGGGCTGTGAGCTGGACATTTCCCTGTGTAGTTGATCAGTATGGCACAACAGGGTGTTGATGCATGCCGAGATCTCACGGGAATCCTCCAGAGAGATCTCCAGGAGAGTTTCCTGGAGCTACTCGGTAATCCTCTGCCGAAGGTTCCTTGGCAGAGCTGCTTTGTTCCTTTCCCCATTGTAGGAAACTTTCCCGCGCCATTCGGCAGTCACTTGTGCAGGGACCAAAGTGGCACACAGGCGAAAGCCACAAGCAGGTAGTAGATCCTCGCTTACCCTCAGCAGTGAGATATCTGCAACAATGACCCCCGCCTATGGAAAAGTGTGGGAGAATTTTAGTAATTTTTCCCTAGTTGGCTGCACCACAACCCTTGCAGAGTGCTTTTTTCCCCATGTAGAGCACCCCTTACTTCCCCCAGCCAACATTTACCATGCTTTGGGTGTTCGCAGAGATGTGTGCTTGCCAAGAGTCAGTGAGAAAGTGATTGATATGTTACAGAAGGTGTGTTTTACTGAAATGTTTCAATGCAGTGTGTGAATTTAACAATCATGCTTCTGTGCATTGTTCCTTCTGCTTCGGCAGATGTGGCCTTCAGGAATACCCTGCACACACCGACCGAGCATCTCCGCCAGATGAGAAAACGCCCAAGACTGAGTAAAGAAGACATGTTCTGGGAGGTGCTGCACTTCTCCAATGCAGAGGAAAGAGAACGCAAGCCGAAAGGCAGGACAGAAAAGAGAATCCGGAATTTGTTAAGGACGCTACTGAGCAGATGATTAGTCATGGAGGACCAAACGCAGATGCTGAAGTCCTTAACGCTGCAGATTGAGCAGATGCGTGTGTGCCCGCCCTTCCCTGCAGCATATTCAGAACTCTTTTCCATGTCCCCCCAAACTCCACCCGCACAGTCCTTTCCACTTTCTGGGACTTCTCAGTTTCCCCTTCACTCCACCTCCTCGGACAACTTTCACAATGATAGCTGGACCTACACAGAGCTCTGAAAGTCTGCCCTTCCTGGATCCCTCCTTTCCCATCAAGCATCTTCGTGTGCGTGTGTGGGGTGTTCCTTGTGCAATAAAAGCAGAGTTTTTCAATGGTAACTCATCTTTATTTGCTTTCTACAAACTGAGATAGCAGGCACTACAATACACACACAGGCAGTTTAATCATTTGCTTACTGGAATGTAAGGCCCCAAATGTCACCATTGCTTCATAGGAAAATTACATGTAATGTAACATTGCAGCACCAATCAGAGATATACATTACTGGTTCTCATTTTCAAAGTGTTGCCTCAAAGCCTCCCTGATTCAAATTGCCCCTCTGATAGCCCTGGTATCTGGCTGCTCAAAATCAGTAGCCAAGCATTCTGCCTCAACACTCCACCCCTGAGCAAACCTTTCACTCTTAGCTTCACAAAGATTATGCAACATACAGCACGCAACTATGACCATGGGAATATTATCCGCATTGAGGTCTAACCTGCCAAAAAGGCATCGCCAGCGCACCTTTAATCTGCCAAAGGCACATTCCACTGTCATCCGGCACCTACTCAGCCTGTTGTTGAACTGCTCCTTATTGCTGTCCAGATTTCCAGTGTAAGGTTTCCTGAGCCATGGCTGTAAGGGGTACACTGGGTCTCCCAGGATCACTCTGGGCATTTCAACATCCCCCACTGTAATCTGATCTGGAAAGAAAGTTCCCACTTGTAGCTTTCTGTACAGGCCAGTGTTCCTGGAGATGGGTGCGTCATGCACCTTCCCGGACCACCCTGCCTTGAAGTCAGTGAAACGCCCACGGTGATCCATAAGCGCCTGCAACAGCATGGAGAAGTACCCCTTCCTATTGATGTACTCTGTCACAAGGTGGTCTGGTGCCAAAATTGGAATGTGTGTGCCACCTATCACCCCTCCACAGGGAAACCCATTTCTACAAAGCCATCCACTATTTCACACGCATTTTCTAGAGTCACAGTCCTTCGTAGCAGGATGCGATTAATTGCCCTGCACACTTGCATTAACGCAGCCCCAATGGTCACCTTCCTGATTCCAAATTGATTTGCAACCGACCGGTAGCAGTCTGGAGTTGCCAGCTTCCACACAGGGATTGCCACACGCTTCTCTAGCAATAGGGCAGCTCTCATTCTGGTGTCCTTGCGCCGCAGGTCTGGGGCGAGCGCCGCACAGCATTCCCGGAAGTGGCTTTACGCATCCAAAAGTTCTGAAGCCACGGTTCATCATCCCAGACCTGCATGAGGATATGATCCCACCATTCAGTGCTTGTTTCCCGAGCCCAAAAGCAACAGTCTACCCTATGCAACTGTTCTGTGAATGCCAAAAGCAATCTAAAGTTGCTCCAATCCATATATCACAGCATGACAGGCAACTGGGAGTCTTCTTCCATTACGAACTTCGCAATTAACTGCTCTTCCATCCGTGATGTCTTCATGACAGTTATCAGAGCATAGGAGAGCAGTGCGGGATCCATCCCTTCTGGCAAAGATGCCAGGGTGCACAGCAAAGGGCCGTTGAAAAATGCCCTGAAAGAAAACCGGAAGCCCATGGAATGCTGGGACAGAAAGCAGTGCATCATGGGACATTGAGCCTTCTTCCCACAAGATCTAGCGGCAGAAGGTGTCGAGCCAGACTGTGGGATAGGTACCCACAGTGCACTGCTCACACTGTCAATGCTAGTGCCCAAGTGTGGACTCGCTCTGCTGACAGAGGGAGTGAGTGTGAACATGCAATACAGATTTTTATTATAGTGCTTTTTGAGTGTCGACATAAGCTTTGTCGACAAAACTCTGAAGTGTAGACAAGGCCTTAGCCTATGTCTACAGTACAGACCTTACAGTGGCACAGCTACGCTGCTGTAAAGTCTCCTGTGTAGGTGCTAATTAAACCACCCCCAATGCGCGGCAGTAGCTATGTTGGCAGGAGACTGTCTCCCACCAATGTAGTGCTCTCCACACCAGTGCTTTTGTCAGTGAAACTTATGTCGGTCGGGGGGGGGGGGGTGGTTTTTTTCACACCCCTGACCGCCAAAAGTTTTGCCAACTAAAAGTGCTAATGGAGACAGCTTCAGTGTCCAGCAGAATTACAAATTTAAGTTCCCAAGCTCATCTTTTCATTTGTTTCTCTTTTTAAGCAGAACTTGGTTTTCTGCTTTTCAGACTGGCACATCAGGCTTTTTCCATTTTCATTTTTGCGAATAATCTTTTGTGTGTTTTCCTCATCCCCCAGAGTGCTAATGTTCCTGATAGTTTTGAAGTGGAGAGAGTATTCCATAATTAAAAGGACTGATGAGGGCTTATGATGGGTTTTGAGGGCACTAGCAGGGCGATGGTACCAGTTAGCATTACAAATGAGTGTCCATCCTACATGCATGTAAAGAACAGCATCTGCCTCCCTGTGACTTTCCATCTCAGTGTAGTTTATGATGTGCTTGATCTCTGGCAACTTTTTACTGCTGAAATTGGGCTTCAGCTCCCCAGTTGTCTCCTCGGTGTATACCTCTATTGTGTGTTGATGGCTTGATACCTTCCTAAATAAACTGTGGCGTGATGATACTGCACACAGCATCATGATTTGCTTCAGGAAGATGCTTCAGCTACAGGGTACAAAACACAAAGAAAGCTGCACCGGTCACGTGTCCACCATGTAAACTCAAGGGATGACGCCAATGGAGTTTAGTTGCTGACAAAATGCTCAAAACGTATTAAGGCTCTTGAGACAAGCTACAGCCTTTAATCATGCTGTACAGCATGAAGCCAGGATCCCAAAGAGGTTGTGTAGTCTAGCGTGTGGCTCACTGGGGGCAAGGATTCAGGACACCTGGGTTGTTTTCCTGGTTCTGCCATTGACCTGCTATGGGCCTTCAGTTCTCCTCTCTGGTCCTGTGCTTTTCCTTTCCCATCCTTGTCTGCCTGGTCTGTTTAGCTCAGTGACTCTCAAACCTTTTTGCTGGTGACCCCTTTCACATAGCAAGCCTCTGAGTGCGGCCCCCCCCCCCTTATAAATTAAAAATACTTTTTTATATATTTAACAGCATTATAAATGCTGGAGGCAAAGCGGGGTTTGGGGTGGAGGTTGACAGCTCGCGCCCCCCCCCCCCATGTAATAACCTCGTGACCCCCTGAGGGGTCCCGACCCCCAGTTTGAGAACCCCTGGTTTAGCTCACAGTGGAGGGACTTTCTCTTAGGAAATATATGTACAGCACCCACCCCCAACTGAGGCTTCTAGGTTGTACTGCCATATAAATAATAAGGAGCCCTGGTCTCAAGGAATTAGAAACCTAACTGCAGGGCCCCTGGCAATCTCCTTCGCTCGGGCTTAACTTGTGCGATTGAAGTGTGTGGGCTACTGTTAAAAGCACCATGTTTCTTTGTGTGATGTTTCATTTTAGCTGCCAAATATTGCAACTCAAAGGGCTGGAGATGGTGCCCGTTGGCCTGTTAGCTGGTTCCATATATTCCTAGAGAATCTTTGTCTGTTTTCCCTTTTTTTGTTTGCTTCATGCAGTGGTAGTCTCTGGAGGTCCAGTACTAGCGCTGTTCTCTCAAAACAATGAATGCTAGACATGGGTAGGTATTGCTATGTACTATCGTGGTAACTGTCCTGGCCATTAGTAGACTATTACGTATATTGCCCTCGCTTCCAAGTGTATATCGCCCTAGCTTGAGACTTTATGCTACTCTTATCTGGAAACTGCCTGAATCTTGAAGCATAGACAAGAGTAAGTACATTTGCTCAAGTGGGTCCAAATTTCTATCAAGGCAGCTGAACGCCATGACGTCCTAGTGAAGAACACTGTGTCCTGCTGCAGAGACTGGGGACGCCTGTTCTCGGCATTTCAACGAATGTGACATACAGCCTCAGTGCAGCCACGAGGGTTCCCACCCACAGAGCTGCTGTCTGAGCCTCGGAGAGGAGGTTGTGTGTGTATATTGCCGTTCTCTCTGCCCTGGCTTGGGAGCTACATTCCGCATGCATGGGGAGACTTATCCTCGCATTGCTCAGGAGTTTGGTCAGCGTGGTCAGTTCAAGAAGAGACTTTGTGCTCATTGACTCGAGATGTGGCTGACTCTTGGGAGGC
This sequence comes from Platysternon megacephalum, assembly GCA_003942145.1. Taxonomy (NCBI): domain Eukaryota; kingdom Metazoa; phylum Chordata; order Testudines; family Platysternidae; genus Platysternon; species Platysternon megacephalum. Next base: position 3,255,601 of record QXTE01000018.1, on the reverse strand, counting down.
CTGGAGAGCTTCTGCAGTGTCTGTACAGAAAACTGGGCTAGATAGCAATTGCTACTGTTTGTAACCTTCCTGCCCCCAAACCTGGCCAGCACTCAGTGAGTTAATAGTGCTCCAGGGCGGGAGAGCTAAGTCTGCTGAAACTGAATTCTCTGCCTGACTTGCCTGGATACTTCCTAGGTGTGTTTGTGTGCCCTGGGAGGTGACCTGGTAAAGCGTGGGTGTCCAAGTGGGGAGGAGGGAGTCAGACAGAAGCTTGCAGAAAGTTGTCAGCCCTTTTTATTCAACAACCTGCTAATAAACAGACTGCGAGGGTAGCAATGATCTCTCCAAAGTACACTGAGCTGCTGCTGCTCTCATCCGTCTCCTCCAAACTGAGGAGACTGTCCTGAGCGATCTGAGATCTTCCCAAGATAGATTGGGGGACTCAGTGTCTCTCCTGAGGATTTGCAGCTCTCAAGTCCCAAAGAAAGGCAGCAGAGTCCTCGCCACACTTTGCGAGTCCCTGAGCCCAGGTCATGGCACTACAGGGTGAAGAAGGGAAGCATCCAGGTGAAATGAAATGAACAAATCTCAACAGGGCTGGGCAAATACCTAACTTTACAAACTATTTCTGGCACTTGATTTCCCCTCTCCCCACCTCCACAAGACTCTTTTGAAGTTACGCTCCTGGCAGAGGGTGAATCCCTGCCTCATCCCCCTGTTAAAGCTTCACACAGTGGCCGCTTTATTTTGGGGATTGTTTCTCTTGACATTCCTCTGGTAGCCCATACATCAGGAATGCTGGCACGGAATCCCCTTCCATCTGAACTACGGCTTCCTCCAGCTGGACAGCATGTTAACTACTTCCCAGCTCCACTACATTATTTGGTCTCCCGCTCCCTTGGGCTGGCCTTGCTGCTTTTTCATTTGCTGAAGTAACGGTGCAGGCTCAAACACCGGCCTTGTGATAGTAAACATGCTTGACAGTGAAGTGTTGAATCCGCTTACCCAAGGCTGCTTTAAGTTTCAAGCATAGTAATGAGCTTACGTATGCAGACTACCCCAGTTGTCAGCCCTGATCTATGACTTCCATTACAAACTAGTCTTTTGCTAAGTCTCAGGTCAAAGTTGAGAATTGTAGCTCAAGCCCAGCTAGTGAGCAGTGTGATTCATATGGTGGGGTTTCACCGCCAGCAGAAACTCAGATGCTTTCCTTCCATGGATCTCTCTTGTTATCTACATATTTGTATCGAGAGGGAGCACGTTTGTTTTCGGCTACGTCTAAGCAGCAAAAAGAGACGTGAAGCAGTGAGTCTCGGAGCCCGGTCAGCTGATTCCGGCTCACATCATGGGGCTAAAAGTAGCAGTGTAGACGTTCCTGCTCTGAAACCTGGCTAGGGAGGAGAGCCTCAGAGCCTGTGCGCCAGCCCAAGCCCCCACACCTACGCTGCTGTTCTGAGCCCTGCAGCGTGAGCCTGGGCTAGTTGATCCAGGCTCAGAGACTTGCTGCTGCAGGGGGTCGGATTCTGCTCTCAGCTGTGCTGCTGTGAATCCACGGCAATTCCATTGACTCTGGTAACCTTACTCCTGCTGTGACTGAGAGTAGAGCCTGGCCCTCTAATGTTTTCGACTGTGGAGTGAAGGGATGTCAAGCAGGGTTATCGAACGCCTAGTGCTGGCTTCTCCAGCCTGGCTGCAGCAGCTGTTCCCAGCTGATTTTTCAGTGAGCTGAAACTGCGCAAAGTGGGCCCAACCATGTGGACTTTGGAAATACTGAGGAAATGTGATTGAACTTGGAAAAATGCTAGTTTAATACTCCTGATGGGAAATAGCCTGGAACACAGAGATTCAGAAGGAGGGTGACACGTGGAAAGCAGTAATGGCAAAATACCCAAACAACCCCTAAAGTTAACACTGGGTTATAAACAAAATGGAGGAGGCAGCAAGGTCCAGTGTTAAGAGGATTGGACTGGGACTTAGGAGACTTCTGGGTTCTATTCCCAGCTCTGCCACTGACCTACTGGGTGACCTTGGCCAAGTCACTTCCCCTTACTGTGCCTCAGTTTCCCTTTCCACCCTTTGTCTTGTCTATTTAGATTGTAAACTCTTTGGGACTGTCTGTTACAATGTGTCTGTGGTGCCTGGCCCAATACGGCCTTGATCTCCGGGCCTATAGGCAGTAATACAAATAATAAAAATGGGATAGGGCAGTTGCAACGGTTGGAATGGGAGAGCTGCATCCTTTGAGACGCATTAAAATAAGGCTGTACAAAGAACTAGAAACGATGCTGTAGTGAAGGGGAGATGGGGGAGTGAGACGGGATGGAACAAGTCTTTTCCCTCTCTAATTTCCATGGTTTTGTAGCTGGTTCCGGTACCCGTGGCAGAGCCTCCACACATGCTTGGAGTACAAATTAATACCTAGTACTTAGTGCTCTGGCACCTCTGCGTGGCTAGTTAATCAATGCCATTAACATTCTCTGAGACACTCTGTCCTGGCTCCTGAGCTAATCAGGAATTAGGGAAGTTGCAAGTGTTTCACTTCTATTGATAACCTTTTTTTCTCTCTCCCCACACCTTCCTTCCACAGGATGTGGCAAACTTACTTATTCCAATGGCTCTTTGATATTCGGCACTTCCTGTGTGTCCTGGGGGGGCGGGAGGAAACATCGAATTGTGTGGACAGCAGAACTTACTGGATCTGCTTCAGCTCCCTGACATGGAACCGGAGTGAACAGTAAGCAACATATGCCGTTCCCTGTCCTTGTGAAACAAAATGTCCCCTAGCAAAACGATCTGCCTCAACCCCTCGCTGAGCCAACACAAAAGTCCTGAAACATCGATTTGACCTGAACATGGTTAATTATTTTGCTTGGCTCGCTGCCAGGCTCTGCAGGAAACACTTGAGGAGGCAGGATCTCTGAATAGATACAACCTGGTTAGAAATGCCATGCCATTTTCCATGTCTAGTGGGCTGATGACTGCTATTCTTTGTATTGCAGTGACGAGAGAGGAAGAGAGGCAGGATGGTCCGGTGGTTAGGGTTCTAGCCTAGGAGTTGGGAAACTTGGCTTCAGTCGCCTGCTTCACCACAGTCTTCCTGTGTGACCTTTGGTAAGTCACTTAGTCTCCCTGTGCCTCAGTTTCCCCACTCAGATACTTCAGTAATGGTGTTGGGGGGAGGGGAGGATGCATATAAATATCCAAGACAGGCAAATAGCACCTAGAATCCCCAGCTAAGGTCGGGGCTTTATACAAACACAGAATAAAGATCTTGCTCCAAGAAGAGTACAATAAAGTGGGAGGGAAAATAGAAGCACAGAGGGGGGAAGTGTCTTGCCCAAAGTTATGTAGCAGGTCAGTGGCCGAGCTGGGATTAGAACCCAGGGTGATGGGCCCTGTGGGACTTGGAACAGTTTAGTGTGGAGATGTCAGACTCTTGGGGAGAGGGCTGCCTTTGATTTTAAATAATAGTCCATGGAACTGGGCTACTCAGGGCCATGGGTTTCAGAGCGGTAGCCGTGTTAGTCTGTATCAGCGAAAACAACGAGGAGTCCTTGTGGCACCTTAGAGACTAACACATTTATTTGGGCATAAGCTTTCGTGGGCTAAAACCTGCTTCATCGGATGCATGGAGTGGAAAATACAGGAGCAGGTGTAAATAAATGAAAAGATGGGCGTTGTCTAACGAGACAGTTCAATTAACAGTAGGATACCAAGGGAGGAAAAATCACTTTTGTAGTGGTAATGAGAGTGGCCCATTTCAAGCAGTTGACAAGAAGGTGTGAGTAACAGTATGGGGGAAATTAGGTTTAGGTTTTGTAATGACCCAACCACTCCCAGTCTTTATTCAGGGCCCAGTTTGCAAATTAATTCCAGTTCTGCAGTTTCACGTTGGAGTCTGTTAGGGCCATGTTCCCTCTAATGGCGCCCCCTGCTCATGTCAATGGGAGGTTTGTACAGGTCCTTGTGGAGGAATGCCAGGGTGTCGGTGGCACTGCACATGCAGCAGACTGGAAATTCCACACCCGCTCCATGGACGTTACGAAAGGGAGCTTTTCACAGGCGCGAACATCTGAACGATGCCACCCACCCATCTGGTTCTTCGGGGCATTCGATGTGATTGTCTTATGGGGCCCCCGGCAGAGGGCCAGCGTCGTGGCAGATCTCTCGCCTGCCTATATATTTGGAGTGTGTGCGTGTGATGGCACCAACCTAGGCTAGTTGCTCCCCTTCTCACACCTGGGCAAAGCCCCAGTGGAACAGCACGTCTACTGCCACTGCCGGCTCCCAGGGGCTCTTGCAGTCCAGCAGGCAAGTGGTCAGGGAGGAGATGGAGCCGCTCTTGATGCTTCTCCTTTCTCGCCGGTAGCTATGGCCAGCAGCCTTTCTGGCTGCTCCAGAAGGGCAGAGACAGAGCAACTGATCCTGAACTGAAAAGTTGCTTCTCCCAATCTCCCTGCTCCCTCCTGCTTTGCCCCAGCTTGCAGAGTACGTGCTTACATTCAGGTCCCACCTCTGCCTCTTCCCCAAGCACCGATAGACACGCTGGCCTGTCCATTGAACACGTTGTGCATCAACCTCCGCTGGTGCATGCAGGAAATGTCACCAGTTAATAGACCACACTGCATTATAAATAAGGTCACGCGGGCAGCCTTTTGTCAATATCAACTGTCCCATTGCTATAGCTACCATGTCCTCTGTTGCCAGACACACCTGTTTGTTTTTCCAGCTCCTTTCTGCGACTGTCAGATTTCTCTGCTCACCTAAAAAAACCCCAAAAAAACCCAACCACTTCTTTTGTTCATACACCTTCATGATTGTTCCCTTTTAAAAAGGTCTCCCTGCCCCTGCTGCTTCTGGTTGCTTTGTTCATAGAGGCAGCATATTGTAAGGGGGGCTGTCTCATATGCAGCAATGGGGTTTCAATCAACCCCCTATTCCCACCCCAAAACCTTTATTTCTACCTGTAACTCTTAATAAGACTCCATTCCATTTCACAAGACAACTCCATTCCCATTGTGTTCACCTACCTGGAAGCAAAATAACCTATTTCGTACATGATGGATGTTTTATGCTGAGTAAGTAGACAGAGGCTTTGTTGCTTTTTTCCTGTAACTCTCCCATTAAATATCTTTCGATGATGATGATGATTATTTGTGTTACAGTAGCACCTTGATGAGATCCAAGTCTGTGACCGCCTCAGGGGAGGCTCTCTCCTGAGTTCTGCTGGCACAATCTCCTGAAGGAGGGCATTCATGCTTGCACTTAGCCCTTTCCCATCCATCGTGCTCAAAATACTTCACAAAGGGAGGGAGCTATCACCATATGCCTGTTTTACAGATAGGGAAACTGAGCCACAGAAGATGCGACTTGCCCAAGAGGTCACAAGCAAGACAATGGCAGGAATAGAAATCCACTTTCCTGACACCCACTCCTGGGCTTGTTCTATTGGTCTTAAAGAGCAATAAGTCCTGAAGTGCCTGGAGTAGCAGCTCGGTCACACTGAGGAGGAGCCACTGTTCTTTGGCTCTTTGAGCCACCATGTTTTGCTGCCGTGAGGACCCATAAAGAATGGGTTAAAATGCTCTCCGCTTCTCTACCCTGCCCCCCCTTATTTAGAACCAAGTGCACCCCAAACTCTTAGAGTAACAGTCGGGAAAGTTTGGGCCAAGGGTCCAGTGTTTGTGCAAGCAGCTATTTTCACGTGGGAAGAAGCTTCTGGCACATTTCGTTGTTTAGAGTTGAATATAGGGCCGAGGCTCTGAAGCTGTATCCCCTGGGGCCAGGGAGAGGGCTAGCCTTCCCTAAAGCCTTTGTGGAAATTTTCTAAAAATATTTCAGGACTTCTGAATGTTTCGGTTGACAGCTTCCACTGCAGTGTGTGCTGAGATGCTGGGCAGATAATGGTTTGGCTGGATTCCTTCTGGGGAAGAACTGCGTTTGCAGTTCAACTACTAATGAAAGATTCACAAGGCTATTGAGTTCGGTAGCCAGAGAGCCCTGATTCACTGTGACACCTCGGGCAAGTGATGTAATCTTTCTGGGCCTCTGTGGGACAGAGGTAATAATACTTGGTGAACTATCTGGAGTGTCGCAAGGGCCAATTTAATATCTGTAAATGGTTTGTGAAATCCAACAAGTGTTAATAATTCTATAACTTCCTAAGAGGCGATGCTGTTGGAGAAAAAAGCCATCAGTTGGGCTTAGAGGAGGAGAAAAACAGGCCTTCTTTCTAAATGTGTTTGTGATATTCACAACAGCCTAAGTCTCAAATGACAAGGGCAGATCCTTCCTGGAGGTGAAGGGAAAACTGGTAAATATTTACAGTGAGCCAGTGTATGGGTGCATGCTCTGTTATAACCAGAGCACAGACGATGTTCGGTGTTTGTATGGATTATACCAACAAGTCAACTATGTATAATGTGAGAGCGGGGCCTTGGGCATGGTGTGGATAAATACTAGTAGAACATGCACTGTAAAGATCACTTCTTCTGTGGGAATGATACCTAATGTTAATTACACCATAGTGTTTCAGGTGCTACTAGCTATTGCTCGGGTAGGTGTTTGCTTTAAGGTACAGTGTAGTCTCATGTTGGAACCTGCTGATGTATGTCACTGTTTTGTATACGTATCTGTTCAGTCTAATCCTGCTTTTGGAGCAGGAGGGATCTGAGTTCTCTCCACAGTTGCCATCATGTTGCGTATGGCCACGTTGTGCGTGTGTCATAGAGATATCCCAGTTAGTCGCATGATAAATACAAGGAAGACAGAGGAGTTGGTGGAGGAAGGCTGCTTCCTACAATGTCTGTACGTGAATTAAACGCTTCCCAGTGTTTTTCCTTTTTGCCTTTGCTGGGAAACCAGTCTTTTCTCCAGCAGTGAAACTTTCACTAGAGCTTTGGTGCCATTCTACAAGGACGCTCTGAAAACACACCAGCCCTTGGTTAGCTAAATCTGCTGTACGCTAGCAAAGAACTGCTTCCATAGCAGGAGCTCTCTTAGGTTTTTGTGTGAAAGCAAATTCTGGTTATAGTGCTTATGGCAAGGTGTTCGTTAATATGAAAATTTGCGATAGGCTGCAACAAGACTCCTGTGTGAGAATGGAAGCCTTTCATAATCTAGTGTTTAGCAAGGATGTGGGCTAGCTTTATGCTTCCACTTGCATGAGCTTGGATGAGTTTTCTCCATGCCTCAGTTTCCCCTGTCTATAAATAGGGATAATGATCCTAACCTGCCTCACAGGGATGTTGTGACACTTAATTCAAGCATCCAAAAGTGCTCTGTCCTCTTGCATAAGAGGATCTCATAATATTGGTAGCAGATCTGGTCAAAAAACTTCCCATGAAAAAATTATTTGCTGAAAAAATTGGTTTCCACAGCAACAATTTTTTTATTTTTTTTTGGTGGTAAAACTTCGTTTTTGTTGAAATTTTTCATTCTTTGACAACTTCCCAATGAAAACTTTTGATAAAATCAAGTTTTTTCATATTAAAGTTGTGTGGAAAATCCTACTTCTCTTCACATACACCCCCATTTTTCTGGTGTCTGGGAGAGGAGAGGGGAGGAGAGAGAAATTTTAAGATAGTGGGATTTTTTCCCACTAAAACAAAACGAAAAATTTCTTCAAATGAAATGAAAACTTGTTTACATTTTGGGAGGGGGTGAAACTTACCATTTTTGACCAGATGTAACTAATATTTATACCCTCGTGTGCCACAGCTCTTGCCTGTCTTGATTCTGCATATTGAACCTTCATTTGTGGAACCTCTTAGGGTACGTCTACACTACAGGATTAGTCCGAATTTACGGAATTCGATTTTATGAAACCGATTTTTTAAATTCGANATGGATGCTAAAGAGGAAAGGAAAGAAGTGTCTATGTGGGGCAAGTAGCTAGGGTGAGATCTTGTGTTCTGTGTATGGAATCTCTTAAATTTCTGGGGACTATGACAGTTTACACCAGCTGAGGATCTACACTTTGCTGCCATTTTGTGAGGCCGAGACAACGCAGAGGAAACAGGCACACGGAGCTCTCTCACGGGGGCTTTATTTTTGTTCTTTCTTTCTGTTGCTCTTTGCCTTAATCTAAAATGGCACTCTGAGTGGAAATATCTGTGAGCTCTTTGCATATGGACAAACACAGACCAGGGAGGGAAATTCTTCCCCCTCCCATCAACCTCTGGGGAAGCAGCACTGGTATGTGGCAGGACTCAGAGGCTCAGTTTGGGTTTGCATCGGCACAGGCAGGTGTGGCTGCAACAACGTGGACTTACCATTCAGTCCCAGGGAAACCATTGGGGTTTGAGGGATTCCTTCCCTTGTCACTCAGGATCGCAGCTTGGGCACATAGATTCATTCAGCTCCCCATCCTCCAAGCTGATCCACGGACGGGGAACCTTATTTATCCCAGTTAAAATCAACGGAAGTAGGGTTTGGCCTGCATGGATCAACTTGCAGGATCACAGCCTTGGTCTGGGCATATTTTTCCAGGAACTGAGCCTTGTTTCTGCTGGAAATCTGCAAATCCGCACCAAAAGAAATCATTTTTTAGAACCCTGTTTAACATTAATTCCATTGCTATTTATTGTCTTGTTTCCTCAGAGTAATCTCTAAATATTTCACAAAGTTAAAATAGTATTTTTGATTAGTTTGTTTTTCCTGCATAAAGCACTCCTGGGTGTGCGCACTCTGGGGTTAAGAAAGGCCTCTAGGTTCTCGTATATCACTCAGCCCTGTGCTGAACACCACCACAAGGTACAGGTTAATCCCTAATAATACATGCCCTGGAGTGTTTTATTAAATAGAAATCTGTCAAATACTATATAAAAGTCTAACTGCTTAGGAGCTGCCAGCTACAATAAAACAAGCCCAGTAATATAACACATCTGTTTGCTTAGATACAGTCCTGCATTTATGCAAAATTTCCAGCAGTGCATGAGGAGTTCAGTATGTTCACCAAAAAGACACATCTGGATTGCAGACACATCTGGGCAGCCGATTCAATCTAAAGCAGGTGACGCAAGTAGTTCTCCCTCCTGCAGTGTAACTCTGAAGGGAAGAGGGTAATGGTCAAAACTCTTTTTAGTAGCAATGGGCCAGCTCTGCGGTGGAGAATTGTTACATGTATTGTATGATCCTGAAACAATAGCGAAGTAAAATAAACCAATCTGCTGTTGCCATTCAGTGAAATCTGAATCAGATGCCAAACTTCTCACAAATATATCAGTCATACTTTACAGTCAGGGTCAATGTATTAATAGTTTACAAAGGGTTAATACGTTATTAATAGATGTTTTAATAAATGGTGAATCAAGTGCTATAGAGTCCAACAGGCCAAATAAGTTGCTTGATAACTGGCTCATAGCCATCGGTAACACTTTGTACTGATGGGCTTAACTCTCTAGAACTCATGCTGCTCAGGACTATAACATGCTCATAACATTTATAAACTCTTTATAAATCATCAGTAAACGAACCTTAATATAAAATGTATAATCTTACAGGCATCTTAAAAGAAAATCTTCCCATATAAATTTCTGTCCAAAAAATGTCGTCGTGTTTTCGCTGAGCTCTGTTCACAAGGACACCTGTTTTTTCCTGAGTGGTTACACTTCATTTAGAACCAGTCAAGGTGTATGAGTAGCTCAAATTCTTTTTTGCTCTTTATTTGATGGATATGACTTAAGCAGTGAGTGGGCGACTGATTCGACTACAGAGTGCCAGGAATCTAGCTACAAGTGACTGATGGGGCCATCTTACAGATGGAGGATATCAAAGGTCACAAGTGGCTTCAGAATACAGAGGAAATCATTTTCATTGAGCAAATGGTGGAAGGAACCAGGCTTTGAGAAAATATCCCAGAGATGGATGGTGGGCATGGCTAAGCTCACCCAGGTTAATAAGAAAAATACTAATGCCTGTGTTACTGTATGTGAGACTGCTTCAGAGTCGCCTGGTATCCCAAGGGTTGGGTTTTCCCATGAACATGCTTTCCTCTTCGAGAGGCTGATGGGAGCCCTTCCATTGATTGAATATATTTTTAAAGCCAGAAGTCATAATTAGATCATCCAGTCTGATCTCCTGTGTAATACAGGCCATAGAATTCCATCCAGTTACTTCTTCTGTATTGAGCTCAATAACTTGTATAACTAAAACATATCTTGCAGAAAGGCATCCAGTCTTGATCGGAAGACATCAAGAGATGGAGACTCCACCACTTCCCTTGACAGATGCCTCAATGGGCTTTGGATAAAGCCCCAAGAGAAGAAATGTTAACAGCTAGAGGCTGCTTTTGAACCCTGCAGTTGGAGATGTCCATCTAAGGATGCCAAGGATTTGTATCCTAGAGATTTAGTAGAATTCACGTTTGTGAATTTCTTTAAGCTCTGTGGATGGGAGGCAGAATTTAGCAAGCACTTCCTGTTAATATGAGCAGGGGCTCAAGTTCATGCACCGTGTGCTCATATACGCAGTATCCTTCCCACTGTGTTATGTTTTAGGCAATAGTCTGTGGGGATATGATTAATCCCAATGCACTTTTCCCCCCTGTGGCTTCTCTGTATTTAGAAAAGGTTTCAACTTCTTTCAGTAGAGTGTAGTTTTTCCTGGTTTCTGTATCTGAAATGTCAGGTCCTTGCTTCCCTCTAGCCATTGGAGGTGATCGGTGAGAACATAACGGCCATACTGGGTCAGACCAAAAGTCCATCTAGCCCAGTATCCTGTCTTCTGAAGTGGAGTCTGGGTCATGGTGAGTACTGAGTTACCCAAATTTGGAGGATGCCTTTGAAAATGTAGCCCTCTTTGTGCTTCAGTTTCCCTGTAGTTTACATGGGTATGATGTAACTACCTTTCTACTGCACAAGGGAGTGTTGGCATCAACCAACAAGCCCTCATCCAAGCCTTGCTCTCATTCAGAGACTGCGTCATTTGTTCCACTGAATAAAGTGGGGTAGATGATGGACAGAGAGGTAAGTATTGCCATTGCAAAGACACCGTGCTCCATGTTTCCTCACCAAGCCCGCAAATGAATACACAATGAACAGAAGTGGCAACAAACGAGAACCCTGCAGCATCTCAACTGAAAGGACCCCTGAGGCGAATGGGTAACTTGCCAAAACTACCCTCTGGGACCTTTCACATGAAAAGTAGCAGATCCACTGAGAGAGACTCCATCCCCCTCTGTTAGGGTTTGCAAGCAAATCCATAGCTCCTGATAGTAGTATCAAAGGCATCTGGAAGGCTTAACAAATTCAGCATGGGCTGTTTATCCTCATCCGTGCCAAGAGGAGAATAGTCAGTGCAACCAGCATAGTTTCTACATTTAGTTCTGAAGCATGATTCACAGGGGTCTAAATCAAAAAGCTCCACAGAATACCTCCAGCATTGCCCTACCACAATCTTCTCCAATCCTAGAATAGGAAGACTGTATAGAGGTTGGTCACTAGCAACATAGTCAATGTCAAGTACTCTCTTGAGCAGAAACCTTACAATAATTTTCTCAAGGCCAGCTAGCACCCTCCCCTTCTTTCTGAATGAGGTCCCTTGACCAGCAACTGACCCTGGACTTCCTTATTGGCTTTCACCAGCCAGGAAGGAGGTAGGTTGTAGCCTGGAACCACCCCCCACGCCAGCCCCAGTGCCACTAGATGCAGACACCAGCGGAGGACACATAGCGTTAATCCCTGCTCTGTCACCAAGGAAACAGCTCAGTGCAGAGCTGAGCAATTTTGCTCCATAGAATTGCAGGAAACTTCCCCAGAGTGAGAGTCTCCACCATAACTGAATGGAGACGGACTGGGTTAACAGAGCAGCACAGCTCCACACTGCCAATGTTATGGCATAGGGGAAGGAAGTTTTCTTTTGCTTCCTGTCCTCCACGGCACACTGGTCTGCCTTCTCTAGTCATGATCGGTCTGTGTGGCATGCAGGTGGGCATTAGAGCTGGGAATTCAGTTTGTGCTGAAAAATGCCGATTCATCAAAAGCAAAAATGTTCGTGACACAGGGTCAGCTTCGGCAGATTACCCAACCTGAAAAAATGTGGAGAAAAATTTCAAACATTTTGATGTGGTCTAAATGAAAAATTCCAGTTTTCCAGATTGAATCAACTTTTTTGTTTTGAAATTTAAGCTAATTAGATTGTGAAGAGGTTTTTAAAAAAAAAAAAAAAAAAGAAAAAGATCAGTCAAAATGATTGACCCAAAACAAACGTTCAGTTTTGGTTCACAAATATTTTTGAGATTTTGACTTTTCATCCCAATTGAAGATGGGGAAAGTTTGTTTGTTTGTCTGTCAAAACTCAAATATTTGCTGGACGGGGGCAAAGTTTCACACCCAGTCAGTTCTGGTGTAAATCCATGGGTTCTCCAGGTCACCACTGACAGCCAGAGCCCAAAGCAGGGTAGGCCAGCCATTCGTTCTAAACCTCTAGATCTGGACTGTGCACATCCACAACAATATGCCAAGGAGAAAAGCAACCCCATTTGTATGCTGTGCATGTTCCTTGCCAGCTCTCCACGTCGGACCTGCTGGCCTTGGTCATAGTCTAGCCCAGGGGTAGGCAACCTATGGCACGGGTGCCGAAGGCGGCACGCGAGCTGATTTTCAGCGGCACTCACACTGCCCGGGTCCTGGCCACCGGTCCGGGGGGCTCTGCATTTTAATTTAATTTTAAATGAAGCTTCTTAAACATTTTAAAAACCTTATTTACTTTACATACAACAATAGTTTAGTTATATATTATAGACTTATAGAAAGAGACCTTCTAAAAACGTTAAAATGTATTACTGGCACACGAAACCTTAAATTAGTGTGAATAAATGAAGACTCGGCACAGCACTTCTGAAAGGTTGCCGACCCCTGGTCTAGACCCTTGTTGCTGATGTCCCCATGCGCTCATGTTCCTCTTGGAGATATGGCGTGGTTCACAAGTGGAGATTGCATAGGAGGAGATTTGCTTTCTAATGACCGGCTCACCAGGCAGGGGCTGAAGGGGTCAGATAAATGGTTTTCTGGACGTGTTGTTAGGAGTGTGCATTATGGGGCAAGCAGAGAGCCCTGCTATCAGTCTTGCTTGTTTCTGTGGTGCCACCCATTCCTCCTGTGCACAGGACAGTCTCCAGGTCCGGCTCCTGCGGACAGCTGCCGCTTGTGCGGTTCGTTCAGTTGCTGCCGGCGGGAGCATGTTCCTTAGAGCACGAAGAAAACCGCTCCCCAGTCTGGTCTTCACAAATATCCCTGCCACTGGAGCCAGTGAAGGGACTACCCTGGAGACCCTTACCAGGTGCTGTGCTGGACCCAAAGCAGAGCAGAACTCCGTGCTGATCACAACGACGTACGTTAATATTAGTACACATATTTTGCAGGTGGCTTTTAGGGGGCTGCACTTGAGCATAGTCCTTCAGGACTGTCCCCCACCCCCACCCCTCTTTTTGGTCCCCAACAAAAAACAACTGACTGGCACATGTCCCCTCCCTCTTGCCCTGCTGCTGCATCACTCCCTTTCTCTGCTTCGACTGTCTTCCCCGCCTTTGTGTTTTATTGAGTTCCTATGTCAAACTACAGGAGACAGGCGCAGGGTATAGCCACAGCTGCCCATTTGGCATCTGGTTGACTCAGTCATGCCCATGCTCAGCTGGAGACACCTTAAGAGGCCTGATATTCAGGAAATGCTGAGCACCCACCCTCTGTGTGCCAGGCCCCTTTAAAGTGTCTCAGGTTGGGCACCCAAAATTTCAGGCACTGAAAATCACTAGTTACTTTTGAAAGTCTTGGTCCCAGGGTCTGTCCAACCTCACAAAGCAAGTCAGTGGCACAGCTGAGCAGGGTAGCCAAGGTTTCCTGACTCCAGGCAAGACCAATCCCAGTCACCCTGGCAACAGTGTATCAGGGTTTCCTAAGATGATGTGCTGTTTATTTGCAGTGCCAGGGATTTGCTCAATGATATGGGGGAGCCAATTTTGCACATTCTCAGACCGTAGGATTTTGTTCGTATGAAGCTCCGTGTTTCCCACAGAAATGCCCAGCTTCACACACTTCGATACACGTCTAGTTTCACCTGAAAATACATTCGTGGAGGGGCCCCGAACTGGCCCATGGCAAAACTGGGACTTTTTTTTTTTTTTTCTTGCAGTGTCCTGAATGAATTTTTGGTACTTTTCTCTCAGCCTAAATTATTAGCCTGAATGGAGGCAACTCCAAGCCCCTCCTTCCCTGGGTGGTGGTCTGAAAAACAGAAGGGGAAATAAACAAAGGACGCGCCTAGGACACTGGAAAACAGCCTGAGTCTAGAGCAGTGCAATCCCTCTGGTCATTCCCTATTCCTGTGTAACTGCTAATTAGATCTGCCAAAGCTGCTCCTGTTCAGTTCGCTACCACCTCTCCTCACAGGGGCTTTGCTTCTGAAATGCTCCCTCATCACAGTGGAACCAGGTGCAATGCCAGCCCTTGGTTTGGTTCACAGTCTGATTTCCCCAAAGCAATGTGGTGGCTGCTCAGGTCTCTGTGTGAGGTTTGTCTTTCCTTCTCTGCTTTTCCCCTGTCTAGCCTTGGGCCTGAACATCCTTTCTGTGTGAACGTGGTGACTCAGAGAAAACCAGTGGGAGTTTGTATGTCTTCTTTCTGTTTTGTTTCTGTGGTCTTTGGTTGGATCATCTGTTTAAATTCCTTGCTGGGATTCCAGTTCCTCTTTGTGTGTTTGTGTGTCTCCACTTAAAGTTTTATTGATGTTTTAATACATGTTGAACACAATTGTAATTCTAGGGTAGACAGGACACACATGTTTGTTCCTGGTTGTGTTTTGTTTGTTTGTATTTTTATTTGTATCAAAGGAACCTACAGTGCAGGTTAAAGGCCTGGGTTATACAGGGAATCAGACTAGATCTAATGCTCCCTTCTGGCCTTTAAAGTCTTTTTGGAACTAAGTGTCTGTTTGTACATGTCAATAGAAATCTAAATTGCATCTGTGCACTGCTGGCTTATGTTGAAGGCTTGGAGCTAAATTCATAGTGATGTGTAAATTTCATTTGTAAGCTCTTCAGGGCAGGGACTGTCTCTTCCTATGTATTTGTGCCTACCATAATGAATCCCTTTTTCCTGATTGAGGCCTAGTAATAACATTATGGTGGAGAATATATTATATCCCAAATGGAAAAATACTACAATATGTGTGTGTGTACACACACACACACACTCTCCAATGAGTGATGTCGCTGATTGGTTCTGGGTCTCACTGTGCAGCCTTTCCAACAGAAGCAGGTTTTTTTAACCAGTTCCTGTTTACATGATTGTTTCTCCTGCAGATTGCATTCTATTGAATTATGAGAGGCGCTGGAAAAGCAAGCTATTTTGGCAGCCAAAATGAAGGGTAGTGTTACCGTTTTGTCATCGTTTCTACAGAAATGCATTCAGACATCAGGCTCATTCTAGCACTAACAATCTCCCACTACGCAAATAAAGGATCAACACCCCCTACCCCCAGTTTACTGAGAACCACCCAGCTCAGCCGGTTCAAGAACACACAATTCCTAATTAGCCTAAGTTCTCTTACAGGGGATTTCTTAAAACAACCATCTCTCAGCTGTAGTGTCTGAAACAAAAAGCAGATCAATACCCAACCCCCTTTTTTTTGTGTTTTCTTCTAACTTTCCTGAAGTCATTGTAATAATACCTCTTACAGTTATAGCACTTTTCATCTGTTGGTCTCAAAGCACTTACCCACCTTTGTGTAAAGCATTATTGTCTCCATTGAAAGGTGAGGGCTGAAGGACACACAGCAAATTAGTGGCAGAGCTGAAGGGTCTAGTTTAGTGACCTATCAGACCTTGCAGGCTCCCTACCAAGGCTCCAAAATGCAGTATATATGATTTACAGTGCAGATGGACCTGAGCTGCAGAAGTTGGGTTCAACTCTGGGTTTTGGGTATATTCAGATTTGTGGTTCTGGTTCAGCCCCTTAAAGAGACAGGCCCAAATAGTGGAATGTAGATCTGGTTTTGTTTGTCATCCCCTTAAAATTTGGGTTATTGAGATTTGAGTTTCTGGCTCTCTCTCATTTGCAGTAAATGTGCTTGTCATTATCATTTAATATGTACTGTGGTTCCATGTACAGTGCAGGAGAGATTATAGGTATAAATAGGGGAATATATTGAGTAGGAGTCGAGAAGTTATATTACTTCTGTTTGCTTCTGACGTGACTGCTGCTGGAATACCGAGTCCCGTTCTAGTGTCCACAGTCCAAGAAGGATGTTGGTAAATTGGAGAGGATTCAGAGAAGAGCCACAAGAATGATTATATGATTGGAAAACATGCCTTATAGTGATAAAAGACTCAAGAAGCTCAATCTAATCTTAACAAAGAAGAGGTTAAAGGGTGACTTGATCACAGTTTATAAGTACCTACAATGGAAAACAAAAATTTGATAATTTAATCCAGCAAGCAAAGACATAACACGATCCATTGGCTGGAAGTTGAAGCTAGACAAATTCAGACTGGAAATAAGGAACAAATTGTTACCAGTGAGGGCAATTAACCATTGGAACATCTAATCAAGGGCTGTGGTGGAGTCTCTTATCACCTGCCATTTTTAAATCAAGATTGGATGTTTTTCTGAAAGATCAGCTCTAGCTAGTTCAAACCGGAATTAAGTCCGGGAAGTTCTATGCCCTATGGTATACAGGATGTCAAACTAGATGACCACTGTGGTCCCTTCTGGCCTTACAATCTATGAATCAATGTAGATGATTGGTATTAGCTTACTGGTTCATCATTAACCCAGGTCAGTATTGACTGAGAAATCTTACCATCTGATGGCTGATCAGTAGCTTGTATGAAGTGAGTTTAGTGGTCCTGGATTCATAGGCGCCGACGCTGTGGGTACTCTGTGGCAGGAGCATCCATGGGGAAAAAATGGTGAGTGCTGAGCCCCCCTATCAGCTCCCCCCCCCCACTGTCTCCCACCTGCTGGCAGGCCCCACAGATCACTGCCTCCCTCTCCCTCCCCGCACCTCCCGCCCGCTACAATCAGCTGTTTAGCTGCCTGCAGGAGGCTGGAGGGGAGGAGGAAGGAGTGAGGATGCGGTGCACTCGGGGGAGGGTGTGGAACTGGGCAGGAAGAGGCAGGGTGTGGGTGGGGCCTTGGGGGGAAGGGGTGGAGTGGGGGTGGGGCCTGGGGCAGAGCCGGTGTCGAGCACCCCCCATCACTTTGGAAAGTCAGTGACTGTGCCTGGATTGGCTCCTGTTGGAGAGGTAAAGCAGTAAAACTCCTATCTCACTGTTCAATCTGTTGTGAAGGTGAGAACTAGCACTGAATGTGTATGGAGAATCAACTAATCTCTCGTTCCCATCTACACTACGAGCTAGGAATGTAATTCCCCTGCTCGTGTACACATACACTAGCTCTCCTCAAGCTAACGTGTATAAATAGCAGTAGAACGGTAGTAGCCTGTTAAAGTCACTGGCAAAACTCCTGCTGGCTTTAATGGGACCAGGATTTGCTTCAATGTTTGCATCGTAAACTGATATAACCTGGGATCCATCTTGTCCCACATATTCAAGTTCTCATCAGTGGTCAGGTAACTTTGGGGAGGGATGGTTTGTTTTTGTTTATTATCCATCACTTGGGTAGATTACACTTGTTCAGTGTGCCTGAAATCTTCCTTCTTTCCCTGTTGAGTTGATATGTCTCAACACAAGAGCCTGCTCCTTGAAGATTGTCTCAACATACCAGCTTATAGTGCAGTGTACTGAAAACGCTGTTCAAATTGTAGGCTAGATTAAATAACAGGGTTTTCCTGGTCCTGTTTGCAGGTTAAGGAACTCTGTAGGGAGGTGTGTGATCTGGTCCTAGCAGCAGCAGCAGTCAGTCTGCAGCCAGCCAATATTAAGGTGTGGGGTGAGTTCTGCTTCTCTGTTTTGGAGAGCAGCCTGCTTTGTGTCTCTCTCTTTTGAGGTTCTTATGTAATATCATTTGGAATGCTAAGAAATAATGTTATGTTGCAACCTTCCAGCAGGTGCATTTGTTTTTATCTAACTTCTCTGCATATGCCATGAATGTAACACACAGTCCTTAAGGAGAATACTTGCAAGTCATTTACATTCTCTGCCTAGTGACTTCTTCTGTATTCATAATTCTCAAGGCCTTTGGCAGTAGGTACAAGTATCTGTATCTCCAGCATCTTGCATCCCATAATTTGCAAGTTACACAACACTGCAAATGGAAGGATATTCCTTTCCAAGGGAATAGAAAATGTGTTCCGGTCTGAACAACCTCTGCTGTTTATTTGATTGGAGGGTGGGGGGAGTTGTTTTAAAAAAAACAAACGTAGGAACATTTAATATGCAGATAATGACTTCTCTTGAGGCTGAGATTTATTCAGTCAGGAAATAAACACTGACTAAAGCAAAATCACAGTATCTGAGTTGCTATCATCAAGAGTGAAAAATGAGTGATGAAGGAACAAAGAATAGTTTAATTTACAGTAAGTGGGGAAAGTATCCAGCACCAGGAACTGAAAGCTTAGCCCCTGACATACAGACAAAGCAGGGTCATGCTAGAATTCTGAAGGGTTCCCTACATCACTCCAGGGAGCTTCATGGCAATAGAAGCTTGTGGGTGTCATCACCTGATGGGTCTGTCTTCCTCTATGGACTGTCAGAAGGCAGAACCTGGAGGGGCAGCCTTAATAACCAGATTTTTCACAAGTGCTCAGCACCCAGAACAATAGAAACGGAGCCATAAGTATCTCTGGTCCAGGAAGGCGGCTTGGGTACTGTTATGCCTTTGGGGCTGGATTATGAGTAGGTTTAGTGTTTTACTCATGGAGTAGCCTCAGTGAAATCAAGGCGATTCATCGAGGAGTAAGGTACTATGCAGCATGAGTAAGGGTACAGGAGTCTGGCCAGGGGCGGTGGGTAAAATAGGCCAGGGGAGGCTAAGCCTCCCCTAACCCAGGCTGTGGCCCTGCCCTCACTCCCCCTCTTCCCTGAAGCTGCCGGGGGTTCAGCTTGGGCTGGCAGCCTGCAGCTGGGGCTTGGCCAGCCAGCGGCCTAGAGCTGGGGTTGGGCTGGCCGGTGGACCAGGGCGGGCATGCTGGGGGGTGGGGCAGCTTGGGTGGGGTTCCTCTGGCCATGGTGGGGGGGAGCTCAGGCAAGCGAGGGTGGTGGTGGTGGGGGGCAGCTTCCCCAAAGTGGGGGTTCACATGCCACCCATGAATCTGGCCCTCTGAGGGTATGGCTACATGAGGATGATAAACCCACGGCTGGCCTGGGTCAGCTGACGGGGGCTCCCAGGGCTGAAAAATAGCTGTGTGGACATTCAGGCTTGTGCTGGAACCTGAGCTTTGGGACCCTTCGAGGGTGGAAGGTCACAGAACGTGGGCTGGAGCCCGAGACCGAACATCTACACAGCGATTTTTAGCCCCGCGAGCCTGAGTCAGCTGACCTGGGCCAGCCAGGGCTGTGCCATGGGTCTTTCCCCCCCAGTGTAGACATACCCTGAGAGGGCGCTAGTGTTGTGTGTGATACACGCACCCTTATGCATGTTCAGCTACATTGAAGCTACACCTCATGCACGAGGCTTGTTGGGAGTGACAAGTTGGGATCAGAGCCCAGAGGACCCAGCGTTATCTCTTTGTGGATGGCCCAGCTGGGTGCAATCTCGACGAGTGTGAAATACCCACCCCAAAGAGTCCAAACCAGACCGTTTTACCAGCTTCCCATTTTTCCTGTGGGATAACTCTAGGTTCATTCACTCCTTAGCCTCCCTCTGAGAATGGCAAATGGTTGCTAGTTAATGAAGGGAAGGGCAACTTTTGCTTTTAAGATCAAGGCTGGCAGGTTATTTCACACAAGCCACAGAACACCTATCAGATGATAACTTTGACTCCATCGATACCGGTCTGTGCTGGATTTGAACCCGTGGATCTAGAGGCGAAAGGCTTTCCCATTGTTTGCTCACCTGAGCCACTCAACGATCGTAGCATGGGGGTGGTTTTTCTTCAGCAATAGAAGCAGTGCATGACATAGATGAAGTCATTGCCCTTGGCTGCTGCTTTCATATAAATTACAACAGTGGGAGGAACTGAGCAGAAAGCAAATTGTAATGATCTGAAATTGCCAGGAGTGATTGTGAAGCCTGAGTTGTGTGAGTTGCAGCCGCCTCCCCCTGAATGTGAGTCAGTTTCTCATTTCCCCTGCTGTGTGAGCGAGCCTCATATGCCGCCTTTTGTTATTTCTAGCAAGGTGAAGCCTTTCTGATCGTTCTGCAGTAGTCACTGGCGCTGAACAGTCACTTGGATCGCAGACACATATGCAGCAATTAAGCGAATGTGCACAATTCATGAAATACTAACCAGGGTGGAGGAGAAGGCATAGCTGATGACAACTGACCTATGAGTAAGTGATGCCATATCTGTCTTCCGGGCTGCAGAATGCCTGGAGCCTTGCTACAGTTGCAGAAGTTGGGTTTGTTGTACTTACTGCCCCAAATCTGTATTCAGGAATATCGCATTGGCCTCATGTTTGTTGTTTCATTCCATCTCTGTTAGGACAGAAGGTTAAGGGAGTGGGAGGGGGGGAATACTGCTTTCTGTATCGGTGTTTACTCTGAACGTGAAGTGGGGGGGGGGGAGGAGACTCCTAGTTTCATAGATTCTAGGGCCACAAGGGACCATTGAGTAGTAGGATTAATTAATTATTTGCATTATTGTCGCACCTAGGAGCCCCAGTCACATGCCAGGATCCCGTGGGGATAGGCATTGTACAAACATAGGATAAAAAGATGCTCCCTGCCCCAAAGAGCTTACAATCTAAGTGTGAGACGTGAGACAACAGATGAATACGGATAGAGACAGCAGCACAAAGAAACAATGAGACCATTGATTATTCTGCTAACCTACTGGTCTCAGCACACCAGCAGCCTCCCTGTTAAGTTCCATGTAGGCATCACAGCAAAGGGGAATTTGAAAGAGGGATTTGAAGGAGAACAACGGAGAGGCTTCATGGATGTTTAATCACGTGGCCTGCCCTCCTACATGAGACAGGCCACAGAACTTTACCTAATTTTCCCAGTGGTCCTTGACTCCAAGGATTGATTGATATTAGCAGGAAAGGGAGCACTTGGAGAGATGGTTAATAATACTTAGCACTGTATTTTGCGTGCTCTAAACATGAATTAATCTTCACAGCACCTCTGCGACAGGGAAATCTGTGTGGTGGTGGTGGTGGTAATAGTGGTGAAGTTTTGAAACCGCTAAGCTGTGGGAGGAGGTTAACAAGCACCAATACAAATAAGGAAAATAGCACAAATAATGACGGGTGCACCCAGGTCAGTGTTGTAGTGTATGTAGCGGTGTCACTATGACTCTGTGTACTGCACCTTTAATTTTCCAAGAACTCTGTCTGCCGTGAGGCCCTCTGTTTTGGAGAATGGCACATAACACTCTCAAATGGAGACTTCGTGATGGTTTTGTGTCCCTTCAGTTGGTGAAAGCAGTTGGCACGGCACTGCTGTACTTAGTATCCAAATACATACACCCAAGTATGTTGTGACTAGGGAAGGCCCCAGCTTCATGGCAGCCGGCTCTTGAGGAAAGCTTGAAAGCACGTTATCAGCTGCTTGAGATTTCCTCTTCACAGGCATTTCCTTGCAAAAACGTCGCTTTTGCACTTCGCAGCCCCACAGTACCCAGCAGACATCAAACAATGCTATATTGTTAAGTGGGACTGCCGAGAATAAAGCCTGAATGACTGTCCGGTTCTACCCAGTTCCTGTGGAAATTACTTGGCCGGCTGATTTATGTTTTATTAGCTGGTCCTTGAGTTTTGCTCATGGAAAAAACGTCCCCAGATGGAACTCTCCAATGGCCCATTTCACATTGCTACCATTCTACCTCAGGAAACAGCTGCTACCTTGACTCACCTTACTGCATGGAGGCCATCTCTGAGCACCTTTGGTCAGCTGTGTCATCTGCCTGCTACTAGGACTAGTTCACATGGGTTAAGATGGGAATCTGTTTGCAGAAAGCTCTGCCCCTTCATCGGACAAGCTTTGAATTGCAAAGTATGTGTAAGTGTGTGTGTGTGTAGGGGGGGCATATAGTCATGATGTTGTAGTAAACACACAGCCTCTCATGAGGCATCTAAGAGACGCTGCATTCTGAGAGAGCTCAGTTTCCCTCCATGTGCACTATAGGGAATGAGTGGGTTTTGTGTGTGTTGGGAGGTTCGGTTAAGCACCAAAACACTCAGATGTGTCTCCAAAACGCTTGGGTCTGCAGAAATGGGGCGGGAGGCCCATGAGAAACAGGTTTTCATAATTACTAGCACTTCCTGGTTTGGATTGGATTAGAAATCCCAGAACAGAAGACCGACATGGCTACAACACCACAGCACAGAAGAAGAGTAGTCTCTTTCCCAGTGCTTCCAGGCCAAACTTGATCCTTGACGTGCAGAGGAAGAGATGAGGGGTGAAGGTGACTAAACTTTTCTGAACCGCCTAATCCATTACTTTATTGCTTTTTAAAAAGCAACAACACTGAGGTTTGAGTGAAGATTCAGGTTTTTTGGTTGTATCCAATTTGGTCTTAACTGTGCTCTATTGTAAGACAAAGGTGCTTTAACTTGGGCTAGTCAAAGCCACGAGGAGACGTATAAGAGCCCCAAAAGAATGAAGCAGTCTTACCACGGGACTGTGGTCTTAAATCTGGCCGTCATGTGAAGGGAATCTGCATTTGTGAACCCATTTTGACATCAGAGCTCCCATGTAATGCCCAGAAGCATATGAAGAGATGCGTGAGTGCTTTACTCCAGTACAGCATATCTGCAATATTCTGTCCTTTCTTTAGCAAGAAATGTTTAAACCCAGTGCTACCTGCCCATCTCTAGCGGGCTGTCCACCTGGAAATAAACCTCGTCGTTCCTTTTAGAAAGAAAAGAGGGTAACACCATTGTCCAGGGCCCAGGTGATTTAACCATCAGAACAAACTACCAAAGGAAGCGGTGGATTCTCCATTTCTTGATGTCTTCGGATCAAGACTGGATGCCTCTCTGGAAGATACGCTTAATCAAACACCAACTAGTGCCTTCATTCTAGGGGGAAATGGGTGGAATGTTAAGGCCTGTTTTGCCCAGGAGGTCAGACTAGATGATTTTTAATGGTCTCTCTTTTAATGGTCTTTAAAGCTATAATAATTTTTACTCTGTCTTATTCGTAGCTAGGCAAAACTTTTGTGTAATGGAACCCAAAATTTAGGAGAATATGTAAGCCAGCATCTTAATTTCCTTGAAGTCCCGTCCCTGCCATAATAAGCTCAGAAAACGGCCATTTGAATAAGAGGTGGCATGGAGCAAGTAGTGATCGCTGCTACCAATTTGGCTATGAATTCTCCACGTAGTTTAGTGTGTGCTACAACATCCTATTTTTGTTTACCTGCCCTTTGTTTTTTATCCACCTGTTACAGATAAATAGTCTTTTAGACTGGAAGCTTTCTGGACAGGGGTTGTTTACTAGTTGTGTTTCTAGCACAATAGGTTGTTTGAGGCTTCTAGGTACCACTGCAATATAAACGATCAATATTTCAGTCAGCCTGTGCTGAGTTCTGAACTCCAGCTTTGGAGTGTTTCAAGTGAATCTGGGTTGATTGATGGTTCAGGGTGGAAAGCATGCCACAAGTGATAGTCCCGAGTAGTTGTTAGTAGAGATGGGCTGTATCAAATCCTTGGATCCAGGTTGCAATCAGAGTTCACAGTTTGAGCTTATCTCTGTAAAGGCCTGAATCTGAATGCTCCAAAACTTGGTCAAGGTTGAATTTGTATCTGAATTCCCAACTCCCAAGTTTGGGAATGTTTTGAAATTGGTATTTTGCAGCAGCTTGTTAGAGAGGGAGAGTCTGGGTTCAAAGATGAAGATCGAGTCCATCTTTAGTATCCATCCCAAAGCCAGGCAAAACTTCATGGCTTTAGCTTAGCTGAGCTGTGCTTTGACACCCTGACTTCCTTTCCATAGTCATCGATTTTTGAGGCCAGAAGGGACCATTGTGGTGATCTAGTCTGACCTGCTGTATAACACAGACCCAGGGGTTCTGCATCAAACCCATAATTTCTGATTGAGCTAGAGCAGATCCTTTTAGAAAGACATCCAGCCTTGAGTTAGAGGCTATAAATAGCAGAGAATCTACCACATCCTGAGGTAAATTGTGCCAAGGGTTAATTAAATTACCCTTATTGTTAAAAAATTTGCACCTTTATTCCTAGTCTGAATTTGTCTACCTTTCAGATTTTAGCCATTGACTCCCATTTTGCCTTCATCTGCTTTATCAAATCTTTTCCCCATGCAGATACTTACAGACCATAATCAAGTCCTCTTAACCGTCTTGTGGATAAGTCTCTCCTGTAAGGCAGGTTTTCCAGGTCTTGGATAATTCTAGTAGCTGTTTCCTGAACTCTTTCCAATGTGTCAACCTCCTCTTAAAAATATGGACGCCAGAAATGGACATAGTATTCCAGCCGTGGTCTCACTAATACTGTGTTTGAACTTCACGTTGGGGGTGTGATCTGGCCTGTACCACTGCGAAACAAAACGATTATCACAGCACTCTAGTGCTTGCATCTTCAGGGACTCTGAGCTTTTGCAGAGTACTTATATACTTTTGAAAATCCCACCCTAAGTGATGTAGGGACTTTTGAAAATCTCCTAAGTGGCTACATATTCACCCCACGCTAGCAGTAGAACTCATGGTTTTCTAATAAGTGCCTTAGGCTATACAGGCACTTTAGAAATGCCAGTTCTATTCTATGGAGTCTGTTCTGCTTACAGATTTTGAGGCTGGACAAAATGGTGTCATTCTGGCTTAACGAGCCTTTTTTTTCAAGCCAGTTGCTGCCGCACGCTCAAGTATTGTCCCTGGAGCCTCTGAAATGCCTCTGGAGAGTCAGCATTCTGTGCGCGCACGGTTTGCCTGGATCAGTCCAGCCTCTGGACCAAGACAAATGTTTACACACACTAAGCAAACTGCAAGAGGAAATGGGAGAGAATGTCCTCTCTGCGTGACAGACGGTGGCTGTGCTGAATCTGGGGACAGCCTGCTGTCTTAGGGAGCCACTTAAAGGGGCCTGTCCATTTCCCTCTGCTCCTGTACGTGGGCCCTCCCCAGCAGCCTCATGTTAGACCATATTTCCTCCTCCATGCTATCACTGCTAAGCAAGTGCAGGGACTAGGTCTCTCTCGCTTCGTTCATATACATGCTGAGATACAGGCTTTTTATGTCCTGGGTACAGGCTCAGTTACAGTAAAGGTCCACGTTGCAGGTGGAAAGCCGAGTTCTCCTGCTATCCAGACCACAAGGATTTTCAGTACTTTTCGGGCACCTTTAGGCATGCATTGCTTATTGGAACTGACTCTTTGGTGGTTCCCCCCCAGTGCTCATTCCCTCATCTTCTCCTGACAGCTGCCCCATTTTTCGCTCTTCTTGCCTCCTATTCACTCTTACTGATGCTTTTCTCTCCCCTTTTTCTCTTCTGCTGTCCCCGTATTCAGCAGCTGTTTCTTACCACCCACTAATTTGACTACTTGGTTAACTATTTACCCAGGTGGAGCTGTTCTGTTGTCTCTAATCTTTCTGTTTTCCATATACAAATACTAGGCTGAAGCAAGGAAGACGAAGAGCCCACAAGCCCTGCAAGTTGTAATGAAAATGTTGTGCTAGCTTTGGCTTAAATTTAGCCTCCCACAAATCGGCCCTGGCATGAAATCCCCTTAATTTTAAATTCAGATCCGCTTTATAGCTCATGTGGTCCTTTCCTTCCTCTCTGCAATGGGTCCCTGGCCTGATCACACCTGCCCTGCTCACCAGTGAAGCTATGTCACCCTATGGGACCGGCATGGCTTTATTTTAATAGCACTTTATTTTAATCAAAGGCAAATGTCGCNATGCATTGCTTATTGGAACTGACTCTTTGGTGGTTCCCCCCCAGTGCTCATTCCCTCATCTTCTCCTGACAGCTGCCCCATTTTTCGCTCTTCTTGCCTCCTATTCACTCTTACTGATGCTTTTCTCTCCCCTTTTTCTCTTCTGCTGTCCCCGTATTCAGCAGCTGTTTCTTACCACCCACTAATTTGACTTCTTGGTTAACTATTTACCCAGGTGGAGCTGTTCTATTGTCTCTAATCTTTCTGTTTTCCATATACAAATACTAGGCTGAAGCAAGGAAGACGAAGAGCCCACAAGCCCTGCAAGTTGTAATGAAAATGTTGTGCTAGCTTTGGCTTAAATTTAGCCTCCCACAAATCGGCCCTGGCATGAAATCCCCTTAATTTTAAATTCAGATCCGCTTTATAGCTCATGTGGTCCTTTCCTTCCTCTCTGCAATGGGTCCCTGGCCTGATCACACCTGCCCTGCTCACCAGTGAAGCTGTGTCACCCTATGGGACCGGCATGGCTTTATTTTAATAGCACTTTATTTTAATCAAAGGCAAATGTCGCAAAGCACTTTGCACATCAAGTGATTTGCATTAACATTAATTGATGGAGCTGGAGCTGCTGTTAACTAGACAAAGCTGCTAAAGGAAATGACGCAGTCAGGACAGGTCTGAGGGGAACAGCACAACAGTGTCCCTAAGCCAGCCATCAAACCCTGGTTTTGGCGTGCCCCTTCTCTCCGTGTTCCTCACCAGAGCACAAAGAGGACTCACGCTCAGCAACGTGGACCTTGTGCTGGTCAGAGCATCCAATAGTGGGAACATGTTTTTACCTATCTTTAACTTACCCCATATGGGGGTTAGTCTCAGAGGGTGACTTTTCTACCCCAAAACACAGGGGTTCTGCAGAGAATTCCTTTGCATTCCCACTAGTCCCAGTGACCATTGTGTGCCCAAACTGATCATCTCATCAAAGATGGGGATGGGGGTGGAGGGGGAGGGATTTTATTGCAGGATTTCCCCACTTCTTCCAGGTTAACAAGACACACGATGCCCTGGACATGATTCTAGTACTGCAGGGATTAAACGTGGACGGTGTATCATTCCAAAGCATGCCACACATGATGAAAAGAAAGCGAGTAGGTGACACCCTAAGGGGTAAGATGGAGAGTTGGAGCTGCTTGTGGATCTCCACCAAGGGGCTATGGAAGAAGTCCAGAGCGGGGTGCTCAAGTAGAACACAGACAAGGTGCTTGACACAGACCTCCTTCATTCAGTGTCTAAGTTCCAGCTGTCTGTGTTACATAACATGAGCTTCTTAAAGGTACAGTTCCCCACACGGGCTGCTTATGCGTGCCCGGGGGGGGGAGGGGGGGAGGGATGATGAATTTTTGTACTTCTCTTGGACTCTAGTTTACTCCCAGAAGATGAACAGTTTGGGTGTTTGACCAGAGGGCTGAACTACCCAGCCACTGAAAGCAGACTATCTACCAGTGGAGAAACTGAGGCACAGCTGCATCCTGAGAGTGACGGGTAAGAAATTCCTGCATCCTTATCTCCATGATATAGCATCTACCTTCATGACTGTAATGATTTTATGACCCTTTTCTCCCATAATGGTGAGTTGTGCACATACTGTCCTCCTCTTCCTCCTCTCACACTGTCTGTACCTGAGCTTGAGCTGACGTTATCTGCTGCATTGCATTGCCCTTGTGTTTGGTGTAACTCAGCTCACTCAGGCTGGCTATGGTTACAGGCAATCCTCTGCATGTTAGGTCTCTAAGCGGCAGGTTTTCAAGTGCTGAGCACTCACAGTTGGAGCCAGATTTTCCAAAGTGCTCAAGCCCCAGGAGCGCCCATTGAGAGAAGGTCAGATTCGCTCAGCAGCCAGCATACACCTGCTGTGCTGAGCTCTTTGGCAAATCTGGCCCTAACTCCTGTTAAATACAGACACTTACTGCAGTTAAACTAATGCTGCCTTTTTCTGATTTGGACCCAACATGCTCACTGACATGACATCTAATGCTCGCCATTTACATTACAAACTCCCTTACAACCTATTAAATAAGAAATTGCTTTTTCACACTATTCTGCTTGGGTGTAACTTTTGCTGCTTTTTTCCATCCATCCATCCATCTTTTTTTTTTTTTTTTAATGCTGCAGGAGACGTAGGCTGGATGCCGAAGGGCAAAGGGATTTACACACAGGCAAATTGAAGGCTCAGTGCCATCGGAGGTATGAAGTGTGTGTGTGTTCACTAAGGAAATAGCAGGATGTGGGGTCTGGATTTAGCTTCCCAGCCACATTTGCATTGAAAATCTCAACTTTGAAATGCAAAAGGATCAGTGAGTTTTTGACATTTAATGCAGGGCTTGCCTTTACCAGAGGAAGGATGGTTCCGTGGTTAGGGCATTAGCCTAGAACTTGGATGACCTTGGTTCAGATTCCCTGCCACAGATTTCCTGTGTGATCCTGGGGAAGTAACTTATTGTCTCTGTGCCTCGGTTTCCCCCGCTGTACAATGGGGATAATAGCATTGCCCTGCCTCACAGCGGTGTTGTGGGGATAAATGCATTAGATTGTGAAGTGCTTTGAGATCTACTGATGAAAAGTGCTATGTAAGAGCCAGGTATTATTATTTATTATAGAAGCAGCTAAATTGTCATAGAACTGCAGTGTGTGATGACTCTGTGGATGTTTCCATTTTAAAATATCCCTTTTCTCAGCAGTTTATAGCTCAGTCTAAATATTTATTCTGATAATAGCTGTCTATAATGCCAGAGAATGGAAAACCCTGAGCTTTCCTCTGCTGACCAGCCCACCCCCAGAGTTTTCTGTGGTTAAAAAAAAAAAAAGAATTTAAAATAAAAAACTATACACCCCCCCCCCTAACCCCCAAATCCAGATAACATTCCCTCCTCTGGATGAATATGGACAACAGTGGAGCTCAGAACTGCCTTCTCTGCAGCCTGTAGGGGCTTTCTCTTCATCAGTTGTAGTAATTTTGTCCATCAAACAGTGGTACCCGTTACCCATGAGCATCCCGCAACCTGGGAGGCAGCACCAAAGATCTGATAAATCCCTCCCTGGCCCCCCAAGCCTGAGTGTGGGTGTGATTGTGAACAGCTCTCCAGTGTGCTCACAATGAGGGGTTGCGGAGTGGAATCCTGGCCCCAGTGAAATCAATAGGAGTTTTGCCATTGATGTCAGTGAGGCCACAGTTTCACGCACTGGGCTTGTGCCACAGCTCTGATTTGCACATATATTGGCGGGATTTGCATGCCGAAAATTGGGCCTAGGTATAGAAGCCCCACCCTCCTTGTGAGGTAGGTATTGAGAATAACCCACTTGGACACATGTAGCCAGTCCTGGCTGATGGGTAATTTAAGTGACAAGCTCCTCTTGAGATACTTTTGATGATGTTTTATAACCCTTATAATCTAATTCTATCCTATGCCTTTGGGGAGGGGGATCCCTAGAGGGCATGTGGTTTTACAGTACCTAGCACCAAGGGGCTCTGATCTCAATTGAGGGGGGTGGCGCTTCTGTAAACAGGGTCTATGAAACATCCTTCTCTCTCATCTTCCCGTGTGGCGCCCGTGACTATATGGAAGCCCCACAGGCTGCACTGACTCAGACTCGTAGCAGGGCGAAGACGATGGGTTATTGAATTCACTTCTCGGTAGAACCGAGCGTTCAGACGTGCAGGGAAGGGCGAGGGGAACGATTTTATTTCCCTCCCGTCTGCCATCACAATAACTAAAAGCAGATCCAGGGAAGCCTGCATCACCTGTTGCGTAAGGCAGTCTAACAATGACACCGCCCGGCCTCGAGCGCTGGAGCGGGTTCCGTTGTACCTTCAGGGGGACAATGCCAATTCATTTCAGGCCTAAAATAACATTTGAAACTAATGAAGGGGCGGGGAAGGTCACAGCTAGATTAAACACAGAAATTGCCCCCTGGGTCCCAGGCAAGAAGCCGCTTTACTTAGCCAGGGTTTTTTTAAAACCTGTTCTTTGAGGGAGGTATAAATTTTCCAGGCTAAGCAGCGCATGAAGGCTGACTTCTTGTGTTGCTCACAATGCGAAAGGAAAGTTGGCAGATCTCCGCTCCATTGTGAAGGGACTTATAAAATTAAAGAGCTTCGGCAGGACTTCCTACCGACTGACCTTATCGAGGCTAACATGCACTTGGCACTTCTTCATTCCAAGCGCGCCCGGCTCCAGAGCCGCCCAGACGTACCCCAGGTCCGCGCAAAGCGTAGCATTGGCAGTCGGGAATGAGCCGTGGAGCTGCGCCATCTGTCAGCCCCAGCTTGGGAAAGAAAGGACACGTTCCCAGCCCTGTGTTGCCCCCTTTGTTCCTGCTGCTGGACCTCCTTCCCTGCAGCCCCCCGGGTGTGGCAGGCATGGTGGAGGTGGGGCAGACAAGGGGAGGGGCCAAAGGGTAATGTGCTCTGACAATCCCCAGAAGCCAGGTGGTCCTTTTTGGAACCACAGACAGCTGGTGCAGGTTAGCTGGATAGCAGAACAACTGATCAGAAATTCAACCCAGGTGCCACGGACCAATCCACAAAACGCTGTTGCCTGAACGGGGCTCGGATTAAGGGGGCGTTCTGTATGTAGCATCCCCTATGTCAGTGGCCCATGAGACATACCCCATTACACTGCAATGTAGGTGTATAGGTCCTTGGGCTCCGGGGGTCGTGCACTCTTACAGCACTTTGTCCCTAGAGTGAATAGAGTGCTCTACATTTGTATTTATTCCCAAGGCATGTCAGGAAGTGAATCAAGCAGCCATCTGAAAACAATTTTTCTGACCCCTTCACCGTTTCCTCCTTCTTTTGGCCCCAGCAAGGTGGAGTGTGGGGGACTGGCTTAATGACCTCTACCTTTGTGTCCTTTGCATTGCTGGGGACAGTCGTGAAGTGTGAGGCCAACAGTGCAGAGTGGGTCTTTCTTCTGTAGTCATCATGAAGCAGCCAAGGAACAGTAACAGCCACAGCACAGCCTTGTGCATGAGCTCATCCAGGCTGCTGGAGGAAGAGAGAGCCACAGGAAATGATGTGGATTCTTGTTACAGCCAGGGCTGGAAGAGGGAATGAAGTGGGGGTTGGAGGAGAAAAAAATGATGCTGACAAAATAAAACAAAACAAAACCCAACTCCCCTGCCAACAAAGGACACCGCTTTTGCCACATTGTAGTTAATTGCCACACAGATCTGATCTGTTACCGTTAGAACAGTTGGCTGTGGAAGGAAGGGGAACACTAACAAACAGGCCAGTGTTGGTATCTTTCAGTCTCAAGTTCTTTTGCAATTTGATTGACTTAGACGTTCCTGAGCTGGACTGTAAGGTCCAAATGACCCTCCCCTGAACGCTGATCCAGATCACCACTTTGCCATTTGGACCCATCACTACAGTGGGCTGAACCAGCACTTCAGATCTAAACATCCTGGGATTCAGAGGAGTTCTGAATTTTGCTGCTTGGCAACACCCCTGGCTTGCACAGGACATTGAAGACATAAAGAGCTAAGCATAAGGATTACTGTGCTATTAAGAAAAAAGGTAAATGCAGTGCTTAGTATAGGGCCACTGGAGTTTAAGTACGGTCGCAATTAGAAAAATAGCTATGTAGAATAGACAGTGAGGGCTCCTTATTTATTTGTTTGTGGCTTCCAGATCAAATTTGCCTTGTTACAAATCAGAAGATGGTTTCTCTAATAGCCTCTTCTCTTCCTGCCTCTTAAATATTCTGCAGTTGGATCCTTAGCTCTTGGGTGGCTGGTATGTGAAGCACAATGGGATCCAGTGCGTTCTCCTTTAGCTGCACTGTCTAGACCAAGTCGACATATGCAAAAACTTGCTGGTGTCCATAAAATAAGCAGATACAATGCACAGGCCCACTGGGAGGTTGAGAAAGGTGCTTGTAAGCCGATGCACCTGCAGCTGAGCCAGGACATGAACCCATGTCTCTTGAATCCTAGGCCAGTGCCCTATCCCTGGATCCATATGTTTAACGAAGCTTCCAACAGCAGTAGCATTCCAGTCCCTTCCTTTAGGGTGGTCTTTATTTAACACTTGAATGCCAGCTGTAAACAAAGCTGTCATGGACTTTCTGAAACCCAGGACCTGCTGCCTGGCTTTTCTCTCTATTGAGGCTTTTCCCACTGTTCCCTGCAGTCATCCCCTCTCAGACCTTCCACCTGGTTGGTGCAGAGCTCATCCTCAGTCCTTCCCGTGACCCTTATAGGAAGTTCTGCCTCTGAGCTTTCACATGACCCTGGGTCACCTGACTCATTTGGCCAGCCAGAGCCTTGACATAAGGCACTTGTTACACGCGTGGTTTACAGCCACATACTCTAAAGAAGAGGTCATCGTCCTTCAGTTCCAAACTCAGGCTTTCGGGGCTCACTATCTCAGCTCTTTGGCCTGAGGCTCAGAATACGAGTTGTCGATCCAGATGCAAACGTCTGTGAGACAGTCTCATCACTCGCCCTCCCTGGCTTGCATGTGCAGTATCGCACTTTTCTGTATCTACCACATCTAGTCCCTCAAAGGGTGCCATCAGCAAAGAAAATCAGCATCGATGGAGAGCGTTGCCTTCAGCACGAGGTTTTACTGTGTATTCTCATTTTGCACTGAGGGCTTACAGTTGAATTTCTAGATGTAGTGTTTCTCTGTTGTTTACGTCTGCCAAAGCTTGTACTAACCAATGTTAGTAAATTAACAGCTTAACAGGAATTGTAAAGCAACTACAGATGGATTTGGGGTTAAAACATTGGATTGGGTTTCAGATAATC
Organism: Platysternon megacephalum; assembly: GCA_003942145.1. Taxonomy (NCBI): domain Eukaryota; kingdom Metazoa; phylum Chordata; order Testudines; family Platysternidae; genus Platysternon; species Platysternon megacephalum. The sequence goes on along the minus strand of QXTE01000018.1, from coordinate 3,222,908 downwards.
TAAATTCAATTCCCACCTCTGCCACACCCTTCCTGTGTGACCTCAAGCAAGTCACTTAGCCTCTCTGTCTCCATTCCCACCTGTAAAATGAGAATCATGCTTTTCTCCCACCATTTGTCTGTTTTATCTATTTACATGAGTGTAGACTTGGAAAGATTAGATTTTTATCGGTAAATGGTAAACGTAGATTTTGTCGGTTTGACTTTATAGTGAAAAACTATTTCCATTTAATATAATTAAAATGTATAGATAGGCAAAGTAAGAAAAAAATGCTGCTTGAGAACTTAAGGTTTGATTTAAGGAGGTCGACTTTGTATATTTTAACCTGCGATGTTGACAGTTTGTGTGTTAATGGTTAAAAAGCTTTAAATTTTTTGAATCTCCGTGTCTTCTGTCATGAAATAATTGTCTGACCTCCCCATAATTTCCTGCAACTGTGAAAATTTAAACCGATAAAAATAGAGAGAGCTTAAAAAATAAACATTGAGATTATCCATTAAAATGATATATTAAAAAAAAAAAGAATTCTGCCAAACTGGGAATGGGCGACAGGGGATGGATCACTTGATTACCTGTTGTGTTCACTCCCTCTGGGGCACCTGGCATTGGCCCAGCGCCGGCTCCAGGGTTTTTGCTGCCCCAGGCAGCAAAAAAAAAAAAANACCTGTTGTGTTCACTCCCTCTGGGGCACCTGGCATTGGCCACTGTCAGAAGACAGGATACTGGGCTAGATGAACCTTTGGTCTGACCCAGTATGGCTGTTCTTATGTTCAAACCTGATTATAAGCTCTTCAGGGTAGAGATGCTTTCTTGCTCTGTGTCTGCATAGGGCATAGCACAATGTGGATCTGATCTCAGTTGGGGCTTCTAGGTAGTACTATAATGCAAGTAATAAATATGAATAGCTGGTGCTGACCTTTAGTGATCCCTAAAAGTTTACAGAAAAGTGGAATTTTAAAAAAGTGACTCAGGAGAAAGTGCGGCGTCTGCACTAATGAAGGGAGCAGCCTCCTACACTGTTCTAAATCTTCCTGGGCTTGCAAATGAATTTCAAACTCCTTTAAAAGAATTGTAAACATTCTAGTCATTCCAATGTTAATGGTTTCCCTTCATTAAAAACTTCCAATTGATCTGGTCAGTGAGAAGACTGTGTAGGCCCAGTGTTTTGCAAAAGTCTCTTTAAATCAGTCAGATCGCAGTTTAAATCCAGTCAATTTAATAGCTAGAGAGTGATGCAGTGGTGGCTGTATAATGACATGATTAATGGGGTGAATCTTTGCTGTAAGGAATAGCATGAAGTACTACCTAAAACCCAATCTTTTCCCTCTAGAAATTGGATGTGGTTTTCAGGGATCCTTTACCCGCAATGTAGAAAGAAGATAAAGCCCCCCCCCCCCCCCCCCCCCCCCCCCCCCCCCCCCCCCCCCTCCCNGTGTGTGTCAAACCTAGGCATTTGGTTCAGTTCACTTAAAAAAAAAATTCAAAATTGCACAATAGATTTGGGGGTCTAAATTTGGATTTCAAACACTGACTCCTAATGTTTGAGTATTCCAGTAGAGTTTAGTGTCATGATTACCAGCATATGATTTATTCAGCAAATTCCACAATTTCCACAGTTCTATTCACAAATTCACTGGTCTTCTACCAGTGTATTAATTTCTCATTCTACTGTTGCTTAAAGTTATTTGCCAAATATCTTCTATGAATAGCTCTTGGTAAATAGGTACTGCACAAGCAATTCATTGTTGGAATTCAAAATTCTAGCTGCATTGGTTAGGTCTGACTGGATACACAGGGCACATGGTATAGTTCTTGTTCTGGAGATGGATCCGCATAACTCTTATGCTCAGGTTTCCAGTGTAAACACTCATGTATAAGTATTAAAGATTGGCTTTCTCTACATGTTCTCTTAAAATCCACTGTTTCTATGAACATTGCTGCCAGTTAACTTGTTTGCTAGAATATCTGCAGAAAGCAAACGCAAAGAAGGTTCTAATGTAATTAGAGTGAATTCGTTTTAAAATGCAAATGAACACTACAGGAAACATTTTTTTTCATGATTTGCTCAGCTTTAATGCTCAGACTTTTCCCATATACAAAAGTAGCTCTCTGTCTAGGTACTTGTATGGACTTCTTCACTCCGGTGCCTGAGCACCTCACGATCATTACAACACCTGTGAGATAGTTATTTCCCTATCTCATTTTACAGATGGGGAACTGAGGCACAGAGTGGGTTAAGTGACTTCCCCAAGTCCCACAGGAAGTCTGTAGCTGAGCTGGGAAGTGAGCTTAGTTCTCTTGAATCCCAGTCCAATCCTTCCAAAGCTAGTTGATGTATAGGTTAAAGACGGATTGAAATCCTGCATATGAGAGAGAGGACGGTCAGTGTCTGTGACTCCTCTCCCAGTAAACCACAGCAACTCCAAGAACAAAATGGCCACTATCTCTGCAGACAGGTTCAGTTCTTTAAAAATGTAATAGCCTGGCATGTAGGCAATGCAGACTCCCCGCTTCATGCATCAGCATTTAGATGTGGGAGTTTGGTTCAGGGTGACCTCTACCCCCGCATTATGTATTTAGTGAGCAACTCAGCAAGCCTGTCTAGTCAACCATGACACGTTAAAGGCTCGGGTTTAATTGGTGCATTAGAAAGGCATAAGTAGCTCGTGGATCACAGAAAATGTTCAGCACTAGGGGAGTCTTCTGTGAATGTGGAGGGAGGAGAAGGGTGGTAACGTCAGCCTAGGAAGCAGCAAGACAGGTGCAGAGCCATTCGCTCCCCCCATCCCTGAAGATAAGGTGGTATGAGGGATAGCCGCAGGTGCTGTTTTGGTCCCAGCCCTGGTGCTACTTATATTTCTTAAGCCTAAGCCCATCGCCAGCGTCACCTCACCTTTTGGTTACTCCGGCTGTTGTGTTTTGCTGATCCCCTTGGGTCAAGGCTGTTAGCGAGTGTTCAGACACCTGCACGTATCTGCACACCACCATAATGTGATGAGACAGTCGCCATGGCAACACTTTAATTAAAGAAAACAGCAGCATATTAAACCCCTCCACTTTTTCAGCATGAAGTACGAAGGGTGCTCCGGAACTGCAAGAACCTGCTTCTGCATCCTCTGTTCAGTTTTTCATGGACTATGGGGGTCTTGTATTTGAAACCCTTTGATGGTCCCTACGTCCGCTGGCTCCTTCTCTTCTGGAGCTGAGTACTGATGTGCTGTGTGAGAGAAGCAAGTCCCTTTACTCCTAGGGCGTGGGAAGATTTTTAGAAAATAAACCACTACTGGGAAATTTGCAAACTGAGGAATGCACATTATTCTAAGCATTTCTATAAGCCTTCAAAGGAAACTATTCCTGTCCAGTTCGAATCTATTCTGCCATCTTAGGGTTTGAAATTATCCAGTAGAACCAAACAGTCTGAAGTTTAAGTCCTATCTGTAAAATATTGCCCTTCTATAGAATCTTTCATCCAGATTCTCAGAGCACTTCACAGACATTTAATACATGTGTCCTCACAACACCCTCTCTGAGATGGGTCCGCATCATTTAGCCTCATTTTACAGAAGGGAAAAGCAAGGCAGGGAGTTACGTGACATACTCATCCTCACAAAACACTAAACTCTCCAGTATTCTCCCCAAGCCCTGTAGTGTTCAATCAATACTGTAATACATTTATCCAAAGAGGTTTACACAGACAGTTAGTCACAGAGCCCGGAATAGAATCCAGAACTCCTAACCCCTCCTGCTCCACCCCGTTATATGCTCCAACCTCCTGACACTTAGTTCCTGTCCCTTGTACTGTCCTTTTAAAGTTTGAGTAAGGTGATTTTACTCACTCACTCACTCACTCACTCACTCTCTCTCTCTCTCTCATATACTGCAGGTAGTAAGGTGACTGGCATGGAAATTGGAAGCACCGTTGGATGCATTGACAAGAGTTTTTTGTATTGTGTATGAGTATTGGAGTTTTGTGTCTTTGGCTCCTGGTACATCCTGGATTCATAACTATGAGCTTTATCTGTCATTTCGGTGCTGCTTGAGAGTCTGTGCTGTCCCAGTATTAACTGGGTTCGTTGTGGAACCTGGATGGATTATTTGGGGGGCAGTCTCTGCTTTTGTTGTCCTAACATCATAGCCAGAAAACCAGAGGGCATGATAAGTGTTCACTGAAGTGCGGAATATAACACAGACTTGAGCAGAATCATGCAAAATATTCGCAAAGCAGCAATTTGGCCCAAAAGGCCCAGTTGACGTGAAGTCCTGGAGCAGGTGGTGAGCCGGAAAGGTTTTGAAGCAGAATGTTTGCTCGGAGTTTTCCATGCGACGTCCACGGCTCTTAGGTAAACAGGATTAGGTAGCGCCCAGAGCATGATAAGGATGTATCAATGCAGAGTTGAATGATGCAAGAATGAGATCAACTCAAAAATATTTATCTTCGGTCTGTTCTGCTACACCCACGCTTCCCTTGCCGGCGGAGCTGCAGGTGCCTTTCCTGCCCTGTGGCATCCCCACGGCAGCCCAGTGCTTGGCGACAGCAGGAGCAGTTTCACCAGTCAGTGAAACATCTGGGCCCCAAACCCTGCTGGTCTCAAAGTCACAGTGCTAGTGCAGTAAGGCTGGCAGGATTTGGCCTCTTTGTGCACTTCTTCCTATCGCTCTTCAGGTGTCAGGCCAAGTGAGACGGGCGTTGAATTAAATGGGTGGCAATGCAGTTTAAGGGATAAAGCACTGGATTGGGACACAGGAGACCTGGATTCTGGATTCTGTCACTGCTCTGCTGAGGGACTTTGAACAAGTTACTTTACCTCTCGGTGCTTTACCTGAATGTAAAACGGATAATGATCCCTACCTCCTTTGTAAAGCGCTTTGAGAGCTCTTGATGAAAAGCACTAGATAAAAGCAAGGTGGCTGGGGGCGTTCTTATTTATTACTAGTGATCAGTTTTGTTTCCCCTCTTCTTAACCTGGTGCAGAGAGCATGCAGAGAGCTCTCCGCACCGCTAGCCCCATGGCAGGGCTGTTGTGCAGTGAGGCCGCTCGGGAGCGTGCATGCCATGGAGCTGCCTCTGTGCTGTCTCCCACGTAGCGTCAGGATCAGATTATACAGACTCAATTGTCCTACTCTCCCGTGCAACTGCTGCGGGGGGTGGAGAGCGGCTGCTCCAGCTCCTAGGTAGAGCAGCAGCAGCAGAAGGAATGAGCGCTGGGAGGTAAACATGTTGCAGCCTTGGAGCCCTGTCCTCGGTTGGGGAAGGTGGATTTCCAATTAGGTTTTAATGGGCATGAATTTCACCCTTATTTTGCAGAATCCTACAACTTACAGGGCATTCCTTGCAAAATCCGCTGACGTACTCTGGATTTACTCACTGTATAACTGAGTGCAGAATAAAGTCTAGGAGTTTTCTCCCAGAGAAACAGGCTTACGTGCAGGTTTCGCCCCCTCCTCTCCCCCCAACAAACATAGATCATGGGGTTCATTTGCTTACTGTACATTTAATGTTGCAGCAGACAACAAACCCGGTAATGTTTACGTGAAATATTAATACTCCCTGGAAATAGGCCACAAAGTAACTATGTAAGTGGGTGTTCTGCTTCCTAGAGGCAGTCTGGCCCAAAGAGATAAGAGGCAAGAACAGGAAATTGGTCAAGCGAGTTGTGTGTATTTCTCCTTTTAGCTCTAGGGCTTTCATAGTGACAAGCCAGACAGGGCCTGCAAAGCCGTTATCAGATCTAGGTATTACCCTCTGGCAGGGAGTAATTAGTGGTTTAGTGGATTACACTGTTCGTTTGTATTGTGCTCTTGTACTATGGCAATAGGAGAAGGAAAATATTCAAATAAGGACAGATTTCCCTGTCTGCTTTTGCATCAGGTGCAGGCATGTACTACGTGGAGGCTCCCTTAGAGCGAGTGAAAATCAAGCTCTCGGTGGCAAACCAGCAATCTTCTTCCTGGACTCCAGGGGAACATCCCCAGAGAGGGGGGTAACCAGTGGTGCAAGTAAATTTTAACTCTTACCAGTACGGTACTGACCCCCCAACCCTACCGCCCCTCACAAAAAATGTTCTGTGACTAGAGCCCTGTGTGGATACAGATTTATACCCGCGGGTGCGGATATCCGCAGATAGAAATCAGTATCTGCTGAACCGCAGGGCTCTCCCGGGAACCGCAGCGGCAAAAGGAGCAGAACATGGGGCAGCTGTACTGCCCCCAGCCCTTCCACGCAGCTGCATCTCCTGTCTGGGCTCTGTACAGCCCCGCCAGAGGACAGGATCCGAGTCCCCATACTAGGTGTTTGCTAGACAACCCTTGTGTAACCAGTGCTGACCGGGCCGTCAGTAAGGATAGAACCTTGGGACCTGCAGTGCTAAAAGCATGAGCCTCTACTGTGCCTAAGTAGAAGGATTAAGGTACTTATCTGAGCGCCATCACTGTAGTACTTGAGCAGCCTGAGGTCGCAGGGGAAGTCCTTGGGGAACGGAACCAGGCTCTCTTGAGTCCCAAGCTAGCACCCTAACCACTGAACTGTCCTCCCTGTCGCAATGGGAGGACTAGCCCCCGCAAGCGGCAGCAGAAAAAGGCTCATTAACTTCTGATGTGGACCAGTCCCTAGAGAAGGACAGAGATGCATCCTTTCTAGCGTGAGTTATTCCAGCATTCAAGTGAGTAATTTCCCACCCAATCAATAATAACCCCCCTTCCTTACCTTGCTTGTTTTTCATGAACCAAAGATACCAGCCATGTGAACCTTTTGTATACAGTAGAAGAAGGGAGAGAAGTCCCATGTTCTTGGGGATGAAGGAAGAAAAAGACCCCTATGGAATTTGCACTGCTAAGAACTTTGCCTAGTGTCACTAGGAAGCAGTTAAATGGTGAATCTGCTCTGAGAGGAGACTGTGCAAATGGCATTGTGGAGTTCCATGTCTATTGCCTCTCAATGATTTCTGCATCAAATGGGCTTAGTTTACTAATATAAAGATACTTCTCTAATCCCAGCCCTGCAAACTCAAGCTGGGCTCTGGGAGTCAAGCTGGGCTCTTTCCTTCTCACTCAACATCGCTATTGACATAGGTCAAATTAGGCCTTCAGTGCCACCTGGGCAACTCCATTTCTATTCAGAGATGTGGAACAAATGTAACTAAAGCTTAGTAAACAATCCTGTTGATGATGGACAAGAAAAAAAAGAATAGAACCCAGCTCATTCTTCCATTGATCTGTTGACTCTGCAGGGCTAACAGGAGTGAAAACCAGTAAAGGCTTCACTCACAGAAATAGTATCGGGGGTAGCCATGTTAGTCTGTACCCACAAAAACAACAAGGAGTCCGGTGGCACCTTAAAGACTAACAGATTTATTTGGGCATAAGCATCTGAAGAAGTGAGGGTTTTTTACCCATGAAAGCTTATGCCCAAATAAATCTGTTAGTCTTTAAGGTGCCACCGGACTCCTTGTTGTTTTTACTCACAGAAATAAGTCAGCAGATCGGAATTTGAAATTAATTCACGCAGGGACCAGATCTGTTGAGTAAGAAGGTGCCATTTTTCAGTGAGGACTCACATATTAGTCAGGGAAAGACTCGGTCTAAAAGCTAGTAAAGCGCAAATTGCTCAAATAAACAGTTGGGCCCAGGACATTCTATTCTATTGAGTGTCCAATTTACTTATCCAGTTAGAAGGTGTAAAACTTTACGGAGTCATTTGCTCAAGTTCACTCAGACGAGACCCAACATATACCAAAGGACCCTGTATATAGCATGAAGAACTAGTATCTAAGGCTAGAATTTTCAGAAGCTCACAGGATCCACAAACGGAGCTAGATTTTCAAAACCACTCAGGTACCTAAATAAGGGCTGGCAATGGGAGCTGATGGGTACCATAGCCCTTTTGAAAGTTTGGTCCCACCTGTCTTAAATCTGTTTCCATTATTTTAAGGCTGTTTGAAATAATAATACTGAGTGCATGTCATAGTTTCAAGGGTAAATGCACCTGTATTTTCCTCTCCGTGGTCCCTTGAGGGCACCTTCTGAAAGGTTTCTAGTTCCTAGCCATCATCTCTCCTGGGCAGAGACCTGCATCTCTCCCCCTTCTGACTGGGGTTTTTAAGGCCGCACTGCTCCCAGAGCTACACTCTGATATCCCCAGCAGGCCAGTTTTCCTAAAAGGCCAGCACATGGGGTTTGCTTTCTCTTCATGGGCTATGACCAGTGTATTGCCAGCAGTTACACAGCTCCTTCTAAGCAAGCACAGCTATTCTTAAGGTAAAAGCAGTAGAGAGAGAGATCGCAGATAAAACAATAGAACCATCTATGTACATGCTACAAAGCTTACCAGAGATCACCCCAGTTCCAACATAGGTGGCAGGAGTCAGTCCTTCAAACCTCGCAACTGGGTTTTCACTGTGGTTACAAGTTCATATCGGTCTTTAGACCAGGAACCAGAATCAAGGCGCCAGGTCCTTTTTATCCAAAAGTCCTTTCTTTGGCCCCGTCTACACTACCCGCCGAAATCGGCAGGTAGCCATCGAACTATCGGGGATCGAATTATCGCGTCTTGTCTGGACGCGATAAATCGATCCCCGAACGCGCTACTTCGAACTCCGGTACTCCTGCAGGGCGAGCGGAGTTACCGGAGTCGACGTGGGAGCCGCGAACGTCGATCGCGCGCCGCGCGGACGCGAGGTAAGCGCGCCAAATTCGAACTAAGATACTTCGACTTCAGCTACGCGAATAGCGTAGCTGAAGTCGAAGTATCTTAGTTCGATCCCGCCCCTAGTGTGGACCAGCCCTTTGTCTGTTGCTGTCTGGAGAATCCAGTTTGACCCAAAATACGCGACACTCCCCAGGCGGTGGGACCTCTCTAGAGGTGTTCTGTAACCTGAAAGATTCGCTTTAATTGTCCCCCTCTGTTTTCACTTCCTGTTGGAGCTGTGGTAACCTTTCCCTCGTGGAGTGCATACAATCCCTAGCCCACAGTGATACATAAGCCAGTCACAATATGGGCTCCCAAAGATATTGCAGGAAGTTGCTCTATCTGTCACAGAGTTTACGGTGCTGCATGAACATCAGCTAACTAAACCGCACAGCATGCCCATATCTTTATTTTATAGATGGGAAAAGTGAGGTTTAGAGAGAGAAAGGTTAAGTGACTTCCAAAAACCCATCAAGGGATTCCTTAATGGAGTCAGGATTAGCACTGAGGTGTTCCTGGATTGCAGGTCTCTGCTTTAGAGCACCAAGCAATGCTGCCTACAGGATGAGAAGGGGGGTGGGGCTGGACAGTTGCTTGAATAACATGATCCCTAGTCATTAATTGTAGGGGTTTATTTCTTTATTGATGATTAATTGAAGCATTTCAGTCCTAATGGAAGGAAATAGGGAGGAAATGGTTTGTGCGTTGTATTCATTTATCAGGTATTTGTTTAAATGGCTTTTACAGTTGCTGGAAATAGAACTTGATTGCACGTTCTTGGGTACAAAAGCCGTGTTGGACTGTGACTGAAGTGGCAGTTACTTGGACTTCGACACCCACTGTCTTTCCCGTACAATAATTTTCTTGTCTTCTTTCCCTTTCCTCCCCATCTAGGCTTCTTGCCACTAGTACAATATATACTGCTGTCTGTGGTACTGCTGCAACCACGCTCCATCAATGTCAGATCCCACCCATTAGCTGGTGTGTCAATGACAAAGGAAAAGGTTATTCTGCTGCTGCTTATCCCTGCAGAAGAAATTCTCCTATCTTCCCCTTCTTAACACCCCATCATTCAGATGGTGTAGAATGGTTCATCTGAACCTCTTGCCTCTGCATCATTGGGTTGGCCATCTTGTGAGATCTCTGTGTTGGCTGGGAATATTACAAGTTGAGTTGCACAAAACGATATTTCACTCGGTTTCACACCGCAACGTTCAGATGCAGGGCTTGATCCTGCGACGAATGTTAAGCAGAGTTCCAAAGCAGATGCAAAGTACCTGGGGGAAAAATTTTAATTGAAGGATTGGGGCAGGAGTGGCCAACCTGTGGCTCCAGAGCCACATGCGGCTCTTCAGAAGTTAATATGCGGCTCCTTGTATAGGCACCGACTCCGGGGCTGGAGCTACAGGCGCCAACGTTCCAATGTGCCGGGGGGTGCTCACTGCTCAACCCCTGGCTCTGCCACAGGTCCTGCCCCCACTCCCCCCTTCCCGCCCCCTCCCCTTAGTCTGCTGTGCCCTCGCTCCTCCCCCCCCCGAGCCTCCTGCATGCCACGAAACAGCTGATCGGGAGGTGCAAGGAGGCGCTGATTGATGGTGGGTGGGAGGTGCGGGGAGCTGATGGGTGGCTGCTGATGTATTACTGTGGCTCTTTGGCAATGGACATTGGTAATTTCTAGCTCCTTCTCAGGCTCAGGTTGGCCACCCCTGGGTTGGGGCATTAGTTTGGGGGGATTTGTGAGCCCTAAAATTTCTGTTTTCTACCAAGTTCAACAAAATTGGCTAGCTTTGCACTGAGAATACACTTGCGTTTCAAAGCTGCCTAATGAGCCTACTTTTGACTTCTTAGCGATTTAAAGGTGCAGTACGGGGCAGGTACAGGGATACATCTGCCATAGTAATGAAATGCCCCAAACGCTAGCAGTTTTACTCGTCTCCGTTCCACTTGTGCTGTTATCCTGAAGTCTGTGCGTGACTGCTGCCTCTTCCAGAGAATTTAAGCACTTCTGCTTCTAGCTATAAATCAGGAAGTTCAGAAGCAATATGAAAATGAAAAAAATGACTTGGAAAAAATGAAAATGAAAAAAATAACTTGGATTTTAACTGAACTTTAAAAAAAACCCAAAAACTTGTAACTTCAGTTCAGGCTCTAGGGAAAGGTTCAGGTTAATTCTTACTTTATCTGAACTTGTTATTCCTGAAACCTTCCCTCAGCCCAGATCTGGGACAGTTGTGTTTCCTAAACTGAAACACCAGAGCATCTCCGGTGTGCACCTGGAATGGTGTTTCTGTGTATGCCACATTCTGAATTCCTCTGTCAGGGCTTAGGCAAAGCAGTCTCCATTGATTTCAGTAGGAAGTGGGCCTTGGTGACAGGTGAGTTGAGGAGATTAGGTTTTGGACCCATATTGGGAAGCAGAGACAGTTCTGCATTATCTGCAAGTCACTTGCCATTTTTTTCTCTCTAATCCATTTTAAAGGATTTGGTTTTGTAGCAATGAGGAATGATTGGTCCCGTGATTAGGGCAGGCCACGGTTCACTTCCTTGCTCTGATACAGACCTCCTGTGTGACCTTAGCCAAGTCCCACAGGGACAGATTTTCAAAGATATTTTGAGGCCTGAAAATGCCCATAAGTGCCTAGTGAAATTTTCAAAAGCTTAAGGTATTTCTGAGAATCTCACGAGGGTCCAGATTTTTGTAAGTATTTAGGCATTGCTGCGCTCAGCGTTGCAATGCCAAACTGATTTATCAGCCTAAGTCTTATTTTCCAAAGGGATTTAGGCACTTAGTTGACAGTCAATGGGATTTTGGCTCCTAAGTGCCTAAATCCCTTTGAAAAATGAAACTTTGGCTCCCAAAGGAGTTAGGCATTACAACACTGAGCGCAGGAATGCCTTTAAAGGGACTTGGTGCCCACCTGCATCTCTAGGTGCCCAAATTTTTTTGAATATCTGGCCCTTAGCCTCTCTCTGCCTCAGTTCCCCATCTGTAAAATGGAGATAACAACACTGCCCTGCCTCCCAGGTGGGTAGTGAAGATAAACGCATTTGATTGTGAGGCTCTCACTCAGATACTACAGTGCTGATGACCATATAAGTACAATACATAGATAGATAATCCAGTGTTTTCTCTCTTGTCCTCTAGTAGCTGACCCACAGAAAGGATAAAGGATATACAACTACTGCTCATTATTGAAGATCTCATTTAGATCAAGTAGCAGAAGCTTGTGGGTTTTGGAGCAGAAGGAGCAGGGACCTAGTCCTGGGTCCTCAGCGACGGTGAGTCTGGTGATTTATTTTCATTTTGGTTCTTCTTGGCTTTTTCACATGGATTTGTTTAAACTAAGGGTGTGTCCACACCGCAGTTGGGGAGACATACCCGCACTAGCTCTGCTCAAGCTAGCACCTAAAAATAGTGGTGTGGCTGCAGTGGCAGGGGCGGTGGCTGAAGTGGGATTGTATGCAGGTAATTAGCCAGAGACTTGGCCTGTCCTCCTGCGGCCACGTTGCTATTTTTAGATGCTAGCTCTGCTCAAGCCAGCGAGTGTACGTCTACCCCAGCTGGGAATCACGTCTCCCGGCTGCTGTCTAGTTGTACCCTAGGAAAGATGCTAATGTCCATAAGAAGAGAGAACTCCAGATGGAAAAAAATAAGCCCCACCGTTCTGTTCTGTAAAATTCTCACCAGCTGTTCTTGGAATTTGGTCAAAAACAAAATTTCAGCCTCCTGGCTGCATATTAACATTAAATGTTTTAGAAAAGTGATGTCATACTGGAAAAAGGTGGGGAGAGGATGGCTGCCAGAGCTGACTCTCTCCCTTTAAAGGGAACCCAAACAAAGGTTTATGCAGATAGCCGGGTGACATTGAAAAGTTTCCACCTGCAAAAGGTCGTGTGATGAATAAACTCATGATATCAACTGTGCCGTAATAAAGCAGTCTAGCACAACTCTCGTGACAGTACAGAACAATGGTATATAAAGAGCCTTTTGGTGTATACAGCCAATTGTTTTAGGGCACTGCACTCAGGAGACCTGTGTGCTGTTCCTAGCTCTGCCACTGACCTGCTGGGTGACCTGGGGTAAGTCACTTCACTGCTCTGTACCTCAGTTTCCCCATCTGTAAAAGGGAGATAGGCAGATAGATAGATACTGATCTTCCTTTGTAAAGTGGTTTGAGACCTATGGGTGAAAAGGGTTATGTACTAAGAATTATCACTAGACTAGAAAGTCTACTCATTTAAAAACTAAAACAAACAATGTCAACTAATTGTGTGTGTGTGTGTGTGTGTGTGTGTGTGTGCGTGCGTGCGTGCATGCTCTCTTAGATCATGCATTGTGACAAGACTGCTGCAGTAAACACTAGGGAATCTATTCAGTTGCTTTCCCGTTTAAATAGAAAAGCTGTCTATGTGGCAACTCAACCAGGCAAGCATGCTTTATATCTAATGCATTTGCTGGAAGTGGTCACACTCTGTTCCTGAAAAATATCTGCTCTATGTAGATAACGCAGCACGGTGTTAATGATGTGAAGTGGGATGGGGATAAAGACCAGTCACCTTCCCCCCCCTGAAACTTCAGAATACCTGGCTTTGGGTGCAATCTGGTCCATTCTAACTTGCTCTTTGGAAGTATATTGATGAGGTCATATCTGTCCATGATGATTTAGCGGAGCGGGAGTGACTCCATCACAAGCAATGAAAGTACCTCAACCTTCTGCTTGATAGGGTGGTGGAATTTTTATTAGGGTCCCCCTCCCAGCACTGCCTCAATGCTATGAGCATCAGCTAGTTATTGGGTATCATTTTCAAAAGTGGGTCAATGATTTAGGAGCTTATGTCCCATTTTCATATGTGACTAGTGATTTTTTCAGTGCCTGAATTTTGGATGTCGAAATTGAGATGCCTTAAGGAGGCCTGATTTTTTCAGAGCATGGGTGATGACACCTTCACGGTGTCTCAGGTAGGGCACTCAAAATCACCGTTCACCTTTGAAAATCTTGGCCCATGTCCCATTTTCAAAAGTGATTTAGTAGCCTGTTTTTTTGGAAGTCAATAGGACTGAAGGCATTTTTGAAAATGCGACAAGCACTTAAATGACTTAGGAGCCTTTGAAAATGTTACTTTTTCGCTTATTCATCTCAAGTAACTACATGCTCAAGAATCTTCATTTCAAGTGATTCCCTGGACACTGCTTTGCAAGGCTTTCAGCGTGGCCTATCAGCCAAAGAATGAAAAACCTAGCAACAATTACATTGTTTTCTATATTTGCATCACTTAAGTATTAGCAGAAATGATGACACACTGCGGAGCTGGCAGTAAATTTGTTACTGATGCCATCTGTAAGAGCCTCCCACTCATGATGCTAAAATTAAATTTACTTAACTGTTTGTTTTATGTTTCTATGTGGGGCTGCCTCCCGAGCCAGCCTAACCCGCACCAGAACATGGATCATTGCTCAAACCGTACAGCACGACAGACCGGCTGGAAAGTATATCATAGCCACATACCAAAATGGATATTGCTCCTTCATATCTTTCTCACCAAAGATGGTAGGATATCAGTCCTGGTGTTGGACAGTGGAGTATTCGTTCTTGTTTCCCTTCCTTTCAATATTCCCAGGTGCACACAGTGTAATGCAGACTCTTTACAGGTATTGTCCACCTTCTGTTAACAGTGTGCAGAGTTGCCAAATCTCATGACTTGTGATAGGGGATTTGGGGGCTTAACTCCCATTGATTTACAATGGGAGTTAGGCACTTAGCCTGCTTAGATGCTTTCGTAAATCCAACTATCTGCATTGGCACCTTTAGGTTCTTCAATACTTCTGTAAATCTGACCCTTGTTTTACTTGAAGATTCAGCTCCTGGAGTCATGTGATTGTGAGAATCTGAGCTTTCATTTTGAAAAGAAAGTGAGTTTCTAACCTTCATGGTTACATAAAGAGTGTGATCTAAGTGCACCAGGAAGCCTCATAAATCAGGAAGCAAATGTAAGGAATTCCAAATGTATTATTATTTGTAAAATCATGCCAATTGTCAGTCATGTCAGTTGCATGATTTTGGGGGCCTGACTCAGGGTTTTTGAATGTTTGAGGTTGGCTATAAGGAGTCTGGGTTTGGTCAGAGCAGAAAAAAAATTCCATATTGAATTAAAATATTCTGTTGGGATCTACACTGGTGGTATAAGCCATGTAACAGACACAGAGCTATATTATCCTCAGTTATGCCCAAACTGGACTCTCCTAGTATGCAAATGATGCTAGGTTTATGCGTATTGTCTAGTGGGTGTGTAGCGAGAGCAGCACTGGGCAATCACAAGATGCTGCTTTTCCGCTGCTAAACAGTGAGAGGTCTCTCAATTGTCTTTTAGCCCATCTGGAGATGTTTAGGACAAAAAAGAAAAACACCCAGCTCGGAGGCTTTAAGAGAAAAAACATAATGCTGAAACTGGTGAAGTCAGATTCCTTGGAGATAACTCAAAGCATAGCTTCCAGCACACCTAAGCTTCCAGGCTGAGAAACTACAGCTCTGTGATGTGTAGGGAAGGTTAGGAAAGCCGGTCCTTTCTAACGTGCACATTCAGTAACACATGACCTGTCACTAGGCACGCTATTAATGAGGGATGCACTTCATAGTCTTCAGTATTGCCTGCCTCAAGTGTTCAAATATCACGAGCCTGAGACCACTAAATATTGTGAGATTAGCTTAAAATAATGAGGTTTTTTTGGTTTTGTTTTTAAAGTTGGGTTCTTTTTATTTACCTTGTGTTTTTTGAGTCATTAGTGTGCATTTGCTTCCTGTCTCTTTGTTCTGTTTGTACAGCACCTAGCGCACCGGGGTCTTGGCCTGTGTCTGTGGCTCCTAGGCGCTATGATAATACAAGTAATAGAAATCATCATCTTCAGTCTTAGCTCCTCAGTCATGATGTCTAGAAACTGGCTTTTTATTATTTTTAAAATTGAAAGCCAAGGTTGTCATGCAAGAGGATGATTCCAGCAGCTGGGGCTTTTAGAAAAACATGAAAAACTGCGAGACTCACCATAAAATTGTGAGGGATGGCAACACTGAGTCTTTAAGCTCCCTTTGTTGCTTGTAGACTTCAGGTGAGTTTCAAGATCATCTGCTTTACGCACATGCAGAGTATTACACGGGAATGAATAGTGCATAGTCTCAGACATTCCAAGCATCTGCGCCTCCCTGTCATTGGAGCTGCCAGTATTCCACACCCTTATCTCTGGTTTGGGGGAGGAAAATTGTACCTTGCAAATCCTGCAAGGTTGATAAGACTATAACTGGGGAGTGCAAATAAAATGTAATATGACAACTAGGGAGCTGTTGTTTTGTGGCGTTACTATATAATCACTCGTTCTGCCATCCTTAGCAACACTTCAGTCAGCAAATGCACCATTTTCAAATGGCTGGCTACACCTCTGCTGGGAAGGGCGGTTAGGGAGGTATCCTTGTTTTTGTTCCCTCCCCGTCCCATTTGTAGTGGGTCACTTTTGGTAAATAAATAATGCTCAGAGATACTAAAAAACCCAACCAAGCCCCAGTCTCCAACCCAAGCAGGCTTTCCTGAAGCGAGCCAGACCTGGAGGAGCCCAGGTTAATTTGACAATATTTGTTAGGAAAGAGCCCCAACTGTGTTGCTTGGCATGTGATTGATGCTTTTTTTGGCCTTTGAATTTCCTCTTTTTTTCCAATTGAGGCTTCATGCTGTGAGAGCACCCAGGAAGGAGACAAGCTGCTATGGGACATGGTTTATGCGGCAGTCATTGGTATCCTGAGCTCTATCTCTTCCTCCCACTCCTCCTACAATCAGATGTGCTCCCTTTGCTCTCCCACATGCCTTGCTGAGTGTGGCATGGATGAGGTGGGTTTGGAAGGTCTGGATTGTGCTCGCTTTATGGAATTGGTTTCTCAGTTATTTTGTTAATGACATTCATGGCTCACATTTGCTTCTGAATCCCTGATTGTTCCTAGAGCCTCAGGTAGGAATGATGGCCAGAAGTGCTTTTTACTTTCTGCAGTTCACTAGGAGCTTGAGGCTTTCCCGCTCAGATGTGGACCTGCCAAGGGTATTCACACCTTTGTCAGCTCTAGAGTAGATTATTGGAGCGGGTTCCATATGGGGTTCCCACTGAGAAAGCTATAGCTAGTGCAGAATGCAGCTGCGCACATATTTCACATGCCACGTATTTCATCTGTTCCTTATGGCTTCCACTTTGCTTCTGGGGGCAATTCAAGGTGTTGATTTCAACCTGGTTAGTCCCGTGTAGTTTGATTCCCTGCAGCTTGAGACCCATCTCTCTCCATAAACACCATTTCAGTGGTTGAGCTCAGCTAGGATGTGTCTGCAGACTGTCCACCACTATGAAGCGCAGACGAGTAGAGGCAGAGCACTGTTGGTGGAAGATCCTCTATCCTGCAACTTGGTTCCTCTGTCAGTCCAACGGTTCGAGTCAAAGTGAGTTGACTTGGGTGCAGTGTGAGTTCTATCTTGTTCCTGAGCTGGAGCGGCTGGGAAAGTTGTGTGTCATGGTGGACACTTGTTTAATTAGCAGTAGATAATTGGTCATGTGAGAATAGGGCTTTTATTATCGTTCCTGCACGCTGAGGTGTTGTGATGCGCACGTTTTACACACTTGCAAATGAAGTGACAAATAGTGTGGCAGTAGAACCAGCAGTGTGCCTACACCAGACTGCCACGGCTGAGTCAACCTGTTTGATTCTCCCTCTAACCAATCCATCCTCCTTCTCACCAGGCTGAAGTCATAGATTATATTTTTGCTTTCAAAACCTTGGTCCTTGATTTTTGTGGCCCAATGTTTCCCCGGCACTCTGACTGCAGCCTGGAATGGCATCACGGGAATGTACTCCTTAATTCCCTGTGGAATAAGCGGTGTGGAGTTAGGTGAGGAAAAGAGCTCTTCCCACTAGCCAACCTAACCAGCTTCTGTGCTGCCTTTGGGCTACAACATCCAACAACGCTCACACGTGCCGCGGGGCACTTACTTGTGCCAGAAACTCCCGTCAGCTTCCACCTGGATTTATGGAGCCTCCATATGCGGCATTGATGTCAGTGGGTTGACTTACGTGAGTAAGTGTTCACCAATGTAACTGGCCCTTTGAAAATACATGCACCTGCTCAGGATATTTCAGATATTTGCATTGCTTGAAGAGCCACCTTGGGAAAATCACGTACATTCTCTTTTCCATCTATTGTGACCTGTTTGCCCCATTTATCCCCTACCTTTCCGTTGTCCGCCCCCCACCCCATGTCTTTCAGTAATCCATGAGCTGCCAGCTGCACTTACCCTGCAATGCTGAGCATTACATGTGAATGAATAGTGCATATCCTAAATCCAGGTTAAAGAGCCATCCCTGCCATCTGCTAGGATTGAAAGGTTAATCTAGCCACCATGTCCTGGCTCTTTGGCCTCTCTGCTGAGACTGAAAACATACGGCCAGATCCCCAGCTGGTGTGAACCGGCGTAGCTCTGATTTCCACCAGCTGCGGATCTGGCCCATGCAGCATGTCAACAGTAGTGTGATGCCTTTAACAAAATGGCTTGTCATTTTAGAATAATGATGACATTTAATTCATGCCCAGTGACAAAGCCGGACACAGTTTGTATACAAAATGGTAGGTGGGTTTCATAAATATGTTTTGCCTACAAAGGTAAAAACCAAGGTTTTCAAAAATGGCTGGTGATACTAGATGCCGAACCTGAGACACCTTAAAATGGCCTGAGTATCAGAGAGTGCTGAGCACCCACCCTTTAAGTTATGTGTTTTGTGGGAGTAGGTAGGCACATCAGTCATGGACCCATTGCGCTAGGTGCTGTACAAACACTGAACAAAAGACCGACCGTGCCCCAAAGAGCTTACAGTGTAAGTCAGGGTCTGTCAAGTTAGGTTCCCAAAACTTGAGTCACTCAAAATCTCTAGCAGTCTTGCATCTCCCACGAATTTATTCCCAGTCTTGCAGTACGGTGTGTTTTTTCTTAAAGCCCCAATTCTTGGGGGTCACATGAATATGTGAGAATCTTGTCTTCATTTTTGTTTTAAAAGGTAAGTTTCTAGCCCTCGTGGTTGCTGATCGAGGCTTAAAAGCATGAACCTTAAAGACTCAAGGCCAATAAAAAGAACCCAACTTAAAATAAATAAATAAATAAATCATGATTTGGGGGAGCCTGGATCGTGATTTCTATATGCTTGGGGCTGGCAATGGTGCACTAGTCACTTGGCCAAGTTCTCAAACTAGAAAGACACCTTGAAGGGTGGTGAAACTTACTCGACGGGGGGAAGACCCTTGCATTTTTTATTAACTTTCACGTGTAGTTGAACTTACTCAGATCGACACCACCAAGTAATCAGGATATAGAGACTAGATCAGAATCGCCAATCAGTTTTTTGGCTCAATAACAGAACCATTATCAAAAGGAACAGAGCAATTTTGCCTGTTTGCAACTTGGGAAGCCAAAAGGTTTTCCTATACTTAGAGATTATATCTACACTTGGCCTTTGATTGATCTAAACTTTGCAGGGAAGAGGAGCAAAGAAACCAACACCAGTACGTTCTGCCTTTAACCAACACATTTGTTATGTTGTGCATGGGTAGCTTTAGATATATGTTTGGAAAGAGAGAGTGATAATGTTCCATTTTTTCTGGACTACCTGCAACACACACTCTCCCTCATAAGGTGTGAACGCTATAATTATAGTAGCAACAGAGAGCAGATCCATCTACAGAGTTAGATACGGACCATTTACATTTTGAAGGCAGGGACCCTCTTTTTATTCTGTGTTTGTACAGCACCTAGCACAATGGGATCCTAGATCATGACTGGGCTTCTACGTGCTACCTCAATGTTGTTGTTCACATAAGTTACCCCGAAGACTTTCAGAACCTGAGCCAAAGCTAAAAGACATCATGCTTGACAATTACTATCCCTAAGGTAGCATGAGCTGCTGCAGAGAACCATGACTTCACTGACCCCGCAACAACATCTTTCTAATATGGGCAGCTGAGCATTCATTAGACTAATTTCACATAATCCCCCGAAGGGCCAGAAGCTGGTGAAGACACTTAATGACTATGGGCCAGATTCAGCCCTGAACCCATGAAAAGCTCTATAGCCCATCACCAACCCTCTGAGCCACCTGGTGTTTTAAAGCAAGAACTAGATAAAAATTCCTCCTCCACTTAAAATTAGGGCTTTTATTTGGTAGGACCAGGCCTGTGGGCATTGAAAGAGTCCTTCATTAAGTTAGCCAGTCTGTCTTCTCTCGCTTGCCCCATCACTGAACACAATCAATCCTGGATCCAAAGTTGTTCTTGTTAATATGTCCTATGGACAGGTTTTTGTACGTCAGTATAAAATAAACATCCTCCCCTGGAGGTGACTACAAGTGCGACATGGCTGAGTTGTATTTTCGCCTATGGGCTTCCCTTCCTCGGAACAGAGGTTTTTTTGCAAGTTTATCTGGTTGTGTTTTGCTCAGTACACAAGCCCGTAAGAAAGAGGAAGGAAGCAGACACCACTGGGCTTGATACATGGTTAAAAATAGCAGTGCTCACTCGGCCGGGGATCCCGTGTTTGCTAAAGGTCATTTCTCGAAGCCCCGCAGTTGAAAATAAGCCACTGAGCTTCCTGTTCGGGCTCATTTGTGACATGTTTGCCAATGGCAAGAAACCCTTCGCAAACTCTGTTTAATACCAGGCAAGATTTTATTTGCTACCCTCACGCTCTTCTTTCCATCTTATTCCTGGCATCCTTTCTCTGGGCCAGATTGTGATAACCAGTGCCGGTCGCCTTGCATTGGCAGCACCTTTCTCTTCCATTAACATCAATAGGACTCGTGGAAGAGTAAGGTACCACTCAACATGAGTACGGATGTTATTGTCTCATTGACTCCTTGTACTTTGCTGTTGGTCTGTCTCTAGCCATCTGTTTTCTGTTGTCTGATACTTTCATTGTAAGCTCTTTGGGGCAGGCACTACCGTTTTAGTTCTGTTTGTACAGCACCTAACGCAGGGGGCTCTTAGGTCCTATGATAATACAAATAATAAATAATAATATTGCAAATTGGCCTTTACCAGGATAGAGGTCTGCGGTCCTCCCTTACCTCTCGAATGATGTAGCTACCAACTGGTGCAGGAGACTGAAAAATTAGTGACAGGTTTCAGGGTAGCAGCCATGTTAGCCTGTATCCGCAAAAAGAACAGGAGTACGTGTGGCACCTTAGAGACTAACACATTTATTTGAGCAAAAGCTGTCGTGGGCTACAGCCCACTTCATCAGATGCATAGAATGGAACATATAGTAAGAAGATATTTATACATACAGAGAACATGAAAAGGTGGAAGTTGCCATACCAACTGTAAGAGGCTAATTAATTAAGATGAGCTATTATCAGCAGGAGAAAAAAAACGTTTGTAGTGATAATCGAGATGGCCCGTTCCAGACAGTTGACAAGAAGGTGTGAGAATACTTAACATGGGGAAATAGATTCAACCCAGCCACTCCCAGTCTCTATTCAAGCCCAAGTTAATGGTATCTATTTCCCCATGTTAAGTATCCTCACACCTTCTTGTCAACTCTGGAATGGGCCATCTTGATTATCACTACAATCCTAATTTTCATAGATAGGGAATAGGGGTTCCCCTCTGATGGAAGGGGCGGGGGGAGAAGGCAGGCTCAGCCCCCAGAACATACAACTTTCCTGAGTTGCAGGTGTGTTCTTGAATTCATTGCTCAGAGTGGGAGCTTGCACGGAAGGGAATTGCATACAAGTTAACACTGTCTTGGTGAGCACTAACTTGTGCTGGTTTACCTGAATGTCTTTGAGGGACGGGCAGATCTTATGCAGTGTGTCCAAACTGCCTTCTTCTAAGGACTCAGTTTTATTTCCTTAAGGAAATCCCCACTTCTCTCCCCCCGCAAAGCCCTTCCTTTCCCCTCCCTAGTGCAGTTCTACTGTGAGCTGTATCAGAGACCTGGGCTGACAAGCCTCAGCAGAGGGACTTCCTGATGACAAATGGCGCATTGCTACCTGTGATGCTACTCAGGGTGGGGGAAGAGAAAGAGGGGATGAAGGAAGGGGATGAGAGATGGGCAAGGAGGAGGAGGACAGCCGAAGCAGCATTTACAGTTCAATGTATTATTAGTCATCACGGGCACTGACTACCAAGTCTCCTAAGTAACCAGCAGAGTGAATCATTTATAGCTGAACGCTTCCAGTTCCCCCCCCCCCAACATTCCAAACTTTCCACACCAGGAAAGGCAGCTTGAAAAAAAACCACACACATTCAAATGGCAAAAGATAACATGAATAAATTGTCATCCAATGCAGCTTTCCAGCAACTAAGCGCCACGCTTGCTCCTTCCTCTCACTGTGACTCATGTAAGGCCACTCACAAACCTAATTAAAAGCGGGACAGGAGTTGAATCAATAGCTGGATGCGGATCCTTGAAGGACTAGTCAGTTTAGTGTGTGATTTACTCCTGGAAGCAACCGCGTGAGGCTAGTTCCTAGTAGGCAGCATTCCTATCACCAGAAAAAGCAAGTATCGGCACTAGCCGGCCAACGGCAGGCCAACTCTTGGCAGACTCAGTGGAGAAACCAAGAATGGCATGGACAACGCAGCCTGAACCATGCGCTCAATCAGAGATGGGTAGTGTCCACCTGTTCCAGGACTGAGGCCAGCTTGCTGTCCTTGCTGGCTAGACGACCTGTTGTGTGGCTACAGGATGACAATTTCCAGTGCTCTGATGAGCAGACAGTTTATTCAGGCTCTGCTCCCTGCTTGACAACATACCTAGTAGTGAGCAGAACTCATCTTCACTTGGATGAAAACGGATGTTCTCTGGATCTCCTTGGAGAGCCTGAATGGGCAGTATTTTATGTTGTTAAAATAGTCCTCCTTATTGACTCTGAAGGGTTTTGGATCAAGCCCCATGTGAGACGGGTTTGGTCCATAATCTCTCAGAATGCTGGACATCTGTTAGAAGTAAAATCCAAACATAGGTCTGGTCTCATAAACAGACACTCCTGGGCCCATTGCTGCTGGGTTCAGGGAAAATACCAGGCAATTTACAAGCTCATGAGAGAGCCCCAGTCAAATCCAACACCTTTGAGCTTTGCCCTTGGAAACAATGGGCCAGGCTAGTGTGATTGGTCCTAGTTACAGTGGCAAAATATCCTTTCAGAGGCTGAAGGGGAATTGATTGGTGTCCTCCTGCTTAAAAGAGAAAAGGAGCGACATTTAGGACCTGGTTTATAAAGATGGAGCCAGAAGTTTTGTGGGAAGGAACTCTGCATTTACAGCTAGCTCGTATAAAGGTGGGGAAGGAAGGTGAGCAGGGACTTCTGTAGTATAAGGTCTTGGCAGAAAACATTGCAAGGCGGCCACTGACCTTCCATCTGATGCTTTATCCACTAAACATTTGCTTTCCGGGGCTCTGATTCTGCAAATGCTTATACGTGTGCTTTTACTTTAAGCACGTAACTAGTCTCATTGACTTCAGTGGGCCTACTCGTGCTACAAGGTAAACATGTGCGTGTTTGCAGGATTGGGGCCTTAGTCCTGAAGGCCCTTTATCACCCCCAGCTACCTTCATGACCTCTTCTTTCCCTCTGCTTCTATCGCCCCAGCGGTGTGCAACCATCTATCTCCTGTCCTTCTGTGTGCACTCTGATTCCCTATACCTTTTATAAACTAATGCTGTGATTTCTCTGTGTGTGTCTAATTACTAAGCTCTGAGCCATGATAAAACAGCATTATTTGTGGCTATATATAGGTAGCCATGCAAAGTTCTCAACTTCGTTGTAGAACCATGAGCAGAATGGGAGAAGGTGTGTGTGTGTGTGTGTACACGCACTCCTGATTTTGTGGGCAGCAGCTAGAAAATATTGCTTGAAAAAGGGAGCCCAGTTACTAAGGGGCTTTTCTGCTTCCGTTGATTCCAGTGGGAGCAGAATGAGGCCAATAAATAGGGAAAAGGCCAAATCCATTATTTCACAATTGGGAAACCTTTTCTATCCCTAGGGCAGTATTTTATGTTGTTAAAATAGTCGTCCTTATCGACTCTGAAGGGTTTTGGATCAAGCCCTATGTGAGACAGGTTTGGTCCATAATCTCTCAGAATGCTGGACACCCGTTAGAAGGAAAATCCTAGCCCTGAATCCGAATGGTATAACGTTTAGTCACTCCTCAGATTTTCAGTTCAGACATTTTTCTCTGCGGGAAAAGCAATATCGAAGCTGCAGGAGGAACAGAGCCCTTTCTTAATGTCCATAATTACGTGGGAGGAGGTTTACTGCACGTGAACTGGGGGAGAACTGTTTAATGCGTGACACACTCACTGTGGGAGAAAAGGGTAAGTGAACAAACGGCACAGGCGTGGAATGATCACAGGAAATAGGAATGCCACTGCCAGCTTAATAATAATCGTGTCATCTTATGTTAGCGTCTAACAGCAAACAGAAGAGCCGGGAGCTCTTCTGATTCCAATCTTGAACTGAAATATGGTGCAACCGGTTTTATCCTGCATAGTTTTATGCCCGAGAGTGAGTTGCAATGGCCTCTGAAGAGATTGCTACCTCCTTGGATTAGCCCCTTTGTTTCTGAGCCGGTCATGAAGTATTTCTCCAGAATGAAGTAGCTTTAGATATTTTCCCCTGTCCCTCAACTAGACAGAATTGCTGTATTGGAAAAAAAATTCAAAGGAGAAGGGGGATTTTGTGAATTAACTTTATACTCAGGAAGGTGAAATGAAGTGTGTGGTTGGCGGGGGAGGAGGGGGTGTATAGATGGCTTTGAATTTACAAGCTAAGGGTCTAGTCCTGCAGTTCTTACTTGCTCACTACTTTCTTTTGAATTCAATGGAAAGATGATCTGAGTGAGGATTGTAGAATTAAGTCCTAAAAGTATGTGGCGGGAGAAAATTACCTGGGAAAGATGACGAGGATGAGCTACAGTAAAATAAAAGCCTGCTGAATCTATACCCATCCCTCAAACCAGAATTTTTTTGCTGACATCGCTTAAAGTTTGGTTAACTTTTTATTTTATTCCTTGTCATACACATCCGCATTTCCTCTGCAGCAGCACAGGTGCCAGAATACCACGAAATAGGCAATTTTCTCGGTGTTTCCAGCAAGTATTACTTTATTCCCAGTTTAGGGGAACAAAGCTAGAGCACTGTGTGGATATAAAATTCGTATCTGTATCCGATCCGCGATTCACAAACATGGTCTGTGGCTATAAAGCAGATATCTGCAGATTTGCAGGGCTCTAAAAAGAAACAGCCCAATCTTATGAAGATTGTATTGTCCACGGGGCAAGGACTACAGCTTCTGTCCAAAGCCTGTTGGGAGTCTTTCCATTGACTTCAATGGGCTTGGATCAGGCTCCATGTGCCCTATGCTCTCCTTAAATTGTTTTTACACCAGTATCACTCCATTGAATACAATAGAATTATTCCTGATTTACTCTCAATATAACGAAGATCAGAATCAGACCCTCATGTAACATTTTTGTCTTGAATGGAGCCCATCTTATTGTTGGTACTTAACAAACCAGAAATGGGTTGTTGTTGTTACCTGATGCTGTCTATTCATATCACGTTCATCACCCTGGTGTCAGAGTATAAATTATAAGGTTTATTTTAAAAACATTTTCTTTTTCTCTTTTCAATAAGTATGTTACGTTTCTCGACCTTCTGCTTCAGGTTTTAAAAAAGTGATTATTGTGGGAAAGCCAAGTCAAATAAGTGAGGTTTGCATTTTGTTCTGAAGGCAGCGAGATTCATGGCTGGTCTGATGTGTTCCAGAAGGGAATCCCCTGGTTCTGGGCCAGCTGCCGAGAAAGCTCTGTCTCCCATGCTCACAGGTCTCGCCCTTGTGGCTGGCTGTTCCAGCGGAATGCAGCTGTCGTTTACTGCTAGGCTGGTATCTGCTGTAATAATGTAGAGTTTAAATTGGAATTACTGTTTTATGGCTGGTTTTACAACTAAAATTTTTTCCCCACTGGCCACTGTTGAACTGACTGATTTACTGCTTAAGGTTGCTAATTCTATTTACTTATTGATGAATTATTAGCGGGGCTGGTACGGTAGCGCTGCCTATTATTAAGGTTGCCATAATAAGACCCTATTTTCAGTTGCTTATAAACTTTCCCAAACTTTAATCATTTGGGATGAAATTTTACATGCTGAGTGTCCGCCTCGGAATGACTGGTTTTGGAAAATTTCAGCCAAAACGGTTAAGCTGTTTGAGACCATTGTTTTGCTCATGTATTTAAAAATAAAAATACAAATTCTGGCAACCTTTCCTTTAAACTGCTCTTGCGCTCCCATGCCTTGAAGAAGGGACATGGACTTTGGCAGGGGGCTGGCCTTTGGGTCAGGGCTGTGCCTTTTGCTATCCCTGTGAAAACCCACCCAGACTTGGCCAAGTTTTAAGCCTTTGAAAAGTAGCAGATCACACACGCTCTGTAGAGACTTGCTAGAACTTAGCTGAAATCTCCAGAGTCCTTCCTTACTAAGCATGCTCAAGCCTCTTGCAGCTCCTACCCGTGACTAACCTTCACATGTGTCATCCCCACAGAGTGACTGAGTGTGCTGCAGGCTACGGCTATCGCTGTTCAGAAGGACTTTCCCTGTAATGGCTGCACCCAGCCGCCACTGGAACTGAGAGCAGAGAGCCTGTCTCTCTTGTGCTGTCAGTGAGCCCCCTACAGACACCCAGGTGGTGCCTGATTCAAAGGCAGAGGGGACAAAAGTTGGACCGGGTGGGTGGAGGGAAAAGAGTAGATTGGGATAAGGAGTCTGTTAATACTGGGACTGGAGAAAGGGGAGAGAAATTGGGACTAAGGCTGGCTGGAAAAAGGAGACTGAGACTAGGAACGAGGTGGGGGGAACTTGGGGTGAGGTGGAAGGGAGACAGATTCAACAAGGAGCTGGGACCAGCTGGGCAAAGGGACTGGGATAAGGAGCTTGGGGTGGGGAAGAGCCAGGACTGGGATAATTTGGAGGGGATGGGGCACAATGTATCATACTGGGGTAAGTTGTCAGAAGAGTTTGTGTTCACTAGAGCATGCTCCCCTCCAGAGCCTGGAATGGAACCAAAGGTTCTTGAGTCTCACCATTCCTCTGCAGTCAGCAAATACTGTATCTGTGAAACCCACTGGCAAAATGTGGGTCTGCTTCCCCACACAGTGGATGACAACCTACTACTGCTATCATGTATTCTGTTAGCTTAAGTGGCAGAGATCTGTGTGGTGGACCAGAAGGTTCTAACTCTACTGATGACCAATGGTGGGTGTCAATATGATGCTAGATGATGGAATTTGTGTATTTGCAGTTTGATTTTTTTTTTAAACTTAGGAAACGTCTCTCTCTCTCTCTCTCTCTCACTGACACACACCCACCACCACCACCACCACATAGACCATTATTAAGTTGGCAAAGTCAAGCCTTCAAAAGTTAGGAAATGGCAGGATAAAGTTGCCTGTGCACCTTTAATTCAGCCCCCTTGTGCGTATGCATTGAGATACTGTCTTTAAATACATGCTCCTGTGCTATTTTCCCACAGACCCCTGTCTCATTCTGTGCACAGGCTGGACCTGGTCCGGGGATGAATCAGGGCTGTGTAGTAAAGGAGGTGGCCTCACTTGTTGCAGACATTGGAAGCTGTGTACCGTTTGAACTACTGGGTACAAGCAAGTCTAGGCCCATGCAAAACTAAAAACTCTTTGCTCAATTAAGGGGGGGAATCCCTGAATTACTGGGGATAACAAATGAAAAAACAGTGGGAGTGGGGTCAAAGGTTGAAAACCAGGGATCCAGAGCAGGATACTGAGCAGAGACCCCCCGACAGCACCCTCAATGGTGGCTAGGGAGTCAGTGGACACAGCCCAGAGAAACTCTGCCCAGAGGCAAGATCATATGAGGGATTGGAAATAGGCCTCCCAGGTGCAGAGCCCCCCTTCCCCATTGGAAGTTGTGTAATGAATGAGGCAGGGGTTGCAGGAAGAGAGAGGATGATCTCCTGGTTAATGTAGATGAATGCTGCCCTGGGGAACTGGAGTCTATCTCTGCCTCTGGCATGGTTCCTAGGTGATGCTGGGCAAATCACTTAGCCCTATTTTTCACAGGTGGTCACTAATTGTGTGTTCCTCATTTTCTGGGTACCTGACTTGATACCATGTCGTCTGATTTGCAGAAATGCTGAGCACTCACAGCTCCAGCTGAAGCCAATGGGAGCTATGCTTTGGACATCCGAAGTGGTATATAATGCTAAATGCTTTGAAAAATCATGTCCTACTTGTCTCAAATTGGGCACCCAAAATTAGTGGAGACTTTTTACCTTAATCTCTGTGGCTCGGTTCCTTGTCTGTAAAGTAGGGATAATATCAGCCCTTTACCTCAGAGGGGCGTTGTGAAAATAAATGAATGTTTGTGAAACACTCGTATACTAGAGTGATGAGCTCCATAGAAAAGCCCATGAGGAAGTTAATTCTGTCTTCAGAGCATATTTTCAATAATGTACAATAAATAGAGCATGGGGCCATACACTGAACAAGGAGAAAACAAAATATTAAATATCTGCTCATTCAGTGAGCATGGAACATCCTGTAAAGACTGCACCCTGAGCATATGCACAATGGGAGAGAATTAAGGTTGCCTCAGATGCATAATACAAAAAAGTGTTCTGTGAATGTTTGAATTTGTAAATTATTTTGCTTCTGCTGTGTTTGCACATTTATGTTCACTGTCCATGAATATTTGAGCCAGCGGGCCAAATCTTCGGCTAATGCAAAGCAGCGTTTTGTTCCATTGATTCCAATGTTACACTGATTTACACCAGCTGAGGATCCAGCCCTAGGAGACTACGGCCAGGAATGCCCACAGCAGTAGTACATTTTAGCAATTATTGCAAAATATTCTATAGAAAATTGTGACTGAGTATTCACAGCAGAAACCATAGTAGTTACCTTCATTATCCAAGGAACAGAATAAAAGCATGATAGATGTGTCTCATCAAATACTCAATATCTAATAGTCATGGTGAGCTGCTTGTGAATGAGCTACAATCTAAGAATTATTGGCAGAAATTATTGGAGGCCTCTATTTTCCCCCCAAATTACTAATACTTTTGAAAAAATCAGTTTCTTTATGGACAACTTGCAATCAGAAAAAGAAGTAAAAGTTTTGAGATGTATTTGTTACAAGGCATTTGCCTCGCTATAGCAAAAAACATGAGAGCCAGAGCTTCATAAAATGAGGGCTATCAGCTAAAACGAACATGCATTTGTCCTATGTGAGAGTGAGCATGAGCATTATTTGATCCCTGGGAAGCAAGGGATTAAACTCAGCTTATCCTCCCACTCCAGTTGTAGAAGAGCTCAGTGGAAGGCTATATGAATGGCTGCCTGGGAGAAAGAATTCCAGTAGGAAGGAGTGGATTCTAAGGTCATAGGGTTGAGTTGAGCCCTGAGCTGGCAAATGAAATGTTAAGTCCCCCAACTCATTTGGTCTGGACAGTGTGATATGATGGCCTATTAGCAGCACTGACTATCTTGCTTTTCCCTTTGGTGATAGTCGGAGTTTGTTCCCACCTTCCACTGCTCTGTGAGCAGTAAAGAATGCAATGGCAGCCAAAGTGCTGTTCCTGAGAGAAGCAGGATGGGGTCGTCTTTACAAGGGCACAGTTTGGCTTCCTCCACATGCAGCTTTGGAGCATCAGACATAGGCCACCGCAGAAGCAGGGCACAAGAGTTGTTGGACAGTGCGATTGATGGGGTGTAGCAACGTGTAAATTTAGATGAGTTTACTGGAAAAAATGAAAGGCTTTTCCTGAGGGTTTTCTTTCTAGCTCTTTCTCTCCTCTGTGTTGGGGCCTGCAAGCCACGTTGAGAAATCAGCAACTGTTTCTGTGTAAGGTGGGACCAAACAAAGTCTAACCAAATGCAGAGAGAAAATGAAAGTCAAATTGTGTAATGTTCCATCTTCACTGATTCCTTGTAAATGGGCATGAAAATCCCATGCTGTCTGGAAATGTATCTGGGGTCCTCTACCACCCACTGCAAGTCACAGCAATTGTCATGCTGTTTTTTTTTCAAGAACCATCCTCCTTGCTGTCTTCACTGGCATTTACCAGTTCTTTGAGAACTTCAGATTGTTTCGCAAGGGCGTAGTCATTGTTCTACGTCACCCTACAATTAGTGCGGACAAGGAAAAAAAACAACCCACCCCCACCGTATACGTCTGTGAGGAGGCAGAGGAAATATGACACTTTTGCTAATTAGAGACCAGAATGTACATTGCTGATTCCATCAATGAGCCCACTAAGGTGCTGGAACTTTCATTTGAAAGTGATGCTTGCTATGAACAAGTTACTTTTTTCTTATTAAAAGTAATTCTCCAGGCTTCCCACTTCTATTCTATACTCCCCACGCTCTCTCTTTATTATATTAAGTTATATCCTCTTCCTATGGCCTGATACTGAGAAAAGTAACACTTATCTACCATTACAGTTGGGTTCTTCCAGTCACCCGTGGCAGCTGTCAATCCTTAGCACCTTTCTAAGATCAAGATCCTTAGTCTATTTGCTCTATAAGGTCGATATCTTGTGTGGTGCTGTGCTCAACTCCTGTTGATTTAAATCTAACCCCTAATTCACTGACTTCAGTGGGAATTGCAAGTGTGCTGGTTCAGGCCTTAATTCTTCCTGGCTTTGGCTGCTATTCTTTACCTTCCTTGTCTTATCTCCAGCTGCCATTTTTATGATATATGTGTAACCCACTATACTGAGCCCTTGTAATGGGACATATAATCTGTTAAGCACTTATTACCTTTGTATTAAGGATAATATGTAAAATCAATTTTATTCTATGCAGATTTATTTGCTTCTGCATTTATGTCCAGCTGAGATGCAGACAACTGAACTGATCAGTTTTTATCCTGCAAAGACTTAACGGGGAGGCTTAACTGGCACTGGCAGTAGTTCCCTTGAGTTCAGTGGAGTTGTGAAGTTACAGGTACATAAGCCTTTGCAGCCCTGAGGGCATCACTCGACAATTCCTTCCTCAGCAGGCTTCTTGTGATGCATCTGGTAAATATGGATCCAGAGGGTAGGATTTTCACAAGCACATTGCTCTCAGGGAGGGCAAGGGCGGCTGAGTTAGGACAATGCTGAATGGTTTTGAAAATCCTACCCTGAAATAATGAAGACCAACGAGCATGGCCCCGAAAGGGCGCAGCTCCATCCTCCGTTTACACCTGCCCTCTGCTGCAGTCCGCTAACCCATCCTGTGGTCAATGAATTAAGGTCAGGGAGGTTTCCTGGTGGGGCTGTGCTACATAGCTTCAACCACAAGGGAAGGGCTGGTTCTTCTGTTGGGGTGAGACGGATCCCCTACTCCTCACCCTGCTGGAAGAGGAATTTGTCATGTCAAAAGAAAAGTGTTTTGTCCATTGAGAAGGGGTGTGCTCTAAAGAGGAAGTTTGAGGCAATGCAGTAGCTTTGTTAATGCGGCTTCGGCTCCCTGCGACTTCGAGGCAGGACCTGTCACCACTCCCCTCTGGGGTGGATGTAGCAGAAGTCTTCCACGAGCCTCAGTGAGTGAGACCCCCGAGTGGCTCGGCGAGGGCTAAGGTGAGCCCAGAGAGGAAGCGAAGGTTTTATAACCAATAAACCAAATCACTTTCCAATCCCCCCCACGAACGCGCCCCCTCTAGAAAATGCAGATTTGAAAGCCTCGCCTCGCCAATCACAGACGGACAGGAAGGTGTGTGGGAGGGGCAGAGCCAATCAGGAGGTGGCAGGTAGCTTGTGAATGGGGGTGGTGGGGATTTGAAGCTCAGCCAGGCAGGGGGGCGGGGGAGAGACTCTCGATAACCCCCTTAGCTGCGTACCCGGGGGGGCCCCGCGCGCGGAGACATTCCCGGGCAGGCGGCGTGGGGGGGCCTGTGGGCAGCACCCGGGGGGTGTAAGAACCGAGGGGGAGGGGCGGCTCCGGCGGCGGGCGGGGGGAAGTGACTTGGTGCGAGGGGCTGGGCAGGGCGCTGAGCAGCGGGGCGCGCAGGCTGGAGCCTGGGCGGAGGGCAGGGCTGCTCCGGGAGGAGGCGGAGTCGGACCCGGGGCCAGGCTCACCTTCCAGCAGAGGGAGAAAAGGTGCCGCGCTGGAGGCAGGGAGGACCGAGCCCGGGGAACTTTAAAGCGGACTCGACTTCTCCTCTGGGAGCTGCTGCAACGCAGGTTCCCCCCCCCCCGCACCTCTCGCCCCCCGCCACCAACTTCTGCGCGTCCCCAGCGCCCCCCAACACCCGGCTCCCCGACCAGCTCCCCCCAACACCCGGGAGCTGCTCCCCGACCAGCGCCCCCCAACACCCGGGAGCTGCTCCCCGACCAGCGCCCCCCACACCCGGGACCAGCTCCCCCGGCTCCCCGACCAGCTCCCCCGGCTCCCCGACCAGCGCCCCCCAACACCCGGGAGCTGCTCCCCC
>QXTE01000018.1:3013510-3190056 GCA_003942145.1 Platysternon megacephalum | reverse complement strand
GGGGGGAAGGGGGAGGTAGAGAGTTTGGCGGGTATCTGGGGGGAAGGGGGTGGGGGTATCTGTGGGGGGAAGGGGGAGGTAGAGTTTGGGGGGTATCTGTGGGGGGGAAGGGGGAGGTAGAGGGTTTGGGGGGTATCTGGGGGGAAGCAGGGCAGTATCTGTGGGGGGGAAGGGGGAGGTAGAGGATTTTGGGGGTATCTGGGGGGGATACAGGGGCAAGAGGTGGGGAGCCAAGTTGAGGGCATGGAGTATGGGGGCGGGGGTTACCTTTGGGTATGGGGATGGTGTGTCAGGTGGGAAAGGTGTTCGTTAGATGTAGTGGGGGGCCTGATTTAACAGGCAGAGGTGCTTTGACCTGTGTGTTTAGGATAACGGGCAGCAGGGTGAGGGAATATATGGGTTAAGAGACTTGGAGAGGGGTGTTAGGTTAAGGGGAGGTGGGCGTGGATGAAAGGATACAGGATGTTATCTTTGTCTTCAAGAGACATTTATGGAGAACTGGGGTAATTTATAGTGGAAGGCCAGCTGTACGATTAGGCTAATGGGGGAACGGGTTGGGGTCAGGGTTAAGGCCATGGGCAGGTTACCTGTGTGATTAGATAGGCTGGGAAGTGGTTATTTGTTAAACATTGATTAAGGAAAGAGCTTTTTGGTTTTGTAAAAATATTGCCTATTGGAAACGGTAAATACAATGAATGATGCACCTTGATCAGCAGAGTAAGGACTGGGAAAGCAGGTCACTTGTGGGACAAGGGGAGAGAGGCTTGCTTAGGAGATGGGGAAGGATTGGTTGCTCTATTGAGCATTAGGGCAAGGAGAGTGTAATCCACCCAAATCAATATTTGTTTAATTTAGGAGGCTCCCTAGAAGATCGGCTCCACCCTAAGCAGTGTTTGCATATGTCAGTTACTTATCACATAAACTCTTGATGAAGTTGCAGTGGATGAAGGAGAGAGTCTGGTGGTGGGGATATGGCAAGTGGGACGTGGATGGGTTATATTGTAAAACAGACTGAATTTGAGACACTCTTTTTGAACATCTGGGACATTTTTTTTATGTTTCTGTCAAAAAAGGAAAAAAAAAAAAAAACACAACCAGAAAAACTGTTAGTGAACGCAGACAAGGGAGTTCTGCTCTGATCGATTCACACCTTGGGAAGCTCACTCTTGATGCTTTTGGAGTT
The DNA here is from genome assembly GCA_003942145.1 of Platysternon megacephalum. Classification (NCBI taxonomy): domain Eukaryota; kingdom Metazoa; phylum Chordata; order Testudines; family Platysternidae; genus Platysternon; species Platysternon megacephalum. Next base: position 3,188,873 of record QXTE01000018.1, on the reverse strand, counting down.
GATTTGGGCTTGGGGGGAGGAAGAAGCCACTTCTAACTGATTTCTCTTGATAAAAGTCTATTCAGGTTGTTTGAATTATAAATAGAGGGCTAGAGCAGTACTAGTGTAGGTCCATTGTCTCTGACGGAGCTAAGCCATTGTAGGATCTTCTGTGTGGTGGAAGAACTTGGTCCACATTTATCCTTGATGTAATTTTATCGATTTCAGTGGAGTTACACTAGGAGTGAATTTGGCCTACCAATTTTAAGGGCCTAGTATTCTAGTTCCTTCAATACAACAGGAATTCAAGATCTCCAATAGATCCGAGTTGGTTCTTGTTGCTTCTAAGTTCTAGCCAGGGTTGCTGGAACAATTTTTGTAGTGGGGGTGCTGCTGATGGCAACCGTGTATCTGGTGTTTGTTATTACCATTTCAAGCCAAGGATTGTGGTAGCACCCCTACCACCTCTAGTTCCAGCACCACTGGTTCTAGCACCCTTTAATCTGATCTTCATGTTTCTAGGTTAAGGAAAATTCAGTCCAAATAAATTCTGGTAGGTATTGCCCCATTGCATCTTTATTCCCTTTAAAAAAAAAAGTAGGTATGGAAAATATGCAAATCCTTACAGCTATGTTTACAAAATGGTACCTGTTTCACTGGTAAAATTGCCATTAAGTTTTGCAGGTATCTGTTTGATTGTCAAAGTCAGAACTTGAGTTGTTTGACAATTTGCTTTCCTTCAGTTAAATCAAATCCTGAAGTCTTTGCTGCTCAATAATCTGCAAAAATCTCATTGCCATCATGAATTTGAGGATTTGTCCCTGTCCCTGTTAGTGTTGTGGGGAAAATGGTTCGGGGGACCATACCATTTATGTAAAGGGGAATTACCACCGACTTCAGGAGCATCCTTGAGTGCCGAGTGCAGAATAGCACTTGAAGCACTCTTCATTCAGCAGGAAATACGGAACTCCACTGGCTCTGGATCTAGATCCTGTCTCTTCCTATTTTCATGGAAACTCGTCTTATCTCCTTGAAAATCTGACAAGTAATTGGAAATAATTGCTGCTTACCATGTATTGCCAAACCGTTCTGTGCATTCACGTGGACACACGTGGGAATATATTAAAATTGCCTTCAGTACTGAGTGAAAAAAATACCCGGGTTCTATGACAGTTTTGCCCTCTTGCGGTACCGATTTGGTAGGAGGGGCCTGATCCAAAGTTCACTGACGTTAATGAGAGTCTACTTAGTTCATAAATACGACTTTGGTTCAGGCACTAGAGCAGCGGTTCTCAAACTTCGTTGCACTGTGACCCCCTTATGACAACAAAAATTACTACACGACCCCAGGAGGAGGGACCAAAGCCCGAGCCTGCCCAAGCCCCGGGCGGTGGGGAGCCAAAGCTGCCCAAGGATTTCTGCTCTGGTCAGGGGGCATGTAACCTTATCCTCACTGCCCAGGGCTGAAGCCCTCGGGCTTCGGCCCTGGGTCCCAGCAAGTCTAACACCAGCCTTGGCAACCCCATTAAAATGGGGTCGCGACCCACTTTGGGGGCCCGACGCACAGTTTGAGAACCCCTGCACTAGAGCATTACAGATGCCCAGAGGTGCTGTGCTTCCAAAAGCAAAAGAGGCTGATGCCGAGCAAGATTTATAAGCTAAGAGATCAGGCAGAGTATTAAGTGGTCCTTGGATTTCATTAATTCTATCAAGCAATAGCTCTGTAACATTGCCCTTCAGATAGGCGACCTACCTTGATTATGTTTCTGTCAGAAGCAGAAGGCTGTGAGCACTGTTTGACATCCAATACATTTTCAGCTCCTTGGGCAATATTTTATTTTCATAAATCTTAACCCAGGGCACTATTTATAATGCAAACAGTGAGTTGTAACATGAGGAACAAGTGCTGAGAAGCTGTAAAGATGACAAGGCAACCATAAAAGTGAAACTGAAGTTTGTGATCATTTGTGGAACTCTCAGATGTGCCTGGACTTGTTATTTCTAGTACTCATAACTTACTGATGGATCACACAAGATATTACCAGAAAAGCATATTTAAAAAGCACACCCTGTAAAACTTGTATTGTTAAAAATTTGGGCCAAAATTTTCAAACCTAGATGTCTCACGTTAGGCTACTTAATCCATGTTTTTAGGCAATCTGAATAAAAGTAGCCTGCTCTTTTTCAGAGGTCCTGAACACCCACAAATTCCACAGGCCACTTTTAGTTATGGTGTATTAGAATGGATTTAGGAAGTTAACTTTAGGAACCCAGATTTGAAAGTGTTGGGTCCGGTGTAACCGGAGAAGTCGCCCTAGGATATCATTTTACATGTAGGGTTTGATTTGATCAATTATCTTGTCACCTAAAATGGAGACGTTGGATATTAACATTGGAATTAACTAGGGTGAAGAAGATTTGTGTTATCCCAGTGGTCAGCAGCCAAAATCTTTATCTTCTATGCCACCAATGCAGCATCTGTGCAGAGCAGTTTGAGGTGAGAGGGGTTAGTGGACAGGGGAGACCCAGATCCCCTGCACCTATCTGTGGCAGAAAGGGGAGACCAATGATGCCCCAACCTCCTTCCAGATGAGTTGTCACAGTGAAGGCGCACAGCCCTGTGCTGCCTTGCTGGAGAGAGCCAGGGAACGGGGTAGGGGAGCTGTACCCAAGCCCCTGGGATGCTTTGTGAACACTACAGAGCCTGCTCCATGCAGGCTGAAGCGCTGCTCTGCCGTGACATTACCATGCCTGTTTTTTTACCGCCCAATGCAGGAAAGCACGTAAGCTCTTGCTTTATTTTAATCACATGTTTAAGTCCTAGTGAAGTTGATGGGACTTAAGCCTGTGCTTACAGTTAAGCATAGGCTGAAGGGCTCTCCTAAATCGGGGCCAAGGTGAGTGGCTCTGTGGAGGGTAATATATAAAATCACTTTAATGTAGCCCTTCAGCGGTATCTTGCACCTGCAGCTCTCAAAGTGCTTTGCAAACACCAATAAAGTTCGCCACATCCCTGTGTTACATGTTACAGGTGGTGGGTAACTGAGGAATGGGGAGATTAAGGGACTTGCATAAGGTTGCATAGCAAGGCAGGGTCTTTTTTTGGTGGGGAGACAGAGCTTGGCTTTCATGACTCCAGTTTTGATGCTTTAATTGCAAGAACAACCCTCCTTTACCCTTGCTGGTTTCACTTTCTCATCCCCCTGCTTCATATCGTTTGCTTCCTTCTAAACCTGAAATCAAACCGCCAGTTAGGGTGACCAGATAGCAAGTGTGAAAAATCGGGAGAGGAGGTGGGGGGTAGTAGGAGCCTATATAAGAAAAAGCCCCAAATATCGGGACTGTCCCTATAAAATCGGGACCTCTGGTCACCCTACCGCCAGTTTTGTTGTGAATCGTGATCTAAACTATTAATACATAATCCTTCTGATAAAGGACCTTCTAGTAAACATTATAGGCCTGTTTTCTTGTTTTTCACCCTCTATAGGTATATTGTTGTGCAGCTGAGGCATTTCAGAGCCATAACATCTGTAGCTGAGCCCAAACATTGAAATCTAAAGCGCTATCAATGGTGGTTGCATTTTATTTTAAATATAAATATTCTCCTCGAGCATAAAATTGCTTTTTCAATTCCAGTGCTCACATTTAAACTTATAGGAGGAAATGGAGAGATGACTTGTCTATTAAATATCTCCAATTAGTGGCGTGGCAGAAAACTGTAAGATATGGATTTATGGGGCCTTTTTGTTTTTTAAAAAAGGGGGAGGGTTGTGTTCTTGTTTCATAATATTATCATCGTTGTTGTTTTTTCTGCAAAGCAACCTACAAAAGATGCAGATCTCACCATCACAGTTCTACAAGTGCTCAGGAATCTGCAAACAAAATCTTAACAAATGAATATTTTGCAGTGTTTCCACGTGTCTGGTCCAGCTAATTCCCTCCTCCTTCCACCATTGCTTTTAAACCACAGGTTCTTTTTAAAAGAATGCAAATCTATAATAATGAGCTACTGTTTCTAGAATGCCTGGTATGGAATGTGGTAGAAATGCACAAATATTTCTTGCCCTTTTTCCAGGTTTAAAACCAAAGGCCTGATACACCCCTTCACTACTCTATTGCATTGACGTAACTTAGTTAATTTTAGTGGAGTTACACGATGGACAGTCGGGCCCCAAACAACTGTTTGTTTAGGAAAATTAATGTTATTTTTTAATCTAAACAGTTTTCCTATTTGAAAATAGGCACAAATTTAAGGCTTGGTCCTGCAAACTCTTAAGCATATGCATAATTTTGCTCCCATCATTAGTCGTTGACTTCTGTGGCGTATGAGTGTAGTCACGCATGTACTTGAATGTTTGCAGGATAGGGGCCCTAATTTGTTTTGTATAAATGATTTTGTTGGGATGCAGGAGTCCCTCTGGCAAATGGGAAAATAATTTTCAACAACTTGAAATAAACCAACCTGTTTGTTTAGACTCTTTCCCTGGGTCATCCCCGTGGTTTTATTCATCAGCTTCTTTACTAGAACCATCCAGTGGATGCATGCTGAAATCTGCGCCTGAGTTTTCTAAACCCTGGCACATTTCAGCGCAAGACTTTATTACTAGCCTTGGCAGAATTTGATTTTTAATTTCAACAGGTTGAGTCAATGTTTATTTTTATTAATTGCAGTTTTCACAGTTGCACAAAATTGAGTTTTAAGCATTTTTTTTCCAATTTTTATCAATGTAAATTTTTGCGGTTGTAAGAAATTATTGTGGGGGAGAAGGCTCAGGTAATATTTAATTACAGTGGATGTTGAAATTCAAAAAATTAAAGCTTTGTAATGTTAAAACACACGTTGTTGACATCACATATCAAAATACACAACATAAATATCAGTATTTTTCTTTCTTTGCCTACCTGTAAATTTAAATTATCATCAATGGAAATATTTTCCCCTCGTTGCATATGGTGAAATCAGTGTTTACTGACATTTAGTGACAACAATCTTCTCCTTTCAAGCCTGTTTGTTACTAGTAATAGTAATATTTATTAATATTAAGTGCTACCATAGCCCTATACAGGTCCAAAGAAGCTTTCATATTAATTAGTTGAGATTTATCTTTATAATTTGATTTTTCTGACTCGGGGCTCTGGGTTTTGTTTGAAAAGAGGAATTCTGCTTGGTGTTTGAAATGGTGATGGTGGCTAAGTGTGCCAGACCCTGCTTCTTGGGGGCTAAGAGGGAAGAAAGATGACAGAGGAAACATACTGATCAGAACCAAGGCTTGAAATGGAGGGGAATGGTGTTGCGACTACATCATTGTTCTCTATCAGTATTCATGCCTTTATGGTTAGGGTTGTGTGATGAACTGTATTGGTTTTATGCTGTTCGAACATCAGCACAGCTTTGAGCTGTTAAGACAACAAAACAGATTGACACAGGGCTTGAATTCGTTAGAAGCAGTGGCACGATGCACTTGACTTTTAGATGCACTCATTTTATTTTCTTCCCTCTGACATCATATAGTTGCGTGTGCATGTGTGTGTTATATATAATATAGCCTACATTATATATATTTGCTAACATATTGAATTAATTATAGGCAGTTACTAACCAGCCAAGGTTACATTCAGACTCTCTCGGCAATAAGAGATTCTATATCACTCTAAAATATTTAGCTTCCTGAGATGCTAGTAGGAAGAGGAAAAGCACCATTTTTTTCATTCTCTGACTCATCCAACTCTGCTCTCCGTTGCTCTGTGCATCGCCCACCTTTTCCACCCCCAAAGCACACGCTGAAGTCTGATTCATAAACATGCCCCCCCCCCAATCCTCTTCCCTCAGGAGAAATGCTGATGCATTAAAACATCTTGAGTGCCTGAAAATCTACGTAGATACTAAACTCTATTCCTCTAATCGGGCAACAGAAAATCCAGGTTTTGATTTCCTTTTCCACTTAATAATACCTGTCTTGGCTTATGTTTTCAGAAAAAATTATTTGAGAAGAGGCTAACCTCAGAAAACTTAAACTCTCTCATTTCTGTCTCACTACTGCAGCATTTTAAAATATTCTATATGAATTAGGAAAGAAGTAATTAGTTGCATTATTGTAAATAGTCATTTGTGCATGTAACATCTGTGGGCGTGTGGAGTTACTAATGTTAATTTTTCTTCTGCTGTTGGGCTTACTTCCCTATACTTACTTTTAATTAACATTAGTTGCTCAGTGTTGCCCAGTAAAACTGCACCTATTTTTTAATGAAAATCTGCATGTCTTGGGACCATCATGCAGAGAGCTGTACAAAATATTTTTGATTAAATGCCAGACCATGTGGCACTCTCAAGGTCTTAGGTTGCCTTCTAAACTCGGACTGGGTTTGCTGACACCTTTGTGACTCTGAGCCAGTTTATGCACATCCCAACATTTATGGCTGTTTTGCTTTGAGAATTTGGTTTCTTAACCCATTGTGGTTTGAAACCATTAGTTCCTGTAACTCGGAGGAGGGGTTGGTAAATGTAGCCCGGGTTCAGCAAAGCACTTGGTACAGGCCATTTCTCAAAAGAATGTCTACACTTATCCTGGTGAAGTGAAATCGAACTTTAATAAACGTCAGCCTGTTGGATCTGAAATGCTGAGGGCTGTGCGCGTTAGGTACAATATGATGAGTGTTTTTCACCTTCAGATCTGTGGATCTGAACCCACTTCTTCAGTTAGAGTTCTAGAATTAGAGCTAGAATGAACTTACTTGCTGGGTCAGCTGTGGTGATTGCAACTCCATCATAATTGGAGAGAGAAGTATGATGCAGTTAAAGCAACAGGGTGAGATGTCAAGAGATCAGCATTCTAATCCCAGCTCTACGACTGACCTGTTGGGTTGGCAAGTCATTTACCTGTTCTGTCCCTCCGTTTCACCACTTTACAGGCGAGAGTGCCTGTCAGCACTCTGGTCATGGATTAATTCATTCATGTTTGCAAAAGCACTTTGAAATTATTAATGGAAGAGTCAAGCAAGTCAGTTACAAAGTACGAAATTCGCATACAACAATGTGATGCTGTCGTCTGCAGGTAAACTGAATGCTACTAGAAACAGAGTCTGGGGGATAACTGGATTATATTGCAATGGTCCACACAACTGCATTATTTGCATAGGTCATGTAAAGTATCCATAACAAAACAATAAATCCCCATGTAATGAGCTGGACTCTTTATTATGTGAGAGATTGTCTATTGTAATCTCGCACCTTGAGCCAATTGTTCAACATGTTTCTCGTCCACTTCTAGTAATTCTTACCCTGCTGTCTTCAAACAATTGCATGCCCGCTTACTCTTAGTTTTCTTAAAGATGGTTTGGTTTATTTTTTTAATCACTTCGATTTGATAGGTTAGGTTTTAGGCAAGTGAGTTGTGTTTCTAGTGTCTCTCCCAAAAGTTCTCTCTAGAACTTGTTTAAAAAATACCAATGATTTTTGGAGGGAAATTTATAGAATGTAAATTGTCATTAAAAATTTCCCACAAAAATGGTTATGGTTTTCAGTGCAAAACTGAAGGTTTTTGAAAACCATTTTTGGTTTTAAAAATATTGGGTTCGTTTTTTCCATCCCAAAACTAAAAAAATTCATAAAAATACTTTTTTTTCCCCCTGCAAAAAGAAATTTCATTTCCATTAAAATTACTCCTCCACATGTGGTAACTGCTACTGAGCTTTCTTCATCAAGATCTGTGTCTAATAGAGGTGGGCTTGAACCAAAAATCTACTGTCTGAACACCCCCAACTTTAGGGACATTTGAGTCAGAAATTTATGGCGCCAGCACATCCCTGTTAGCTAGTTCCATCCTTTTGAAGTCATTGGGCCACTTGACTGTGCCTTAATATACAATTTGAAAAGACACAAATATCCTAGGGAGGCAGAGGGTGAGTGTGGGAGCTGTTATGTCAGGTGACTCTTTGTAAACCTCTGAATGTATAAACCTTGGCCTGATATTGCAATGGGGCTGTACACGGATTGGAGTCCCTTTGCAGGATCAGGGCCTTGTTCACTACACTCAGAATTCCTATGAGGATCCTAATAGGAGGGAAGAATTGTCCAGCTTGACTCGAATCTCGACAGCAACACAGCTTTAAGAAGCTGCAAAGCACATATGTGCTCCAGAATTTTATGCAGGCAAGATTGTGCAGGACCATGGTCTGAAGCTATGTTAGCAAGCAGAATTGTTAGGGGGAGGAAATGCTGCAAAAATGTTTCTAGCCTGGGTATAAGAAGTTGCAGGGCTTATATAACAAGTCACTGGTATAAACGGTATAAGTGATCTGGCATTGAAATACTGTTTATGGATACATACAGCATGTACTTGTATGTTTGGCTGCACCTGTTCTCCACAAGCGCTGTATAACTTTCCAAACAACTGTTGTTGGTTTTTTTTTTCTTTGCTGCACTGCTGTCTAATGATGGGAGCTGAACTGAACATCTACAAATTTCATAAGACAAGCCTGTAGCATCCATTTGACTTGTAAGCCATCAGACTTTTTCCTTTGTTTTATGTTATAGCCATGACATAAAGATGCTTTCACTTATTAGGTTCTAACAATGGGATATTGGATAACCCTGGTTATAAAGTAGACCACTGGGAGAAGGCAACTTTTTCCCCACAGCCAACAAGAACAAATAGAATTCAGTCGGGGTTAATCCTTGTCATCGCTTAGAAATGTTCTTCAGGCTCTGAAATTCTAAGCAGGATCCTTTTTATTGTAAACTAGCTGCTGTTTTGGGCCTTTTATAGCACATCTACCATTCCAGAAACACCAATACGAATGATGCGTTAACAAGACGAGGTTCATTCGAATGCCCGAGTGTGGGAATGATTGATTTGTTGATGGGTGAAGGGTGTATTACCTGGGAAATTTGTGTATTGCTTGCTCTGACAGACAATTCTTGAGGAAGCCCTTTTTCAAATTTTGGCACCACATCTGCTCTGGGGATCAGGCCTCAGGGTATGATTTTTTTTTTTCAGTAGTACTGAGCGCTCACAGCTCCATTTGAAGTCAGCGAGATCTGGAGGAGCTCAGCAACTCTGGAAAAATCAGCTCTTTAAAATATCTTCAAAATAGGTAGATAATCGTGAGGATGATGATGGTGAGGAAAGATTTAAGAATTGTATCTACAGCACACCCCAGAAAAAGGACGTTTCTTGGTGCTTTCTGAGGAGGACTGTGTTGGGATGCAGTGCTAATATTGCTATGTCAAAAAACTAGTGTGTTAAACCGCCTGCTATCCCCTCTGAGAAAATGCATCTACACAGTCCTCTTGTGATTTTATGAAATGAGTGAATTGCTGAGCCGAACTTTCAGAATAACTTAGTCCCCATTTAGGCATCAAAATAACTGGCCAGATTTTTAAACAGTCTCAGCTTCTTGGGTGCTGAGCTCTCTTGAAAATCTGGCCCATAGTGCTTATGATATTGAGATTGACAGTCGTATCAAGGGCCTGCCTAATGTGGTTATAGTGCTGCTCTGGCAGAGCCATGAGGGGAAAGACTGTCTCTCTCATTCTTGATCTGCAACAGCTGTTAAGCCAGGTGACTTTTCCCTGCAGATGAGTTTCCAGTAGGGGCTGAATAGAGAGCACGAAGCGATTACTAGAAGTGCTGGTCTAGATCTCTAAGAAGTCACGAGACACACACACATGGTGCATGGTTGTTCAGCACACTGAACACAGTTATGGGAGCTGGCCCAGAAGGTCTAATGTAGGTGTCCGTTTCCTGCACATCTCTTCTACGCAGTCGCTGTAGTAGGTATGTATTTAATTAGAAAGTAGGAATGCATGGCACTCATGTCCTCACTCCAGCCTAAGGCTTTGAAGTTCACAGCTGACTAGCTGCAGCTGAATTTCTTTACAAGTTCTATGGTGTGAATAGTCTCTCAGATGTTGTCTCTGGGGATTCCCACACCTCCCTCTCTTTCCGATTTGTATACACTTGGAGGAGGAGGATATAGTCTTCTGAGGGCATCCCCTCCAGATTCTTGACCAGGTATCTGAAACAATCTGAAAAGAGATTTCCTCCAAAGAATCCTTCCCTGGGTTTGACACTGAACCAAGACTATGTGGGGATGGATCTTAAAGGCTGAAACTTTCAAAACAGTTCAAGGCATTTGGATGCTCAATTCCCATTAAAATTATTCCCCTGGGGGCCTTTGAAAATCTTGGTTCAGGAAGGGGTCATGTACCTGGGGAAATTTTCTGGTATAACTATTCCAGTATAATTGGACCCGTATAACTCCACATGTGGACACTCTTATTCTTGAAGTTTCCCCATGTAGATGAGTCCTAAAATGGGCACCCATGTTCTAGAGATGTGCTCAAGGGAGCTCATAAGGAGCGGGAGCTACAGCACACAACTATGGAGTCTCAATATCTTGCTTTTAAGGAGCTATGGGTAGAAATGGGGTCCAGCAGACCATCAGCATCTCACCATTGATTTCACAAATGCCGTTTGGGAGGGGCATGCAGGTATCTTTTAAACATTGGTGCTCAAAGTTGTTATTTGTTGTTTGTATTGTGGTAGTGCTTAGAAGGCCAGGGTCCCATTGTGCTAGGTGCTGTACAAACACAGAACAAAAAGACGGTTCCCGCCCGAAAGAGTTTATAATCATACTTTTATTTTAATTATATTTGTTGTTAATGCGTTTGTGTAACCCCCCCCCCAGCATGGTGCACTGGAAACTGACTGGCACATGGCACTTGCTCTAATTGTAATAGGAGAAGGAGAGTGATTGATATATGAGAGTGCTGTTTTCTAGGTTTGTCAGTTTGTCAGATGTGGTTTATTTTAATAACTAGTTAGCAAAGCCTGTCCCAGGGTGAGAGGCAATTGGAAGGGGAGGGACAAAGCTTGTGAGTTGACTAATTTGCTGGATTGACTTTATAGTTTTCTCAGAGCTGCAGGTGATACAGAGTTGCCAGCTGTCGGGATATTATTGAGAATCACGATTACAGGTTGGAGTTTTTAAAGCTCCCCATGATTGTCTGGAAAAAGCTGGTTTTTTTCATTGCTTTTTGCCCTTATAATGTATAAATGGCCGCCACTTCCCTTTGGGTCTCCAAATGGGATCGAAGCCAGGCTGCCCCCCGTAAAGCTGGCTGCCCTTATTCAACCTGTGTGTCCCAAGCAGGAGAAAGTGACGAGGCAGGGGAGTCTGTTAGGATGGAGGAATGTGGCAGGGTTGAGGGGGAGAATGCAAAGGACTTTGAATCAGGGCAGGATGGGAAAACTTTGAGGGGAAAGAGCAGGAGGCTGCAGTTGGGCAGGAGACCCTGGGGAAGCCTGGAAGGACATTGGGGCAGGACAGGGTGGGAGATTGTCAGGAGGGTGTAAACAGGGGAGGACCTGGGAGCCTGAGGAGGGAGATGGGGTGGGGGATGGAGCGTGATAGAAGGGCAGCTTCTTCCCTCCCCACCCCCCCGAGATTAGGGGAAGGAAGGTGCAAAACTCCTATGAGAAATTGGCGGCCGGGGGGCTGCATTGTTGAGTGTGTATGGAAGATTGAATTTTCAGTATGAAGTGATTGCACACAAATTGGGGCTGGTGGCAAGATAACTAAAGGCACAAAAACCCAGGTGACAGACCAATACTCCTCTCCCCCATTTATTATTGTTCACGTGGTTTTTGTTGTTGCTGTTCTGATTCATAATTTTTTTTTTTTAAATTCTTAATGTTGCTGGTCCTGGGAGTGAGATCTGTAACAGTGACCTCCTTTAAAAAAAAAAAAAAAAAGGGGGGGGGCAAAGTATGTTGCAACTAATTACCGACTGCTCCAATAATCACTTTATAAAACGAGTAGCAAAGGTATAATTTGCAAGTCCAGAAATGTTCAGTAACTAGAGCTGAAAAGCTGTAAAGAGAAATGTGGTTACTTGAGTATTTCCATGACGTATGCCTCTGTGTGTGAGAAACGCTCCGCAGTCGTAGTTTAATCCTGTTGCTTTAACCATTTAAAGGAATGCTGCAAAGACCAAACCTTTCCCCATGCTGTGAAAAATCCATCCAGTTTTCTTTCATGCTGCCTTCCCAGACTTGTTAATGCCCATGCAGTAGCCAGTGTGCATTGGCAGAAAGCTATTACATGCATATGATTTCAAGGTCAAGCTTAGGCCTGTTTATAAAATGTGGTTAACACTTTGCCAAGTGTCGTGGTAATCCAGCTAGGGGAATGTAGTCAATAAATTGGCTTTTTATTAATAATTCTTATTAAGGGGCAGATTTTGAACCCTTTACTCACTTGAGTAGTCCCATTGCAGTTATCAGGACTGTTCATGTGAGTCAGACACATCAATGAGGTCAATGTTGTTGAACAGTGTGAAGAAGGGGTTAAAAATCTGTCCCTAATCTAACATTTTACCTATGAGAAAAATTATTTTCTCTGCTGAAGTAAGCTCGCCTCGTGCTGGCTTTTAGTAGGCCATCAACCTCTTGTCCACAATTAGTGTCGGTTAAATTTCACAGTATAAAGAGACGGGGGTGGAAACCAACATGAAAATTCCTAGAAATCGTCATCCTTATTTTGCTGTCTGAAAATGACTTTTGGGCCAAACCTGCTGCTGATGTAACCAGATGCATCTCCAATAACGTCAGCAAACTGGCTAGATAGCAATGACCTGACATTAATGGAGCTGGGTCCCACTTACGGCAGTGGTAAAACTGGCTCTTTCTGCCATTGACTACTCTTGGTGGAAGAGTCCGTGAACTGGGGAATGCAGTATCAAACTGGTCAAAACTGAGGTCCTGGCCACTGTTAAACTTTTTGCTAAGAGTAGCAGTTATAAACCCAGTCAGTGTCTTAGCCAGATTCTAACTTCGATAACTGCGTTCTGCCAACGTACAATTCCCCTACTCCCTGAAGTTTAAATGATACTATTCTTCTTTTTATCATTGTTTATATTGCTACATGTCATTAACAGCTTCCAAGTTCCACCCCAGTGGTAGCTACGTTGCCATAGCAGATGAAACCATTTGTGAGTTCCTCTAATATATTAAAAATTATAAAGCAGTTTGGTATTCAAATAAAAGGACCTAATTAAATGTAAATTTACTTTCTTGCAAGAACAAGAAGAACTGTGCTAAATCACGGATTTGCAATGACGGGCTGGAAGTGAGAAGAAACTGGGAAGGAATAGAATGGATAAAAACACGGAAAGTTCCTTGCATGTTTCTCAGTGGAGGATGCCTAGTGGAGTGTCAGATCTTGAAGTGCACCCTCGTGCTCTGTGTTTTAGCCATTGTTCTATTTTGACTGTTATGTACTCAGTGCTGAAGGTGTGACTTTATAGGAGGAAATCCTCTTCTTGCTCTCACTATGTCCACGGTGTCCCTTGGTTCCTGTCCCTGACATTAGCCTGCTTGTATTTTTGAATCTGGTGTTTCCTGGTGTTTTCAGTGATTAAATTTGTTAGTCTCNCAAGTACTCCTGTTCTTTTTGCTGATACAGACTAACATGGCTGCTACTCTGAAACCTACATATTTTTAGTCCATTCTAATCATGGGATTGGTGGGGAGGGAATATAATACATTTTAAGGAACAAACCTATGATTTTAACCTTTCAGCTTTGTGGGGACATTTGAAAAGTTTGATTTCCATGCTAAATGCAAAAGAAAATGGGATTAGGAAAACATATTTATGGTTCTAAGTGCTAGAGAATTAACCCCTTCTCGGAGGTGGGGCTTTTCAGGGACATTCAGAAAATTTTGCTGATTAGCACAGGATGGGTAGCCAGGACAATTGAGTTCCAATCTTGCTACACCACTGACTTGCTACAGTAGCCTTGGACAAGTCACTTAACATATTAATAAGGGGGCAGCAATTTAATTAGTTTAATTAGTTAATGCTATATGAGTGCTAAGCATTACTGACTAAGATGAGCTCTCTCTTTAAGTGGTTGCCAGGTTGTTTGCACTGCCCTTCAGGGCTGAAGAGGTGTATAGAGAGGTTTGAGGTTTTTACGTGATGGCCTCTGTTTGATCAGAAACCCAGGGACTACTACATAATCACTGGCTGGGAAGTCCGAATGCTCTTTTTCAGACGTGTGAAAATACATCTTGATGGAGGAGGGTTCTGCGTGAATGACATGGGTTCTAGCACTGTGGAATATGCCGGGTAGCTGCATGGGCTGTGACTTAATAGTTAATAGTTACATTGCTTTGAAACTCTGTTTGGTAGCGGGAGAGTGTGGAAAGTCTTGTTCCAAGAAGTGCAGTTATGCTGGACAATTGCATTTGGCCTCTGACCTCTGGACTGGGCAATTCATACAAGGTCCATGGTGGTCGAGGTGTAGGGTATCCAGTGTAGTTGGGCATTTTCAAAGAAAGGGATTTTGTCCTTTCAGGGCACTGTGTAAGGTGCCGCTGTTCAGGCAGGTTGAGGATGAACTTTGGACAAGTGATGAGAGAGTTACAAGCTACTGGAGCCTAGTACTGAGGAATTCATTTGACCACCCTACGTTGGAGACAGCTTCTTGTGACATGACACGCAGATGCTATAGTAGCGTGTGCAATATACCTTTGCCTCCATCCCCACTTTATTTTCAAAAGCTGAGAGGATTTTACTAGCACAACTCCCATTAACTTTAACAGGGGCTAAGCTGCTAACTTCTCTTGTCACTTTGAAAATGTGGTAGGGATGACGTTTAGGTTCAAGTGTGTTTCTCTTCTGGGTTCCTTGTTTTTTGAGCGGGGTTGTGGAATAAACTGGCGCTGTGGCTTTGCAACCCATCCACCCCTTATTTAGTTTCACTTTTTTGTGAAAACAAATAAATTCCTAAACTTCCTATAATACGCAGTCCTGTTTCCTTCTCCCTCAAGCACGAGGGGACACCCAGCTACGTGACACCTGAATGGGGAATACGTAAAGCAGAAGAGAAAATTATATCTAAATATGGGATCTTTATTTGCATTAATTGCAAAGCAGCTTTACCATCTTGCATAAACAAGGTGTGCCCTGTAGAAAAAGGTTTGTAAAGTCAAATTCTTCTTCAGCTGGTATTTATATAACGCTGTGTTGCAGAACAGCAGAGAGTCCCATTAATGCAGAAGCTGCCGGACTCTCCTTTTAAATGCAGCTGTTGGAAATACCGCTGGCGGTTGCATCTTGTTTCGTTGAGCATCTGAGCATCAGCAAAGCCTGTAAAGTTAATGTCTGCCAGCTAAGCGGCTAGACCCTAGACCTTGGTTTAAAATCAGATATCAGCTGTCACAAGGTGACATGGCCGAGGCATGTAACTGCAGAATGCTCATGCGCACTCCCGCATGCACCGTTCCCACAGCTGTGAAAACAATTGCCTCTAACGTCTTTCTGTACTACGCGTGATCCAAATCATCTGGCATGGACACTAATTCTGCTTGCTTTGCCAATGGAGCTGTGCTAGTGTAACCAGCTTATTTGCTTGTTTCAGCTTCCGTGTCGGCCTTCTACTGTTCCTTCTCGTGCATCGACTTATAATGTAACCTCGTTTGCTGGTATTATGTATGGACATTGTTCTCTCCTGCTGTGGGCCAGCCTTAGTCTACTGACATTTTCATAAACGTGACAAATTAATAAACCTGCATCTGTCTTGGTCTTTTATTATTTATTGTTTGTTCATTATTTAAACTTCAGAAATTGTCCTCTGTCAAAAGTCTAGCTAAGCCCTGGAAGTTCACCTAGCCAACTAATTCAGTGCATATGAGCTTCATTTGCAGATGTGCGGTCTCTGCATTCAAACAAAACAAAGGAACAGCAGAAGATGATCCTAGCCTTAAAATCAAGGGCCCTTACTGTGCAAAGCATTAAGCATCCTCGGCTTCCAAAGACATCAATGGGAGTTGAGGGTACTTAAGCACTCCAGAGGAAGTGCTCGGCACCTTGCAAGGTTGGATGGATCCTAGCAATGTGGTGCTTTGCCTGCCTTTGGTGGTTAGTCCATGTACAGAGTCTGCTACAGCTTTCAAATTAGGGAACCTGGGTTCTTGAGATTAGGCAGTGATCTGCCTAATGCTGATCCAAATTAATTTGGTTTCAGTTCCTGCAGACAATGACCCAGCGTCACGATATGTGTGTAACCAAGTAATCGTTGAGTCCTGTTTTAAATTCTGGTTCTGGGGAGCAGACCCTTTCCTACTTTGTGATTAGATGAATTGGAGTAGACTTATTTTCTTGTGCTTTGTTACCAAACTTATAGCAGTGAATAAAAATTGAGGTTTGACGCCTTTCTCCCCACACTTTCCCCCACCTCCGTACAATTTTTTGCCAGTTGAGGTGTTAGGTTTTTGTCATTTGTCATTTAGGCAGTGCTTCCCACTCATATGAATAATAAAATGTGTTTTATACACACGTATTTGTCAGTTGAGAAGCATATGATGAATGTGCATTAATATAATATCTCTGTGCATTGCAAGGATACTATATACGTTGTCTCATTTCTGTTCCCGCAGCCAGGGACTCAGAATGTGTGAGAGCCTTCATATCGCTCCATACACAAAGGCAAATCTGGCTGACTTGTAAGAGTAAGCTGTAGAGTAAGCTTGTGGATGTGAGTTTCAGTGTCCAGGAGCTTCAGGCCCTTCAAATTCTGCCCCACCATAACTCAACAAAACTGCAGTGTCTCTGCTGTTGAGCTGGGAGGTAAGATTTGCTCCTTAGAAAGGTGGCGGAAATCGAGGGGATATGCAACTCACTGGAGTCTCTTGGATGCCTAAACTGGTCGCTCCTTTCTAACCAAGGTTATGTCTTTATTTGCCTATGCATTTGTGCTGGCCATGGACAAGTTCTCTCCAATGATAAATGAAAATGGCTAGTTTGCAAGATCCAGGGAAAGAGCAAACCGACGTTTTGAATGCATGATTCTGTAGCGGAAATGTAAGGGAGGCAGTGGAGCCGACCACCCAGGCTAGTAGGGAGAGGCACAGACGGATGAATTGGACAGAGAAGGAAAATAGCCATTAGATCGTTTCAGCAATCCTGAGTTTTCAGGAGGGTGGATATTGATGCAAATCTGGGCAGCCTCAGATGTGAGCCCATTTCTCTTGATTTTGGAAACAGGCCTGTTTGCAGTGGCCATTGTTATAATTAGCTGGGGAAAATGCTAATATGCCCTCATATCCCTTCGTTCACCTTCAGGAGGTGAAAACAAACCAATCCAACGTGGAGCAACTTAATCGGAAGATTAATTGGTAGCAACAGTTACACTGTCTCCTATGCCTGTCAGAATCCCGGTCCACATGTAAAACTGAACTGAAATGTGTGGTGTTGGCTACTCCTGTCAGGTCACTTTCCAACTAGATCGCCTGCTGTAAAACAGTGTGGGGGGAAAACACCTATCAGCAGTAGTCTCTGGTGGAAGGGAGAGCCCACTGTTTTGATAAGTACTTACAAATTGCCTAGCAAACTTTACATGTCTGTCCAGTTTTTTTTTTTTTTTGTTCCATTTTGTAACCTCCAAGTCAACAAAGGGTCTAAAATAAGGAAAATGTGGTGAGTGAGTGGAAAAATGAAAACAACCCAGCTGTGCAGCATATCGGACAGGAAACCTGCAGAGCACTTATAAAGTTGCAATGTCAATGTTGAAATGAAACATTTGCTACTGCTCATGAATCTGATTTTAAAAAAAAAATCCTCTTTGAGGGCAAGATTGAGGTCTTAAGTTTCTGTTTTTTTTGTTTGCTAAGGTGTGTGCAAGGGGTATTTTGGTTTCTAAGGTTTTAAAAAAATTATTATTGATTCAGTTTCCTTGTATTTTTCTCTTGCGTTAACATTCCCAAGGGTGAGGTTTTTTAGGTACTGATGGTATCGATGTAAAGTTGAGTGAGCACCATTAACTTTTCCATGAAGAATGGAGGGGGCAGGGGGAGGCAATCCCTGTCTTGTTCTTTGGGCTTTAAGTATCTAAAAGAGTATCTAAAAGATCTAACCTATGGGCTGGGTCAGGCATAGGGTAGTGTTGAACTCATGACGGCCTCTGTTATACTAGAAGCATGGGGCTTTGGCTGAAAACTGTCCAATTAGTTTTTCTGTAGAATTGGCAACTGGCTTTTCTCTCCAGATCCCTCTCTTGTCCCCCTTGGATCATAGAATTTTTTTCCCCTCCAGATGTGCATGTGTCCTTTGTTTTGTGCACCTGCCTGTCTAGGGATAGTGGGGGTATCCTGTTTAGAACCCGCTTGGTTTGGACAGGAGATCAGAGGGGTTATATTTTTCACAAGTTCAAGGTTTTCCACTAAGAGTTTTTGAGGCCAGTGGCTTTCGATTTTATCTAAAGGTCAATACAGGCTCCCCCCCCCCCATGCCGAGCTCTGTCCTTTTACTAGTGTCTAAGGTGAATCTGAGCAATTTTAGCCTTTTGTAGGTAGGAGTTAAACCAGGGTTCGGCAACCTTTCAGAAGTGGTGTGCTGAGTCTTCATTTATTCACTCTGATCTAAGGTTTCGTGTGCCAGTCATACATTTTAACGTTTTTAGAAGGTCTCTTTCTATAAGTCTATAACATATAACTAAACTATTGTTGTATGTAAAGTAAATAAGGTTTTTAAAATGTTTAAAAAGCTTCATTTAAAATTAAATTAAAATGCAGAGCCCCCTGGACCGGTGGCCAGGACCTGGGCAGTGCGAGTGCCACTGAAAATCAGCTCGTGTGCCGCAGGTTGCCTACCCCTGATTTAAACCATGGCCATCACTTTGAAAGTACTGTGCACAATCAGGACTGGATAATCTTAGCACCAATAATATTTACAGTTACTCTTGTTAAATCTCCTGCCCCAGTGTGATCAGTAGCCACCTGGTGTCAAGAAGGAATCCCTACCCCCACACCATGTATAACGTTGCAAAGTGACCTAGGTGCATTATCATTTGTGTTTGCCTTTCTCTGAAGTGTTGGACATTGGCAGCCATTGAGAGTGACACTGGAATAGATGGTGCTAAGGTATAATTTATTATTCAAATCCTATGTGCCTACTGGTAGTTGGGTGCACCTCGCAACATTACTCTGGCCATCAGTGCAACTCCACTGGTGTGACTGCTAGCACAGATAAGGTCCCCAAAATTTAACTACACTGTGGTCTAGACCTCTCCTGAGCATTTAGATAACACTATCGCTACCACCTGATGATGGGAACAGTGGTAAGAAGTTTTAGAGGGGGGGGGGGGAGGCAAATATAGACAAAATAAACTAGTGTTTCACCAATATAAAAATCTCTTGCCACAAGAGTGAAAAGTTTCTTAAGTATAGATAGATGATTCCCAGAGAATTAATCCATTAAAAGTATTCCCCCCCACCTCCCCGCCGCCGCCCCTTTCCTTCCCAGACACTCCAGCAGAACAGATCTTTTGTACGCCACAGACATATTTTTCATCTGATATAATCTAAACCAAGTGCACTGTATATTTCATTTTCCATGAAAATCTATCCAAGAAGGTTGCTGAAAATAGACCATGTTCTGAGAACAGATACCAGAAAAAGCAAGCATATGTGTGCGGGGAGAGAGGTCAGTTGAGGGGAGAAAAGTTCTTCTTTATAATTGAACTGAAATTTTTAGTGAACTTAAAACAAGCACGTCAACTCCCATGGAGGTCAGGATTGGACTGTGCCTAGTATTGAGGGTTAGGGCTGACATGTTTTATAAAACTAATTTTGTTTATCAGCAGATGGGGATCAGCTACAGATGAGAACAGTCAAGTTTCAAATTTCACAATCTTAAACTGACGGGAAAAAAGGTTTCCTTCTCTCTTCTAATAGATAGAGATTCTCATGAAACAAATAAACCCAAGACACATGCAACCCTGTTTGAAAACCCAATGTCTGAGTGGAATCTACTTGGTCTTAAATGCAAATTATTAAATTTTAAAATGACAATATTTAAAGATCATCTTTTCCATTATCAGGCAAGTTCTGGGCTCTATTTCCCTTGCACCATTTAATGACCTTCCTGGCTCCTAAACCATTCCTTTCACTGTTTCACATGATTTAACAACAATCGTAATCTGTAAGAGGAAAAATGCTGAGTCCTGATCTTGGCAGGTGAAGGAGAGAGAAACGCATTCAAGCTGTTTGGGCTTCAACATTTACGCACATTTAACTGTCAGCAGTTGAGAGTCCCAGTAAAGTCAACAGGGCGTCACAGAAAGCAAGTCAGTACTGCTACTCGTGTGAGTAGGTGGTTGCAAGATCAATTTGAATTGTTTTCTTAAAATATATTTTTTTAATTAAACACTTCCTGGGCAGTGCTGTGAACCCCTACACAACTACATTGTGTTGAGTCGGTGTGAGCCAGTGAAATTGACCAGATTAACTTTTTGTCCAAGCTCTGTAAAATGCAAAAAGTCAACAAACATGGAAAAGCAAATTAGGTGTTTTAAAGTAGTTTTAATGCCATGAGTGGGTGTTAGTAACACAAGTAAAGATTACGTGTGTAGGATTTTTATCTTAATAGCCATTTTAACGGGATTCTTTAAAACATTTTTTGCAGACCTCACTAAAGCAAAGTGTGATGGTTGGTCTTTGTAACTGTCTGCCAGCACAAGTAGCTTACTCTGATAAGATCTAGCAGTGTTCAGAACAGGTGCTGGCCCTGTGTCCTGCTCACCCCTGCAGGATTACCTTCTTGTGGCATGAGCTGTGTTTTGCATTTTCCTTGCCAGGTTTAACACAAAAGTCCATTATATGAGCAAGTTGGAAAATTTAACCCTTTCTTTCTGGAAGACTAGTGAGCAGCTCAAGTTGTGAAGACAGGGATCACCGAGGAGCAAAACTTCACAACTGCATACTGCAGCTTTATTTCTCTATGATAGTACTTAGCGTTTCTACACTACAGTCCCTTTATTGCAAGGTTTCACTTTGTTTTACCATCTCTCTGTGAAGTTCTATATTACCCCCATTTTACACCGAGGGTAAACAGAGGCAAAGGGTTGGGTGATTAACACAAGGTCACACAGCAATTTAGTGGCATAATTAGAAATGTTACCTAGGAGTCCTGGCTCCCAATCCCCCGCTTTATCACTAGGCACTGCCTCCTGTAAAGTGTGATCTTTACACGTTAGATAATTACAATGAGATACTGACTTTGTGCTTAGAAAATCCAGTGATAAATTCAGCTGGGTAGCCACTGACAACAAATCAGGTTTCGGCTCCATTTTGCTGGAAAGCACCGCTAGTGCATAGATGCATTCGTGCCGGAGTCATTTGTCACTGCCTTTGGAGGTGCTCCAGGTAATTGTCTATGGAATGGAGCTGCACAGAGACAAGCGCAGGATGTTCAAAGGTGTTAACAGGACCGATATTCTGTGACCACTGATGACTGAGTAACTTTTCTTGGAGTTGACTTAAAAAAAATAAAATAAAAAAATAGAAACCTGTTAAGGTATTTAATTTTCCAGATGTTCTGCTGTGGCCCAAGCCTGTACCCGCTTTTCCAAGTTCCCCTGTCCTACTAGATTTATTTAAGATCTGTACATTGTACATTCATCAATGTACTGTTGTGGAAACCCTGGAGGGGAGGGGTTTAAGATAAAGTGGAATGACACCACTGGTCAGTAGTCTCTGAAGGACTTGCTGTGGGACCAAGCTCTCCTCCTCCCCTGTGAGTGAAACCACCTCACCTTCGGGTCTGTGTGGTGTTTGGTGTGGGTGCATTAAATGGCCCTCTCTTGGCATGGCTGCTTGTTAAGCCACCCCACTGTCAACCCTTTGTGTGTCAAATCAACCCCCTCACCAAGTGTGTCCCCCTCGGGGTGTAAATTTCCCCCTCTCTAGTACGCACACACCAGCGTGTGTCTCTTTTCTTGTGTGTGTAACCTTCCCTCCCAGGTGTTCAGAGGAAAGATGGCACTCTCTGGGATCAATAGACACTCCCCCTCCCTGTGCATCACTCCCCCAGCTGCAGCCCCTCCCCCCCAAGCTCTGGCCACAGCCGGGGGCGGGGAGGCATATGGCCCTGGGAAGACATGAGGCGGGGCACATGGCCCCGGCTGCAGCCCCCACTGCGGGGCAGGGGCTGCACGGTCCTTGGTTCCAGCCATAGTTGCAGGGCAGGAGCACACAGTTTCACCTCCAGCCTCGGCTTCAGCCCCTGACAGCTAAAGCCGAAGAAGTCACTGAGGTCCAGTAAAGTCATGGAATCCGTGATTGCCGTGACCTCCATGGCTAAATTGTAGCCTTATTGAGAGGTTGTTTATGGAAATCCTTAAGCAGAGCAACACAGATTGTAATGAGGTGCACTTTGAAGAGGATGGATCCCGGATGCCTGTAATATTGAAAAAGGAGTTGGAAGATACTACATCATAGAAAAAGGTTGAAAGTGAGAGGACCAAGAAATCTGGAATAAAATTAAAATAGATGTGATTGATATAGCTCTAGACAGCATGTCAGAAGAGGAGGAGCAGAAATCTACCCCAAAGAGGTTGTCTTACATATCTTCTTCATCACCCATCAGGAGTTCAGTGACAGCAGCTAGCGAAGAAGAGGGATCAAGAGGTGATGGAACAACATAAATGGCAGCAGCAAAAGGAGCAGCAGCTCCTTAAACACTTTGGCAAACGGGCCAACGTCATTGGCTCAAGGATCCAAAACCAGATTGACTGCGTTTTCCTGGAAGTTCTACCACCTGCAGCAGTCAGAATGGAGGACAATCCTTTATAAACCAACAATTGACTAGTCAGAGCATGACCAGCAGATCCAGAAGACACTTTTATCTTTGACAACAAACACAGACTACAGCGTGGCACACGTCCTAGTGGGCTGGGAGGAGCTATTTATCTCCATTGCTACAGAGAACCAGGTTTTTGATCCACAACGCCAAAGAAATCCACCCTGAGGAGACATAAAAGTTCTGGGTCTCCTATGATCATTCTGACAGGGATTACACTGGCGTGCTGTTCAGAAGGTCATGTTCTCATTTAAGTTCCTGACTGGAGAGGAGAACTATCATTCTGGATAGACTACAACAGGAGCTGTCTCCTGAACAAACTGTGTATTGCCTTGCTCAGATGGCACCATACACTGGGCCTGATGCTCTGCCCAGTGCCCTGGATTACGCACAACTCTCACAACACTCTCTCTATGGTGAAAATGTACCATGATGGCTCTTTTCTTCACCACCACGCTTGTATATCTGCTGTCCAGTCACAGCCATTCTTCACTTGCTTTGTCCGTATCCCTGTATTTTTTACTTCAGACACCAAATCAGATATTGAACGGGGGCGAGGGGGGATGAGAGAAGATTGAACACAGAGGTTGATTTGTCCTTTACATTCAAATTTTAGAGAGAATTTTCTGGAAAAAGTTACCTTTTATTAAACATTTTAAAATAGGAAAAATTAAAGATAAAAGAAAATATTGCATCAAATGTGAGGTCTTCCAAAACTAAGCACAATGTTACATTCTGTTCTTTAAAAAAAAACAACCAAAAAAAACCCCCAACCCCCCCCACACACACACTCACAAACTGTATTTTGCTTAACTCTTCAACCTGCTGTTGTGTCTCTTATATTCATTATAGGGTGTAAAGGGAAATGTTTACTGGTTCACTTGTCTGAAAATATTTTTTTATGATAAGCTTTTGAAAACATGCTGTTTTTTCCTAGAGGAAGAAAGTAGGCAGCTCGTGTTTTTTAAAATTAATTAAAACTTCATGATATGAATATAGTGTTTCAGTGTCATTTAATGCTGCTATATGCTGTAAACTTCTGCTAGAACATGCAGATGGCCAGGTATCTGCCTGAAGGGCTGGCTCTTGGAATTAATGATAGGGCTGCCTAGACAAGTAAGACACTTGAAGTGAAAACTCTATCCCACTAGTTGTCATTTGTGAAAACATTGTTTGGAGATTAGATGTTAAAGGATAATAGGGGCCGTGGAAGGTACAAAAATGGTACCTCCTTTTATTGGCTAGTACCCAAACTCATTTTGGGCTGTATACCTAACAATTCATAGGACCAGATCAACACTAACTTCTTAAAATGGAGCCATGTTTCAACATGGTTTCCAATTTGTCTTACTGGCCCAGAGTGGTTGATGCCTAAACAATTTGAGTATACCTTGTGGGGAGGGTAGCGAATAAGACATATTGTATTTTCCTCAGTCTGCGTGAAAGCTGCACTCTGGTACCAAAAAGTCTCCACTCAATTTCCACATGCGATGGCTAATGGAATATTTTAGTAAACTTTTTTTTTTGTATGCTAAACAAGCAGTATGTCCTCACTGGTTCCGTAGGACCTGATCCAAAAGCCATTCAAGTAAATGGAAACTCGCTTTCATCGGCTCAGTAGGGTGGGATTTTCTAAAAGGCTCGTCATTGGCCCAGCTCTGCTCCCATCGAAGTCGGTGGGAGCAGAGTTAGGCCACGGCTTAGCGCTTTTGGCAATTCCCTCCTTAATTCTGTTCTAAGGCCAGCAAGGAGGAGACCTTAAATCAGTCTTGGAGCTGATCAGTGTTTTCCGGTGTGGACTTGCTTATTTATTTATTTATTTATTTATTTGGAGCTGGAGGTTGTTTGTTGTAGTATTCTGTGATTCATTATAAAAAAAAGAGTCCCCATACTAGTCGGCTTTAAATTTTTTAAAGCATACATGCTGGCCATACCTGTTTAGCAGGGAGAGTCCTGCTTTATTTTTTAAGCAAAATATTTATTACTGTTCCACCCCTACCATTCAACAAAGTTGTCCCAAATCCAGCACATCTGCGTTAAACGATTTCTCACATTTTTCTCCCCAAATGTCCCTACTTGCAGCTTTCAAAATCTGGCAGGTCTATATTTTTTTCAAAGTGACCCTGGCAAGGCTTGACCTACCTTGAGGACGACCTTTTCTGGAAGGGCTTCGGTTTTGGCATCCTAACTATGTTTGGCTTTGTTTTGTTTTGTTTCCTAAACTGTTCTATGATGTTGCCAGGAAAATTTTATGGAGTTGAGTATTTGGCTTGCTGTAAGTGACCTCCTTGGGGGTGTAGCGTGGCAGTCTGTTGTGATGTGTCACAAAATCAACAGGTTGCTATTAAAGGTACTTAAGTTTTCACCAACTTAGCCTAAATACTCAAATGTGGCTAGTTTTGGGTGCCTCTGTTTTGGCTACCCAACTTGAGAGCCCTTTGCCAAACCCAATTTTCACAAAGAGGGATGCTCAGAACTTTATGAAATCTGGCCCATTCAAAGTGTCTCAAGTTGGCCACACAAAATCAGGTCACTTTTTTTTTGTGTAAGTAGTCCATTCATCCCAAAATGAATATGAAATTATTATCAAAAAAGAAACAATTCAGATAAAAATAAGCACTCAGTATAAAGCCTTCAGTAAATCTAAAATGAAAGAGCCAAGGAGGAAATAAGAAAGGAAACAATAAAATAGAACTGAATACAAATTAACGGAGAAGTCCACACTGTTAAATTACTTTGAATACTATTCGGCTTCTATATATAAAAGACTCGTGAAATGCTGTTCTAGCAAGAAAAAGAGCAGAAACCTTTCAGATCTGTGAAAAGCTTCTCCACCTTTTGTTTAAAGTGCTTTGAGATTGACCACTAAAAAATGCTGTGTATGTGCTAAGTATTAATAAACGGTCGTTGGGGAAAGGTCCAACTTCACATCCTTTGTAAGGGAAACAAAAGTGAAAAATTCCCTGTGATTTTTTTTTTTTAGGAAGGAGGGGGTGGATTTGAGGGGGTGATGGCAAATTAAGGAAGGGAAATAGTTTTTAAGGGTGACCTATAAAGTGGGGGAAACAGGTTTTGTACCCTTTTTTTTTGGTACGTCTTTACCCTGAAACTTTTTTTTTGCCTCTTCTCTTTACTTGAAAGCATAGGAATATCAGGAATTCCTTGTTATACTGGAGATCTTTAATTGGATCTTTAATAAAAACTCTTCCAAGAGTTTGTTCAGATGTTTGGGTTGTATTGACACTTGTTTCACTCAGAGTCTTAAACAATTGAATAAAAACTGTGTCCCATGTCAGGTTTCATTTCCTTGATGTTTCTGAAATCCGTAAACCTACCTAGTTCTCCAGTTGCCCAAAGAGCCTTTCAGGAAAAACAAGGTAGCTGAGACTGGAATTTCTAATGTTAAAAATAAGTAAGGGAAAAATAATCCTATAGGCCACCGTCACACATCATAAAGGAGCAAACAGATCCCAAGCATGACTTTCATTTTCCCTTGCAGGTCACCTCCAAGAAGCTCGCCCTCTGATTCTGCCATATGCCTGAGTGAATCTCCTTCATCGATGTAGCATTTTTGCAGCTCCTTTCAGTGCCATTAGGGAATCACGCCCCCTTCTGCTTGGCATTTCCTAGAGCTTAGCATTTGTGTCTCTTACAGAACTCACTAGAATTGGCTTTAATATACTGCCTTTGCTTGGGGCATTTATTTCAGCACTGCACGAAAGTTAAAATGTTAAAAAAAAAAAAAAAATCTGTGGAAACAAACAGGCATCTCTCTCTCTCTAATTTTTGTGATGTTTCAAGCTTTCGAAACCTGTAGTCCTGCTAGATTCTTCTTAAACAATTTGGAAATAGAAACAAGATGAAACGTAGCAGAGGCAAATTCAAGGATTGGGGGAGGAGGGATTTTCAACAGAGAGATTTTGTTAGATTGCGAAAGTGCTTCAAGGGAAGAGGTAGAAGTACATGGAACCATGTAAAACTAAACTGGGCAAAGTATCTGAATGCACAGTAGGGGAACACTGGTTGGAAGTGGGGTGGCAAGAGGTGGAGACAGGTTAGATGACCCATAGGTTTTGTTTGTGATTCCCATGAAGTGGAGGTTTTCTGTTTTTGTTTTGCTGCCTTGTCCACTCCCAAATGCAACCCACCCCATCAAGCCCTCTACCAAAGAAGACAAAGTTGTTTTACATATTTAATCTTGTAAACATGTGTACCTATGGATAAAGCTAACTCCTGCAGAGTTTGCAGAGGAGTAACTAACTGGGTAGGATTGTGCCTTTGGATTTTAGATTTCTTTTTTTCTTCTGCTTGTAGGAGCTTGCCACGGTTACTACACTGTGTCTCGACCCCCTCCATCGCTCTCAATGCACCTTCACTCAGGTCTTGGGCCTTGGGCTGTCACTTCTCTTGGGATGGAATCCCACGGCTTTCCCACTTTCATTCCGGGCCCGGGTTGCAGTCCACTCTATACTGACCAGATTACCTCAGCAGGTCCGATTTACATTCAGTACCTGCAGTTTTCTGTTCCTTCCAGGAGCAATGATGGTGGTAACCGGTGACCAGATAGCCAGCAAAAAGCAAAGTATTATTTATTTAGATTTTCAGAGAAAACAGATCTTAAAACAGACCATACGCCCGTCTAGCTTACCAGGTGCGAAACTGTCTTCCACATGGGGAAACCGTAAGTCTAACCTTCCTATAGACTTCTCTGAAGAGCCTCTGTTTGTGTCAGCTTGTCTCCTGAGAGAACCCAAGACAACTGACCCTGTTCCCCTATTCTCTTGAGACGGGCTGTTTCACTGTTTACTGTCCTTTTGATCTCTAGTTCCCAGCCTGGAAAAACAGCTGTGTCACTTCGGACTGGAGCCTGGAAGTCCGCCATTTTTTTGTGATTGCCCCCCCGACCCTCCTAAGTGTCTGCTCGGAAGTTGCTTCTCTGAGAAGCCATTGTGCTGCTTTGTTGTGTGTTCTTTCCAAGCCCCTCTAAGCTAGATCAATGCATTCCCACAGGAATATACAGTCACTTCCCCTCACTGACCAGATCCCATAAAGTGTTCATCAAAATGTACACCTCACTATTCTAATATTATTACGTGGCATTTCCACATCTGTCGCAGAGTTTATGGCAGCTCAGTTTCTGTCTGCTGGCGGTGAGGGAATGTTTGTTTGTTAAAAAACTGCTTAAGCTTTATTTTATTCACGCTCATGTGGGTTTTATTTTTTCCAAAACCAGTTACTATTTAAATGCAGATTTTTAGCTTTTTTTCCACTCAGGGGATTTAGTGGGAAATTCTTTCCACTGTGTTGGTTCAGCAGAGAACAAAACTCCCCTTTTAGTTTTTCTCAATGAATATGATCTAGGATGTTGCAGTNCCCCCCCCCCCCCCCCCCCGACACACACACATCTATGCCAGAGCAGTTGTTGGAAAAGGGGATAAATTACCCCGCTGGTCAGGATTATGGCTTTCCAGAGAAGGAAAAATAAAAACTCAGGCCATACAAGTTTCTGCACAGCTGGCTGCTAATGATTCCAGGGCTGGCTCTGTTCGCTTCCCTGCGTGTATTGTGTGTGTGTGTGTGTGGGGGGGATAGACTGGGCTCTTGGAATGCGCTTGGGCAGACCTGGCTGACAGCAACGTCTGACTGGAAAAGGGATTCCCTTGATCTGGTATGAAAGGAAACCCCAGGCTTGTGGGTCTGTTACTGCAGTGCTAGGAAACCAAGGGCTAGTTTTACATCAGGCAGTTGCTTCTACCGCTGCTGGAGAGCTGCAACTGTGCAAACACAAGGGAGGAATGGAAAAAAAGGGGGAGGGAGAAGCAAAGCAAACAGGGGAGAGTCTCCACCTTGCAGAAAGTGCGTATCAGCCAACCTACCTTCCTATTCTAGCCTGACCTGCCAGAAAGCCAAATTCCCTTAGGGGCTAGGCTCAAAGCTTGGAGCCTGGAGCTTTTTATTGACCTTAAACTTCTTGGCTTGATAAGAAAATTGAGCTTGTAAGAATTGTTGCCTGCTGAGGTAGTTCATTTCCGTTCTCTGCTCACCCCGACTTAACCCATTCATTGCCCTGTGGACTCTTTTGTTTTGTTTTGTTTTGTTAAAAAACAACAACAAACCCAAACCAGTCCAACTGACACTAAGGCTTTGAATGTATGTTTTATGGCTGGCCTTTTCTTAAAGGTGATCTCCTCTTATACTTTTTGTGGGGGCGGGGGCGGAGGAGGCTTTTTATGACGTATAAAAAAGATGTGTGAGGTTCCTTCTCCTCAAATAGGGTTGGCAATTTGTTTTCCCCCTGCCTTTGTGCTTTTGTTTTACTTGTTTGCTTGTTTGACCTTGTTATCGCTTGTTTTTCTGGAGGGCTGCTTAGAGGATCAGAGACCTAGACTGTCCTCCTTCAGCCCTCAAATAAAGGGGGCACTAGGATGTTTTGACTATTTTAAGAGTTTTCTCCTCATGTCTTTAGCAAGAGTTGGAGTTAGATTCTGGTGGGTGTCAGTGATGAGTACAGTACCTCTAGACAGATACACAGGATGGGCCTAATCCAGTGCCCAGAGATGTCACTTCCACCCACACAGGCTTTGGGTCTGGCCCTGATTGTGACAGTGGAGTCACTGCAGTTACTATTGCTGCATTCTCCAAAATAACCATATTTGTGTGACTTGTTTTCTAGATTTTATTTGGTCTATAAAGGTCCCATGTCCTGTAGACATGGGTACAATTTAAGAAAACACCCTCATTAAATACAGACCAAACCTATAACCAGCCAGCCCCATGAGCCCAGTCACCACTGCGGAAAGAGGCTGGCTGAATAGATAAGCCTTGCATGAGATGGCTGGTCTGAGTCATGTGACTTGCCAACTTCTGAGAAGTGGTGCTTGGGAGGCACATTTTAAATAAGCTGGAGCTTGGGTGGTGGTGGGGGCGCCTAGCCCCTCGCCGTTGTGGGTTTGGGAGAGGGTTGTGGATTTCAGGTTGTTGGCTCATTATTTCCCAATTTCTTCCTAACTGCTCCCCATCCCAGCTAGAGGAAGATATTAGATTTTACGGCGATACGGGTGAACAGTCAGGGCGTATCTTCTCTTTGGAGCAGCTGTGCCTGGGCTCTCCAGACTACTCAAGCCATTGGGGACCTCTCGGCATCTTTAGGGCAATGACATTTACATCCTGGTGAGCGCACGTGATGCCAGATTGGCAAGGGCCTGTTGCTGCAGCTGTGCTGGTCTGGCTTCCTGGGAAAGACGAGAAGAGGGCAGAGTAACATTAGGTAGGAGTTATTTGCAAAGCGCTGGGTTGTTCCCGCCGCACTAGTACAGATTCTAACGGCCCATCGGACCACTTGGGAGGTGAGTCCCAGACTTGAGGGTCCCTCCCTGAGATCTCTCTGCTCCTAGTTCAGATGTTTAACTCTGGCAGCTGCTGGCCTGGGTGCCTCAGCTGGGATGGGACATGAGGGGAGAGACTGTTTCTAAGGTACCCGTGAACTAAACCATATTGGGCCTTCGAGGTCAAGACCAATAACTTGGCTTGGACCTAGAAGCAAAATGGCATCCAGGGGGACTGGGACTATGGAGCACAAATTAGTGGAAGAAAGCAGTCTGGATAGCTTTAGTGAGATTTCTGGAATCTGTGCTTGAGTTCTTAGCGTCATCATGTTTTCAGTGACGAGTGATTATATTAGAGGGTCATTTTCTAACCAGTCTAGCCCATGTTTTATTTCCCTTTTCTCCACATGTCACAGAACCTGTGGGATCAAGATGCTATGAAAGATCAAATGTCATATTTCTAGATGTTCAGGTTTCTGCGTGCAGCATGGCCAATTATTTGGCAGTAACTCGTGTTGGCTCGTGGGCAGATCAAACATGAAATCTGACCTTTATTTTCCCTCGAAAATTTATTGCTAGTGTGGAAAATACTGGACTAAATAGTGCTGGCTACAGTCAGGTATAGTGCAGAGGCTTTTTACTTGTACAGCTATGTTATTGTACCTTTTATGACCTGCAACTCTGCTTTTCCTCTCCTGGACCTTACCAGTGCTGGGCTGGAGAGTGGTGGAATAGTCTCCAAAGGGAAATCATGGCAGCCCCACCACTTTTTTAAGGCATTTACAGCTGGACTAGGCACAGCAGTGGAGAATAAGTTGCAGAGTTGTCTCACGTTATCACCAGTTTTAGTGCAGAAGGGAAACTTATTTTCCAACTGCAGACTGTCCTCTGCTGAGGAATGAAACTGCCTGCATATTGCTAAAAAATAATTGGAGTTAATTTTTTGCTGCCTTTTTACAAATCTGGATGCCAAGCAAAGATTTCCAGTTCTGCAGCACTGTAGGGAAAAACCTTGCATTGTCAGGGGAGTATAGGGGAGGAAGGGAGTAGCCAACCTGTATTGTATGTTTGTGATGGATCATGTAGCTAAAATATTGGAAGGATGCTCTTGTTAAGGCACTAGACTGGGTTTAGAAAACCTGGATTAAATTCCCAACTGTGCTGCAAACTGCCTGGGCATGTCACTTAATCAGTTTGGGGTGAGTAATTGGTTTTGATTTTGTTTGTAACATTGAGATAAGAAAGTTCTGAGGGTTTTCTTTTAATTCATACATTCATACAGGGCTTATATTTGGTTCATATTTGGAAGGAACTCAGGACAGAAAGGAAAGCTACTATCCATGGAGCGTCAAGTAAATATGTGTGTCTTCCTTGGCTACCACAGAGCACAACCACGGATTTCTGGTCATTGGGCTATTAGTAGTTGTAGTATAAACGTAGCACTTAGAGGCAGTAACTGAGATTAAGGTCCCATTGTGCGGGGGCATTGCACACACACACAGTAAAAGATGGTCCCTGCCCTGGATAGCTTACATTCTATAAAGACAAGACAAATGGTGGGAGGAAGGTAATATTATTATCCCCATTTTACTGACAGGCAATAGAGGCACATATTCAGTGACTTTCCCAAGGTCACACAGGAAGTTGTAGTAGGAAGAGAGCCTGAGACATAAGCCCTTGTATTAGAGGCCTCGTATGAGGCAGGACATGCTTACAGATTCTGGCAAGAACGGGGCTGATATTGCAGAAATACAGGTCTGTCGCATCTTAGGCGCATTTAACATGTGCGATTTCAGCTTTATACGGTCGGCAAAAACAAGAAGAAGAAAAAAAAGAGAAAAATAGCAATTTAAATACTGTTTCTGTAGTGCGGGCGATTCCGCCCGCCATTACACTCAATGTAATTTTGACTATACGCGGTTTTCGCTTTACGCGCTGACCGCGGAACGTAACCCCAGCGTAAGATGAGACAGACCTGTACTTAGAATCAAACACATTGAGATACAAGTACATAGCCAATATTCATAACTTCAAATACAAAAATGATACACACATACAGACAGCATAATCATAACCAGCAAATTACAACCTTTTCATAGACACCTTACTAGACCTCCTTTGTACAAGATTTGGTGCCGCTATAGGACCTCGGTTGCAACAATGATCTATACGGTCACGGTTTATGTCAGTAACGTCACACCTCCCTTAAAAGATCTTGTGGTCATTGGGTGGGTTTGCTCGAGGTCTGCCAGGCCAGCTGTCTGCGCAGGGCTGGGGTGGCACACAGAGGGAACACATATATGCGGCCAAACATCTAGTAACATCTAACCACACTGGTAACCCTGACCGCTGATCTGGTAAGTAAGCAACCTGTCCTCTGTAGGAATCGCAATCTATGATGATTTAGTTGGGATTAGGTCCTGCTTTGAGCAGGGGGTTGGACTAGATGACCTCCTGAGGTCCCTTCCAACCCTGATATTCTATGATTCTATGACAATAAACCACAAGCTAGGCAGAGTCCGAAATTGAACCGAGTTCTCCTGAGTCCTGGTCAAATGCTTTAATCACAAGGCCATCCTTCCTTGGATTTGTAGCAGGAGTCAAAGGCCATTTGGTTTGGGTCCAGTTTGGGATAACTTGCATCCATTCTTATCTCTGGGGGTGGGGAGAGGGTATAGTAAAAACTAGGGCTGTCAAGTGATTAAAAAAATTAATCGCGATTAATCACACGATTAATTGCACTGTTAAACAATAATAGAATACCATTTATTTAAATCTTTTTTGATGTTTTCTACATTTTCAATATATATCATATATTGATTTAAATTACAGCACAGAACACAAAGTGTACAGTGCTCACTTTATATTTTTTATTACAAAATTTTGTGCTATAAAAACAAAAGAAATAGTATTTTTCAATTCACCTCATACAAGTACTGTAATAGAATCTCTTTATCATGAAAGTTAAACTTACAAATGTAGAACTGTGTACAAAAAAAAAACCTATTAAAAATAAAACGATGTAAAATTTTAGAGCCTGCAAGTCCACTCAGTCCTACTTCTTGTTCGGTCAGTCACTCAAACAAACAAGTTTGTTTACATTTGCAGGAGATAATGCTGCCCACGTCTTGTTTACAATGTCACCTGAAAGTGAGAACAGGCGTTCTCGTGGAACTGCTGTAGCCAGCATTGCAAGATATTTACACACCAGATACGTTAAAGAGTCATATGCCCCTTCGTACTTCAACCACCATTCCAAAGAACATGCATCCATGCTAATGAGGGGTTCTGCTCGATAACGATCCAAAGCAATGCGGACTGACACATACAGGTCTGTCTCATCTTACGCTGGGGTTACGTTCCGCGGTCAGCGCGTAAAGCGAAAACCGCGTATAGTCAAAATTACATTGAGTGTAATGGCGGGCAGAATCGCCCGCACTACAGAAACAGTATTTAAATTGTTATTTTTCTCTTTTTTTGTTGGTTTGTTCTTGTTTTTGCCTACCGCATAAAGCTGAAATCGCACATGTTAAATGCGCCTAAGATGCGACAGACCTGTATTCACTTTCATCATCTGAGTCAGTTGCCACCAGCAGAAAGTTGATTTTCTTTCTTGGTGGTTCGGGTTCTGTAGTTTCCACACCGGAGTGTTGCTCTTTTAAGACTTCTCATAGACTCATAGACTTTAAGGTCAGAAGGGACCATTATGATCATCTAGTCTGACCTCCCGCATGATGCAGGCCACAAAAGCTGACCCACCCACTCCTGGAATAATTCTCTCCCTTGACTCAGCTGTTGAAGTTCCCAAATCATGATTTAAAGACTTCAAGTTGCAGAGAATCCTCCAGCAAGTGACCCCTGCCCCATGCTGCGGAGGAAGGCGAAAAACCTCCAGGGCCTCTGCCAATCTACCCTGGAGGAAAATTCCTTCCCGACCCCAAATATGGCGATCAGCTGAACCCCGAGCATGCGGGCAAGACTCTCCAGCCAGACACTCAGGAAAAAGTTCTCTGTAGTAACTTTTAATATCCCATCATTGACCATTGGTACTAATTACCAGTGATGGCACGTTATTGACCTATTGACTAAGATCACGTTATCCCATCAAACCATCCCCTCCATAAACTTATCAAGCTTAATCTTAAAGCCAGAGAGGTCTTTCGCCCCCACTGTTTCCCTCGGAAGGCTGTTCCAGAACTTCTCTCCTCTGATGGTTAGAAACCTTCATCTAATTTCAAGCCTAAACTTCCCGACGGCCAATTTATATCCATTTGTTCTTGTGTCCACATTAGTACTGAGGAGGAGTTAACTGCGATTAATTGACAGCCCTAGTAAAAACTGATGCCCTGAAACTGTGCATCAGCACATGCTATTAAAAGAGAAACTCTTTACCTTTTAGAGTGTTGAGGTTCATCCTGAGAGTATAATAGGCCTTGCATGTGAGTCTGGAAGGCTGAGTGGTGCTGAGATAGCAGGAATGCTCTGGGTGTGGCTGAGGGTCAGTTGAGTGGTTGGGGTGGTAGGAAGGGATGTGCGATGCCCACACATGCTAATTCTAGTTCTCAGGGGTATGAGTTCCTCACTGTAATGAGTACTGGAAACAAAATGTTTTTTCCCAACCAATTCCTGGGGGTGCTCAAGCTGTTGAGTGGAAGATTTCTTCCCTAATGGGGAGAAGTGATGGAGGAAGCTCTTTCCAGGTTTGTAGCAAGAAAAGACTGATGACTGGGTTGTCCATATACAATGTCTCTTTGCGTGGGTGTGTTTCCTAAGCCCACTGGAGAAGACCCACCGTCCAGATAAGTGTGTGTTTTGGGGAGGGTGGTTCCACTTGCTGTCCACTTGTAGTGGGAATGGATAGTAAGACGACTTGCCCTCAAAGTGGGAGAGGGACGCTGCTGTTTTTTTCCTGAGCCTCGCGTTCAGATTTGAAACAGCCGCTTTCTATTTCTGTGGTAAACAAAGTGAACTGTGTCAGGTGGGGCCAATGGCCACATGCATCAGGAGGTGAAGCAGCCAGACCCTAGAGGAGCTCCGAATGGTGCCTTAACCATTTAATGGTGCCATACAGAGAGCACAGATCCTGTGAGGATGAACACCTGCTGGTGGGGAAGGGAGATACCAAATGGCTGGTCTGTTTGGCACCTCTCTCATTTGGAAGTTGTGGGGCTGAAAATCTTGTAGGTGAAACAACTATTCTCTCCCTCTGCAGAACAAACATTCTTCAAAAGGGAGCCTATGGGCATTAAAATCCTTGTTCTGGAAAGGTTTGCCAGCCTCACTACCTTGAGCCCGCTGCTGCTGTGAAGTTAGCACCTCGCTAAGCCCCTGTGATATGCCCACCTCACAGGGTCAGGTGCTCAAGGAGCTGCATTTTGCAGTGCTTCAGGCTCAAACCATATCTCTCCTTTATCTGGGCAAGGGAATAATCTCTCTACTTGCTGTGCTGGGACCCAGAGTGTTTCATAGACAAATTAGAGGATTGGGCCAAAAGAAACCTGATGAGGTTCAACAAGGACAAGTGCAGAGTCCTGCACTTAGGACGGAAGAATCCCATGCACTGCTACAGACTAGGGACCGAGTGGCTAGGCAGCAGTTCTGCAGAAAAGGACCTAGAGGTTACGGTGGACGAGAAGCTGGATATGAGTCAACAATGTGCCCTTGTTGCCAAGAAGGCTAACGGCATTTTGGGCTGTATAAGTAGGGGCATTGCTAGCAGATCGAGGGACGTGATCGTTCCCCTCTATTCGACATTGGTGAGGCCTCACCTGGAGTACTGTCCAGTTTTGGGCCCCACACTACAAGAAGGATGGGGAAAAATTGGAAAGAGTCCAGCGGAGGGCAACAAAAATGATTAGGGGGCTGGAGCACATGTTATGAGGAGAGGCTGAGGGAACTGGGATTGTTTAGTCTGCAGAAGAGAAGAATGAGGGGGGATTTGATAGCTGCTTTCAACTACCTGAAAGGGGGTTCCAAAGAGGATGGATCTAGACTGTTCACAGTGGTACCAGATGACAGAACAAGGAGTAATGGTCTCAAGTTGCAGTGGGGGAGGTTTAGATTGGATATTAGGAAAAACTTTTTCACTAGGAGGGTGGTGAAGCACTGGAATGGGTTACCTAGGGAGGTGGTGGAATCTCCTTCCTTAGAGGTTTTTAAGGTCAGGCTTGACAAAGCCCTGGCTGTGATGATTTAGTAGGGATTAGGTCCTGCTTTGAGCAGGGGGTTGGACTAGATGACCTCCTGAGGTCCCTTCCAACCCTGATATTCTATGATTCTATGATACCGTATTGGCAGAGTGAGTGTTATTGTTAGAGACTGTAAGGAATCAGATGGGGACAATGTCATGGTTTTTCATTGATGTTCAGGAGACCTGGTGTGGTTTCGACTTTGCTGTTCCCTGAGCTAATGGAGATAGGCCCAGTGGGAAGACCATGGCTGCTACCATAGTGGGGAGGGAAGTATTGTGGCAGTATTGGCATCTGGTAAATTAAATACTAAACTTTGGGGAGGCAGCATGGCCCAGTGAATTGGGCACTGAAGTGAAACTCAGCAGACCTGGGTTCTGCTTGTGTATCTGCCACTGACCTGTTCTGTGGGACCTTGGCAAGTGACATCCTCCCTCTCTGCCTCAGTTTCCCCCATCTGCAAAATAGGGATGATCATTCTCACCTTTTGTAAATTTCTCTGAGCTCTATGGATGAAACTTGCTATGCTGTTTGTTGTTTGAATAGCTTAGATATCTGGGAGTGGCCCCTTTAGCCAAAACAGAAAATTCAAGTACAGCACAGTAGGCCAAAGACTATATATGCTATGATTGGGTGTGGAATGGGAGAGATGTAGGGACATTTAACTGTAAAATACTTCCTGAAAAAGAATAAGAGTAGTCACCTTAGTCCAGGCATTCTCAACCTCTTTCATAGCATGGCTTGCATCTTAATCCATCTTGAAATAAACCCAGTCCTGTTGCATGTGTGCACTTCACTCTCTGTGGCATATCAGTTTGGCTCTACCCCTATTGCTGTTCTAAATATTACCTTGAATAAATGCTTCTTCAAAGGTGCAATGGGTCCTGGACACCAGCTGCGATTGATCTCAAGATGGTGATGTCAGTTTGGGGAGGATCAGAGTTCAAGCCCCAGGTGTGCACAAATAAGTTATACAACAGTAAAATTTTGATGCTGAGATTTTTTTGGGGAGGGGATTGTATATTGGGAACTTCTTCCTCAAACACCCCAAATTTGGACCACCTGATGCTGATGAGGCACAGCAATTTTGAAGACAATTTGAGTAAGCTTGTGCGTTATAGAGCACTTAGAAAAATCATCTGTTAAATTATAAGCAAGTCTTAACCTTAACTATAGCAGACCACCTGCTCTGTTACAATCTTGAGATTGTCTAATGGACACCTCCCTTCCATTCACCATCATGTAACATCTCTGTGGCAACTACAGCAATTGCTTAAGTAGAAAGTCATATTAGGAAAGTATTTGTTGTTTTTAGCTGTCTCTTAATGAAATTAGGCAGATTGAAAAAAGGAGGAGCCAGCTGCTTGTGGACCAACCAGCTTTCCACAGGCCCTCAGCAAGTACTCTGCAGATCACTGGTGGTCCAGGGTTTGAGAACCATTACTCTAATTCTGGTATACAGTATTAGGAATAGTACTATATTTTGGTGCACTATGCAGAAGTTAAAGTATACATTCAGGTAGAACAAATACAAATCAATAAACCCCAACCTCCCCATAAGTGAGAGAGCTACTAACACTCATGGTTTAGTAATTGGACCATAGTTTATGCTGTACGTCGGCGTTTTACTATGTAGTGTATATTCTTGGGTCATCAGATGATGGTGTATGTCTTGGGAGGAGGACTTAACTGGTGATTGTGGGTTTACAGTGTGGACTGAGGATGTGTTGTGCATCAGTGTTGTATATGCCCCCAGAGCAATGGATGGACAAATTTTAAATAACCTTAAATGGTATCTTCTTTGGTGTTATCTTATTTAGCACTGCTGGAGGTTGTAGTTGTTCTTGAACGGTCACATCCCCAGACGCTTATCTTTTCTCATGTGAAATATTCATGTGCTTTGCATATGTTCATTGTACAGTATTCAGTTAACTTTTTCTTTAATGCAAGCAAGTTTGCTGTTGCGGTTTGTAATTTCTTTGCCGAATGTCGGTAGCTTGGGTTTCCAAGCTACAAGCCCTAGTCTTGGGGTCTGCTTACTAGTGAGTAGCAAACAAAACAAGCTTCCTTTTATGCAACCAACTTCATCTTGGACTGTTTCCCCTCCCTCCCCCAGCCCTGCCCTGCAGAAATGCATGGGAGAGAACCCTACACGCAGAGATGAAGGCATCTGATAGGGTGTCAGCATTTCCTGTGTGAATCGAATCTCCATCCCATTCTGTTACACTTCTGCTTTGTGACTACCAGTGTTTACTGTACACGGGCTTTCTCGTTAAATGGCTAACTTGATGCTGTGGTATCCCTTATCTCTTTGTCTCTGGTGTGCAATAACAAACGTGATTCTTGCTGCTGCTTCTGAGAGGCCCTGTAAGCCTTTCTCCCTTCCCTACTCAAGTTGCAGCTCAGGAACAGGTGCTTTCCACGTGTGACCCTACAGAAGTGAATCAGCTGTAAGGTGCAGAATGTACTCTTGTCTGCCCAGCCAGCCTACTCGGTTAAAAGGAAAGTGCAGAGAAAAGCATTTGTGTGGGTCGCCCCTGGAGTTCTCAAACTGGGTGCCGCTCCCAGAGTGAGCCAATAGCAGGCGGAGTTGCATGGCTGGGAGCGCCTATTTATCAAACATTCCCAGCAAGTGGCGGCGTTCTGAAATATGCAGGGTGGTTCCCCAGATGAACTCCCCAGGATAAGAATCAAAGATTTTTCCACTCTGGAGCCAACCTTGCCGCTTTCTGCGTTGTTCCTGGTGACATCGTGACATTTAAGAGACCTGAGAGTGCAAAAGTTCCACTGGAGAAAATGTTACAGGGAACAATCCTGCGCTGGCCCTGGGGAAGGACTGCTGATCTTTCCCATCTGGTGCCACTGAGCCTAATTCGCTTTTCACATCAATGTAAATCAAGAGTAACCCCACTGAAGACATCAGAGCTTCACCAGTGTAAAATTTGTGGGGGTGACACAAAAATGACTATTCCCAGACCAAAAACTACATTAGAATGGAGTTAAAGGTGAGAGTAATTTAGGGCTGGGGGGAGCTTTTTATAAGGGTATTACGGTTGTCCCCAATCCGAGCATTATAAACCAAGGAAATTCAGAATTAAGGTTTCACTTAAAAGAAACCCAAACGTGGTAAGAGATACACAGTTAGGCACTCAGATGACCTTAACTCTGCCCTGCAGTAACAATACAAATGTGATTGTAGTGTGCTTGATCCCAGATTAATTTAAACCAATTTTTAAAGATACGCTAGATTTTTATTTTTATTTTTAATATCCTCCCTCCCAAATAGCATCACTATAGGGCGCTATTCCGTGTAACTCAGGTGACACTACAGGAGGCGATGAATAGCAGAACTCCTCTATGTCTTCAAGTTGGATATTCTCCAAACAGGTGATCAGCCGAACTTGCTTTTAAAACAAACCGGCAAAGGGTTTTAAAGCCAAAGAATCCATCAAAAGCTTTCTCAAGAGCACAGAGTGAAAAGCTGCCAATCTGAAATTGTGTAAACTGTCACTGCCGCTTGAAACACAACAGATTATCTTTTGTGATGAGTTTTTGAGCCTAAGTGTGGGTTGAAATTTAGTTGGTTAAAATAACAATTTATGTTTCATGGCGTCTTGACGAACAACGGTGTCCCAGAATGGTGCTGTCTGGTTTTCTGTTCTGTGTCATGTATAGGGTGCCATATCCTGGCTGATGATAGTTTGAGGATTCTTGTCCTTTTAATTGACCTCCTGTTTTTTTGTTTTTTGTTTTTCCACCTTGATGTTGGCAGAATCTAGAAAATGAGGCATGTATCATTTAGTGCAATATAAAAGGAACTG
The DNA here is from genome assembly GCA_003942145.1 of Platysternon megacephalum. NCBI lineage: Eukaryota > Metazoa > Chordata > Testudines > Platysternidae > Platysternon > Platysternon megacephalum. Next base: position 3,148,916 of record QXTE01000018.1, on the reverse strand, counting down.
ATTCAACCACTCCCTTCCCCTTTCAAAACGAGATATATGGCCTAAAGAAAGCTAGCCACAGCAGCTAGATAAGCACCATTGTGGCAGCTGATGAACACACATGCTCACATACCTTGGTGAGAGGGGACAATGTCGAGCCAGTAAAGTACCGGTACTTGTCTTTCACTGTACACTATTCCTACAACACAGTGATTTGACTTGAATGCTACAGGTACTCCAAGCCAAGGTCAGGTCCCTTCTTATTGCCCCACTACTGTTTTCTTTAAGCTTGGGTGAGTGACTGGAGGATGATGGCCTTCATCATCTTCCTTCCTGTGGTGGTGGTCTTCTTTTTGACATGAATTTAATATGGCGAAAGGTACCAAACCAACAGCCACCCTCTCAATAGTCCCCAGAGCAGGTACGTTAGCAGGGCAGTCTGTCTTTACTGTCCACGTGTCAGCTATGCAGTGGCATTTGATGTTGAGTTTACCTCTGACGAAGTTAGGGGGGTGGTGGTGGTGAGAATCTGAGAGCAGGTCTGTGAAGCAAATGAATTGGGATAGAGAAGAAAGGCATTGTGGGATTACCACTCTATAGGGCTTTGTGGGGACAGTCTTGAAATGTTCCTTGTTTCACCTTGTGACAGCAGAAATACCTCCCATAAGGGAAAGATAATTGATTCTTAAGGACATTCCTAACAGGGGGCGGGAGAGAGAGACTTCTTAAAATAATCTTGTCTAAGGGAGACAATGTGGTTTAGTGGACGGAGCACTGAACCAAGACTTGAGGACCTGGGTCCTATTCCTGGCTCTGTTACTGACCTGCTGGGAGACCTTGGGCAAGTCACTTCCCCTCTCTGTGCTTCCCCATTCTGTAAAATGGGACTAGTGATACTTTATCCAGTGCTTTGAGGTCTATGGATGAAAAGTTCTGTATGAGAGCTAAGGAGCAGTATAGCGCCACGGGGTCCTGGCACGGGACTGGGGCCCCTAGGTGCTACTGCAGTACATGTGATTTAAGAAAAACCCCCAAGTAGACTTTGTTTAGGGAGGTAAAGCAAAGCAGAACCCCCTAGATTGGAGCTTTTTGAACCTGCTGATATACGTTTGTTTCTTGTGCCAGTGCTGTTCTTCCTCCCCGTGCCACAGAACATCTCCTCAGAACCCTTTCCTCAGTGTCTATCGCCAGCTGGAATTCCAGGCCATGTTGTCCACGCGTGGCTTTGCCAAAGCAGTCTGTTGGGTGCAACCCCTATTCAGTCTCCTTCTCGTCACCTGAGTGTTGTGCCCTGACTCCTTTCCGTTGCCAGCCTGAGGGCGTCCATCCCGCAAAGGCAGTTTATTTGGATTGGCAAAGGACTGAACTATTAATATTAGTCAATAGTAGCAGTATTCCGAGTGCCAGCTCCAAATCTGCCCAGGATAACCAGTCTCTTTAGATGCCCTTAGAGGAGGTCATGTCAATATTTTGCAGCTCAGCTAGTGCACCAGTTATTGCATGCGTGGTGGGAGGGTGGGAAGCGGAGAAATCCAAAGTGACAAGTGGCAAATCCTTAGAAATCCCTCTGGGTATCCACAGTAATGATATTAAACATGAGGAAACTCTGGTACTCATATGGCTGCTCAATACTCAGAATGCCATTTTAATGTAACTGGACATGGAATCCTGCAGGGCCTCACAGAATTGCAAAACGCGGACATGTAAGAGAACCCTTAAAGCGTCACCTATTTGCTCTGTTTGTCTTTTTAAATTGGCCTGACTTTTAAAAGCTGTTGTGATTGTTTTGCCAGGTAAAGTGGGGGAGCTCAGCATATCAGCTCTGGTCTCCTGGCATGGTTTATGCAATAAACTTGTACAATATTAAAATTCCACATTTCCTGCAAGGGAGTGTCTTTGTTTTACAAGCTGTCAATGTTATTTTATGGGATTCCCTCTCTAGGGCAGGTGGAATATGAAGACTCCAGGACAGTAGCCCCTATATAGCTGAATGAAATGACTTGCAGGAGATAATTACAACCATTCCTATTAGGAAAGAAATTGTGCCCGGTGTTGTAAAAAATTACCCACTTCTTCGTTCTTGTGTTTGAAATTGGTCTGTAATTTGTTGGCTCTGCTAACCAAAGCTTATTATCTTTTTAAACCGGATGGCAGAATGTGTCCCTTCTGTGTGCGTGAGAGAAGAGAAGGTGGCAAAACAGTTTGTCCTGCCCTGAGAAACACTTATAAAGGAAAAACCTGCATGGTCAGCACTATGACTTAGTAAAGGCAAAGAGAAGTCTATTCTTATTCCGTAGGGCAATTTGGAAAATTGAAAGGGCACAGTCTGGGTGACTAATGGTGATTTAAGTTTTTATTGGTTTTCATTGGTTTGCGTGTGTATGGTGAAATGAATGTTTGCCGACATTTACTGATAGGCTTGGAGGGATCCGATTTTTAAGTGTAACTATTTGAAGGGGATGAAGTTAGGTTAGGAAAGTCATCACAATAAAAAAGTCTCTGCCTCTGTTACTAGTAAGACCTTATGCTATTAATTGAAAAGTTGAACAAGTTTAATTTTTTTTTTGTCGTTTACTCTTTGCATTTCTTTGAATGAAAATAGACAATGGAAAATAGATGAGTTGGTTTCACTTCCTGGTTCTCATTCACCAGCTCTGTGCTGTTGCTGCTGTATGATGATATAGAGTTCATAATCTAGGTTTGAGTCACCTTTTACTTTATCCAAACCCAGCCTTAATTTGCAGTTAGAGTAATTCAAGCACATTTGGCTGAAATCAGTCCTGGTGAAACTCCATTGAACTTACACCAGAGACAAATTTGGTCCATTAATTGGTATCAGTGAGCACCAGGGCTTGGAAGGAAAGCTTGTGTTGGTGTCAGTTACCTATTTCAGTGCTTCACTATTAACAAAAACATCAGGCTGAAGACTAGGGTTGTCTCTCTCAAGGCCCATTGAATGGAGATGTGACTCAATCCCTTAGTCTGCTTTGAAAATTTCAATCAAACTAATTGGTATTTAATTACATGGACCTTTTATTTTGGTGAGCGATCAGTTTAGTACTAAAAGTGGAAGGAACAGCCTATTGCTGAGGGAGTTGATAGGGCATTGGAACAGTAATCCAGAGATCTGGCTTCTATTCCCAATTGCCACTTAGCTGCTATAGCCACCAGCAAGGCACTTCTATCTGTGTGTCTCACTATTTGTCTGTCTTATCTATTTAGATTATAAGGTCTTCAAGGCTGGGATTGTGTTTACTATGTGTATGTACAGGGCCTAGCACAATGAGGTCCTAATCTTGATGGCAGTGCCCAAGCACTACCATACTATAGATAAATAACATTCATTCTTTGCTGGCTTATGAAATCTGGATTCCACAGGCTGAATTCTACTGTGTGACACTGATGCAAACCGAGGAAGTCAGTGAGCCAAATCCCCGCCATCACTCCCCCAGCTTAACCTATGATATGAATCTACTGAGAAACCAACTTTTGAAAATGCAGAAAGGTTTATTTGCTCTGAAAGACTTTGCTGGAAGAGTTCGACAAGCCCTGAAAAGTCCCATCCCTGCTCTCAAACAGCCATCAGCTAGCGACTCCACTATGCACGTTCCAGTCGTCCTCCATACAAAAATACCTGCTACTGCAGTTTGGGGTGTTTTTAGTGAACGTTTTCAATGCTGGTTGTTTTTGTTCATCTTCTGTTAGAAAAGGGTCTGACCCTCAGGTTTATAGCTGAGCTTTCTCAAGTTCAAGGGTGTTTGGATTTGTGTTTGTGTTTCAGCCTCCTCTCTGATCTGGACATTACCTCTGTCCTCTCAATTCTCATCTTGCAATGTTTATCCCCACGCCCCCTCTGTCCTTAAGTTTTATGGGGAGAACTCAGAACTCAAGTGCACTGAATACTTGTATACCACAGCGAGTGTAGTATAAATACCTAGCTAGACAGTGCGTGAGCGTGTCTGGCTTTGTCATATTACCTATCTTGCTCAGTTCTACTTGCTTCCTCCACAGAAGGAGAAATCGCAGCTTGCATGAGATGTTTTTGTTCATTCCTTTCAAAAAGATTCTTCCCTCTGAAATGTGTCTGCAGTTGTGAGTCACCAGTGCTTTGCTATGAAATGAGAATTCATTCACTGAATGCTAATGATTAAAAAAAAAAAAAAAAAAGAGAGCGTGAGAGAATGAATGCCTTGGCTACCGCTGAGAGAGAGTGATCCAGCCATTTGCATGAAAAATTCAATGTATCTTCCTCCTCCTCCACAGTGGAAGCACTGATACTTGTCTGGGCTGAAACTAACTATGCTTTAGTGGACCAAATATGTACCGTGGTGACCTTCGAATGTGGAACTCTGCACCTTGGTGCATCCCTTTCTGCTTTCAGGAGTTGCCTGAAACATTATTCATGTGGACCCTGGTGTAGGATGGTTTCCCAGCTCCCAACCCAGGCTGAAATGTGTGCATGCAATTAAATTAGAGTGCCCAGTCTTACGGCCTTTTGACCGCAAGCGGCAGGATCTAGGGAAAGTGGAAGAATTGGGATGTGCCTCTTGCCCTTCCCCCAGCTCTCACAGTTTTCCTCTGTCCTCTCTTGGGAGTCCATCTGCCATCTGAACCATATTCCTCTGCCTTCATCATTATTAGCTAGAAGTACTTTGTCCTGCTGGCTGTAGTGTTGCAAATTACAGCAAGTGCAGGCTGTGCGGGCTCTGCCAGGCTTCTACGTAGCTCTGTCAAACGATGCAAAATCCCATAGAAACCTTCACAGTGCACTGCGGGGAAGTCCGGTACAGTCTAGCAGAAGCCACTGTTCTTCCTGATCCCCCTTCTAATTACAGGGCTGTCTGCTGCATATAGAGAAAAATCTAAATGTAGCGGAGCGGACTCACCCTTGTGGCGCCTCCTGCTGGTCGTCTCGGGAATTAGCTCTTCCAGCGTCCTGGAGCACCCCCTGCAGGCTGGTGTCCTGCTTGGCCCCCGTGTCCCTCCCAGACCCCGGTGCCCTTTTATCTGGGGTGCTGCCCCCTGGCAGTACACCCCTCAGTCTTAGGGTCTCCACTCTGCAGGGAACCCCCACCCACTATTCCCACCTTTCCTCAGTATAAGGANTTCATGTGGACCCTGGTGTAGGATGGTTTCCCAGCTCCCAACCCAGGCTGAAATGTGTGCATGCAATTAAATTAGAGTGCCCAGTCTTACGGCCTTTTGACCGCAAGCGGCAGGATCTAGGGAAAGTGGAAGAATTGGGATGTGCCTCTTGCCCTTCCCCCAGCTCTCACAGTTTTCCTCTGTCCTCTCTTGGGAGTCCATCTGCCATCTGAACCATATTCCTCTGCCTTCATCATTATTAGCTAGAAGTACTTTGTCCTGCTGGCTGTAGTGTTGCAAATTACAGCAAGTGCAGGCTGTGCGGGCTCTGCCAGGCTTCTACGTAGCTCTGTCAAACGATGCAAAATCCCATAGAAACCTTCACAGTGCACTGCGGGGAAGTCCGGTACAGTCTAGCAGAAGCCACTGTTCTTCCTGATCCCCCTTCTAATTACAGGGCTGTCTGCTGCATATAGAGAAAAATCTAAATGTAGCGGAGCGGACTCACCCTTGTGGCGCCTCCTGCTGGTCGTCTCGGGAATTAGCTCTTCCAGCGTCCTGGAGCACCCCCTGCAGGCTGGTGTCCTGCTTGGCCCCCGTGTCCCTCCCAGACCCCGGTGCCCTTTTATCTGGGGTGCTGCCCCCTGGCAGTACACCCCTCAGTCTTAGGGTCTCCACTCTGCAGGGAACCCCCACCCACTATTCCCACCTTTCCTCAGTATAAGGATACTGCCAGTCATTGTCTAGCCCCACGCCCTGGGGCAGACTGCAGTATCAGCCTACTCATCACAGGCAAGGTTGGGTTTGGACCTGCTGACTTGGCCTACCCCTGGGCTGCCCTCTGCAACCCTCAGTACCCCTTGGCCTTCTGCTAGGCCGCAGCCTGGGGCTTTCCAGGCTGGAGCTCCCCGGCTCCTCTGCCTTTCCCCAGCCCTGCTCCACTCAGGTACCCTGTCTCTAGCTCCCTGCAGCCAGGCCCATCTCTCTCTGCAGACAGAGAGAGACTTCTGAGCTCCTGGCTTCCAGCCTCTTATATAGGGCCAGCTGAGGCCTGATTGGGGTGTGGCCCAGCTGCAGCTGCTTCCCCAATCAGCCTAGCAGCTTTTCCCCTTGCCACAGCCCTCTTCAAGGGCTTTTTTAACCCCTCTGGGCAGGAGCGGGGTGACCACCCCGCTACACTAAACATGGGTCAACCTTAGGTTGTGTTCGCTCCTCCCGGCCCCAGGTGTGAAATGCAACAGGGAAAGTTATTGTAACCCCTTGATGGCCAGGGAGAAATAAAAATGTTAAGGCTTTAAAATTCATTGTCTTTCGACTTCCCAGAGCTAGAAGTCAGTGCTCTGTGTGCCATTGGAAAGCTGTTTTTTTGTTAGAGTAAATCCCTGAGGGAACTGGCACATGAAGTGGGCAAAAGTGAGTGATAAATACATTTATAACTCAGCTCTGCAATTTATCACTTGGATGTCACCTCAGCATTTATAAGCCTGTGTGCGCCTGTGCGTGTATGAATTGAAAATCATCTCTCTGACACAGAGTTCCAAAAGTAACTAGGGTTTTTGGGTGCCGGACTTGAGGTGTTTTGGAGGTGCCTGACTTCCAGAGCGTGGGTGCTCAGAAATTTCTGAAAACTAGGCCCTTTTCATATGGCTCAAGTAAGGCACACAAAATCACAGGCCACTTGTGAAAACCTTGGCGTGTGGGCGCATATGTGTGTGTATATATATATGTGTGTGAGTGTGTATACACCTCTACCCCGCTATAACGCGACCCGATATAACACGAGTTCGCATATAGCGCGGTAGCAGCGGGGCTCTGGCTGCTGCGGGGAGCCCCGGGCCCTTTAAATCACCGCTGGAGCCCTGCCGCCCCTACCCCAATATAACGGGGTTTCAGCTGTAACATGGTAGGGATTTTTGGCTCCCCACGACTGCGACACCTCGGGGTAGAGGTGTATATATGCCAAGATTCATTCTCTAGTGTGTGTGCATGCGTATAAATATATAGACTATAAACAAAATAATTTTCTTGTGGGTTGTGGGTGGGAGTATATAATTGCAACACATAATATTGCATAGCCCTATACCTACCCCATTATTCCATCTGAGTGTGGAAACATTAGACTATTAATTATGTCTGAGTCCTGAGGGAACTTCCTTTCCTGTTGCATTACTACAGTTCAATATTTTCATCCTTAGGAATATGTGAGAAGTCTCTGAAGCTTGTAGTCTATCCTGTAAATCTTCTTTATTAGGCGATTTCAGATTAGGAGCTTTTTTCCTTTCAGGCTTTTATTTTCACCTTGGCGTATCAGCTTTGCTTGCCATGATTAAGATGCAAAGCTTTGCTCTGGTTGAGAGATTGGTCAGGGGCTGTGCTCCTTAGAACTGACAGATTTACCTCGGAATGGTGGAACAGCAGGTGACTGGTTAAAGCCAGAGAACACTCTGGATTCCCAAGGGAGCTCAGGGCATCTGTTGAATGAGTATTTGTAGGGGCTGGCTGTGGGAATTCTCTTCTGCAGGTGCCCAGAAGCGACTGATAGTAATGTCAGTGACCCAGCCAGTTGTAGGTATTGCAAGGTGAGGTTTAAGTGTAAAAAAAGGGGTGGGAGAAAGGGCTGATGACCAAATAAAATAGTCAAAATATATGGTTGGAAGGTACTGGAGAGCAGTCTATTAGTGAATACTGAGACCAGTATAATTAGTGACTTATGCAAACTCACTGGTGTTTATGGTTACCTTGCCCTTCCATGCCCTGTTTGTCTGCTCATCCACCTATTGTATACAGGTCTGTCGCATCTTAGGCGCCTTTAACATGTGCGATTTCAGCTTTATGCGGTCGGCAAAAACAAAAAAAAGAGAAAAATAACAATTTAAATACTGTTTCTGTAGGGCGGGCGATTCCACCCGCCATTACACTCAATGTAATTTTGACTGTACACGATTTTCGCTTTAGGCGCTGACTGCGGAACGTAACCCCAGCATAAGATGAGACAGACCTGTATTGTCAAAATGCTAGGCTGTGAGCTCTCTGGAACTGTCTTTGCACTACTTGTTTGTACAATGGCTAGCATGACGAGACCCTGATTTGAGACCTGCAGGTGCTACTGCCATAGAAATGATCAATAATAAAAGTGGCGGCTGTTAGCACCAACTGGTGTTTGTATATTCCAGGCATATCGAAATACTAGTGAGATTGGTGGGAGAGATAGGTGCCCATCTAAAAGAGGTGGCACGGACACTTGAACTATTTTTCCAATAGTCTCAGCATTTCAGACCCAGAGGAATCGTATTTATTTTGAGCATCATCCAGTCCTCTGGGTACATTAAATAGATATAGGACCAATATCCAGAATGCAAGGGCCAGCCAGCTCCACCCATGTAGGTACAGCCTGGGCAGATGCATCAGAACTCTTCCAAACAATGGGCTTTCTGCCTAATGTCTTTCCCTAGCAGAAGAATTAGGAAGAACCTCTGCAAAGGGAACCTTCCAGGGGTCCTCCTTCCAGCAGGTTGTCTCCTGGGAGGAGCAATGTACTCTGAATCTTCCAAGCATATGCTGTAAAAATATAAGGAAAAATAGCCAGCAGCCATCCCTCCGGGGGAGTAAATTCTGGTGAAGTCTGTGGCAAGTGTCAGAGTTGTTTTTAAAAAGGAATTCTATTATGGGTTAGTTCTGATTCATTAATGGCATGTGGGCATGTGTACTGGAGAGACTTACAGGGATTTAATCAGATGCCAGTCAACCAGCCAGGTGCATGTGGGGAGAATAGAATTCTCATTTGTATTTATTTCTCAGGAGGTTGCAAGTGTTCTAAAATAAGTTGAGGAAGGATGGTCTTGAAGTCAAGGCACTGGCCTAGGAGTCAGCAGATATGGTTCAATTCCTGGATCGGCCACAGACTTATTATGTGACCTTGGGTAAGTCACATAGTCTCAAAGTGCCTCAGTTCCCCTCCTGTAAAGTGATGATAATACTTCTCTGTCTCACAGGTGTGTTGAGGATAAAATCCGTGTGCATGTGGGAGATACACCAATGATATGCTAAAACCCAGACAGACAGAGTTATATAAGACCAGAAGCTGGCAATGGGCCCTTGATGCTGGCAATGGGACTCCTTTCTGACAGATGGGATTTTGAAAAGTGTTGATCTAATTCTGCTCCCATTGAAGTCAATGGTAAAACTCCCACTGGAGCAGTGTTAGGCCAACCTTGAGTTCTTTTAAAAATGTCACCTTTATCTTCTCTCTTGTACTCAAAGAAGGGAAAAACACAGAGCTAGTCTGGGAAGGAAAGTATAAGTGACAGAAATAAATAAATAAAATTCATTCTCTTCTGATCGGTTGACCTTCCTCCCCCTCCAGACAAAGGCAGACAAGCTACGTACTTCGTTAATCTCTGAAATGTTTAACCCATATAGTCTGTTAAAATATAACGCTTGTGAGAGGTACTGTAACTGACAACTCTTCTGATGTGGGACTGTTTTCAGTACAAACTGGATTTCCAAATGTCTTTCAGGCCATCAAGGTTTCAGGTGAATGAGGGTCTATTCAGTGTAATTAATAGTCTGTCAGGGAATGTGACTCTTGGATAACATGAACTGTATGAGCAAAGTGTGGGCTAGGCAGTTTAGTCTCTTGTCAGGGTTGTCAAGTTTGAAAGAAGATGTGTATTTTATTGAAATTCAGTAACCTCTGAGCAATTCCAACCCTCTGCTCTGACCCCTTTGCCTTCACCTGGCTGCACTGTAATGGGGAAATGGAGACTTGTGTTCTGTTCTTTAAAACGAATGTTAGGAAGAGCAAAGGAGAAACGCGGACACTATTGGGAAGAATTATCATGGGGTAGAAAAGGAAATGAATTCCAGTTTGGTCTCCAAAGTGCATAGTGTTCTCCATGCAACCAGTGTCCTGGAGGCATCATACATCTCACCTCTCTTCCTTAAGATTTGTTAGGCTGTCTCTTGTTGTGTTTGGTACATAGATGCCTTTTTTGCACCCCTTCCAAAGTTCTTGGGGCCTGAGGTGTGTGTATACATGAGAACGTGGTTTTCACAAAGCTTTCTAGTCTAACCACTCAACTAGTTTGTTTCCAATGCTAAATTCTTGTGTCTGTTTCCAGATCAATAATATCTCTTCTTTTTCTTTTCTCTCCTACCGTGTCTGTTCCTTGGCATGTTGGTGGAACTCTGCAGAACTCCCTGCTGAAGAAGGTAGGTGGAATTATATTGACTCTGCTTTTTCTTTTTTCGACCTCCCCTTCGCTCTTGGAGCATGTCTCTAGGTATTCTGGGAGGGAGCTTAGTGTCAGCTAGTCCCGCGGAGACTGCTGGGCAGCTCACAAGGGGCCTGATTCAATGCCCATGGGAATATTTTGCAGTGGAGAGAGTTGGCCTAAGAGCAACCCCGGTTACATAAAGGCAAAACTTACCTGTATGAGGTTTAGGAGGGGAAAGCAAGATGACTTCACACTCTTGAGTGACGCTGTCTAGAATCTTGAGCTGAAAAATTGACCTTGAAAATTGTCTCAAAAAGGAATTTTTTTACTTCTTGATTCTGGTACAGCAAATTATGGTAAAAGATCATTCTATGGAAATGTTAAAAAGTAGCTCCTACACATACAGAGCATCCTGACCTACAAGGCATCCTACGCTAGACCAGTGCGTATCTACTATAATAATAATACTTACACTTACGTAGCACCTGTCACCTGTGGTTCCCAAAGCACGGCATAAAGATGATAAGTTTATACCCATTGTGCAGGTGAGTAAATTGAGCCCCCAAGAGGTTTAAGGGACTCCCCATGTGTCACATTGTGAGTCAAAGACATTCAAAAATAGAATGCAGGAGTGCTGACTTAGGTACAGATCCTCAAAAGTATTTAAGTGCCTAACTCTCATTGGTTTCAATGGGAATTAGACTCTAAAATACCTTTGAGGATCTAGACTGTATCTCCCTGCTCTGACCGCTAGACTGTTGGCTCTCAGATAAAAAGGCATCTATTGTACACTGCTTTGTTGGGGATTATGAAGCAGGGTGGTGCGATCCTTTTAAGTGTGAGAAGAATGGTTGTCTTCAGCACTAACCAACATTTATACATCCTGTAAGTCGAGCATGTGAAGTTTCCAACAGTACATGAATGAAGGGAAGGGGGCTGAATGTTAGTCTCTTGAGTTAAAAACAAAACAAAACGTGCAAACAAACTTAGTTTGAAGGAGGATCCATGTCTGATGATGATTAGATAGGTCAAATTTTGGCTGTGAAAATCCTTCATACTGTCCCTTGAAAGGTGAGTTATATTACTCCAGAAGTTAGAGCAATGCATAGCTCTGCAATGTCGGGCAGGGACCTCAGTTCCACTGAAAGAAAAACCTTGGGCTTTTCAAAGTGTGTGTGTCATTTTTTTTTTTTTTTAAACTAAGGAAACTTCAGGTGCATCAGTTTTTAGTGATATCTCTGTGCACAGGGCCATTCTTTCTAGTAGCCATCTGTGATCGCCACCAGGAAACACTGCCTTGTTTCTTGGCTGCCTCCTTCCATCCCCATTTGTCTTCCGCTCAGCCCCTGGCAAGGGCTGTAATTCATGCTGGTGGAGCGTAGCATGATCCGGTCAGGCATCAGTATGGCTGCCACATGCTCCCCTTTGGAGCTGAGCTGGCAATGATCCGAGTCCTGATTCAGGACAGCACGTAGCATATGCTTTACATTAGGCATGTGTTTCAGTCCCATTGACTTCACTGGGGCGTAGGCGCATATTTAAGTGCGGCCCTGAATAGGGATGCTTTCTTCAGTCAAGCCCACAGTTAGTAAAGCCAGTAATTCTAACTCAAGCATGTCCAACCTCAAAGCAGAGCACAACACCCTTGCACCCAAGCAGGCTTAGTAGCTTGAGCTCTCCCAAGTTCATTTTTAGCACCTGTGTAGCGCTTATGGTGCTTCCATGTTTTGTTTTGCTAGGAAAGTCACTCTGGGAGCTGGTGCTGGAGCAGTTTGAAGATCTCCTTGTGCGCATTCTTCTCTTGGCTGCTGTTGTGTCATTTGTAAGTATCCTTGTCTCCTCTCTCTGTGTGTGATGCTCCCAAATAAACAAATACCAGTCAGCACTGTCTGTGCTCTAAAAGCAAAGATAGTGGTTGATACCCCCTCTATGCACTTGCAAAGGTCCTGACTGTAGTGGAACTGATACTGCATCAGGGAAACGGGACTTGGGGGAAGTCTGTGCAGGTGAGTGAAAAGTACACAGAAAGGAGGTATGGGGTAGGACTGTCAGGCACTCTCTTTGGAACCAAAGAACCAGCGACAGCAAGGTCTGCTGTAACCTCAGAGCTGCAGCAGCAGACATGTGACCCAAATGGCTAGGGGGCAGAGGATTCCTACCCCAATATAAGTCTGCGGTGCCAAACTCCCCGTAGTTTAGGGGATAAAATTTAGCCCAAAAGAAGGTATGTCTAGACAGAGTATTAATCAGAACAGGTATATGGGATGCTAAGTGACTCTAGGTGCTTTACAAAGCAGTTATACCAGCAGTGCAGCAACTGTGCAGATAACTGATAATAGCTTGCTCACAGTTTTGATATTAGGGAATATTGATCAAGCCACTCATGTTATCCCAAAATTTCCTGGGTTCTTTAAATTTCACACTGAATTCTATTAGAAATGGGCAGAAGGACCTCAGGGGTATAAGTGCCACTAACTGAGCCACATGTTATATGGTCAAAGCCAATCCCAATAATATCCACCAAATTAGAAACTCTACAGCATCTATGTACCTTGAAACTTGGCCATTACCAGGTTCTCCCATTGAGTTTAGTGATGATTTGGCAAATTTAAACCTTTGATCCAGATAATTCATGCTGAAAATTCATGTCAGACTTCTAAAAAGCCACAGCTGTTTAGCTGCATATGTTTCATAGTGTGCTGTAATAAGTTCCTTCCAAACTAGTTCAATAACTGCCCAGTTAGAAGACTGCGAGCTCATTCATTTAACGTGGTATCGCGGTCTACTGTACTTGCGGCTCTCTAGCTAGTTCCTGCAGAATAGCAAAGTACTGTGGTGTAGTGGGAGACAGTACAGTCTAGAGGACAAGGCACTGCACTGGGAGTCAGGAGACACAGGCTATATATCCAGCTCAACCACTGACCTGCTGTCTAATCTTGGATAAAGCACTTCATCTTGATAGAGACATTCATTTTAAGGCCAGAACAGACTACTGTGATCATCTGGTCTGGCCTCCTGCATAAACTTCCCTGAAATAATTCCTGCTTCAAGTCCTGATAGCTGTGGTTGGACTCAAGAATATCTTTTAGAAAAACACACTCTTGATTTTAAAATGTCCAGTGGTGGAGAATCCACCACAACCTTTGTTACGTTGTTCCAGTGGTTATTTATCCTCACTGTTAAAAAAAAAAAATTGTGCCTTATTTTTAGTTTGAATGTATCTAGCTTCAACTTGCACCCATTGGATCTCGTTCTACTTTTGTCTGCTAGATTGAAGAGCCTCTGTTATCAAATTTCTGTTCCCCGTGTGGGTATTTGTACACTGTGATCAAGTCAGCCCCAGTTGAATTTGAGATCGCATTGTGCTAGATGCTGTACAAGCGAAATAAAACACCGTGCCTACCCAAGGAGTCGACAATCTCAACTGCATGCAATTTAGGAAATATCATTATAAAGTGTGAATACAGCACAAAAGAGCTATCATCAGTAGGAATTTTAACAGGAGTGTTAAAATCCATGTGCTGGAGGAGCCACAGCAGAAAGTATTTTATGTTGCTCAGCACTTAAGTTAAGCTTGTCCCATCCTTCCCCCACCTCTCACCCCCGCTGGAAGTTCAAGCCCTTTATATTGACAGATCCAAGAATCATAGAACTTGAGATCAGAAGGGACCATTATGATCATCTAGTCTGACCTCCTGCATGATGCAGGCCACAAGAGTTGACCCACCCACTCCTGAAATAACTCTCACCCTTGACTCAGCTGTTGAAGTCCCCAAGTCCTGATTTGACGACTTCAAGCAGCAGATAATCCTCTAGCAAGCGACCCCTGCCCCATGCTCGGAGGAAGGCGAAAACCCTCCAGGGCCTCTGCCAATCTACCCTGGAGGAAAATTCCTTCCGGACCCCAAATATGGCGATCAGCTGAACCCCGAGCATGTGCCAATATTCTCCATCCTGACACTTAGGAAAAGACTTTCAATATCCCAACATTTAAAATCGGTACTAACTCCCAGGTGGCACATTATTGACCTATTGAGTAAATCAAGTTATCCTATCAGATCATCCCTTCCATAAACTTATCAACCTTAGTCTTAAAGCCGGAGAGGTCTTTCGCCCCCACTATGTCCGTCGTCAGGCCATTCCAGTATTTCACTCCTCTGACGGTTAGAAACCTTCGCCTAATTTCAAGCCTAAACTTCCCAACTGCCAATTTATATCCATTTGTTCTCGTATCCACATTAGCACTGATCCGAAATAATTCCTCTCCCTCCCCGATATTGATCCCTCTGATATATTTAAAGAGAGCAATCATATCTCCGCTCAACCTTCTTTTGGTTAAGGAAAACAATCCGAGCTCCTCAAGTCGCCTTTCATACGACAGGCTTTCCATTCCTCGAATCCTCCTAGTGGCCCTTCTCTGTACCCTTTCCAGTTTAAGTTCATCCTTCTTAAACATGGGAGACCAGAATATGAGCTGCTCTGATGAGTGAGCATGGCAGGCAAATCAGTACATTTATTTAACCACATGAATGTCGAATTAATGTACCAGCATGTTTTTGAATAGGTGTTGAACAAGAGTAAAGGAGGACAGGATGTGTCTTTAAAGTAGTAGGCAAAGCTGCAACCAAAGGAAAGTTAATATGCAAAGAGACACAAAAGACATGAATAGATGTGATAGTTTTTTCTGACAGCTGCAGAGGTTCTGCATTCTCTAAAGTCCCAATTTAGCAATGCATTTAAGCATATTGTCACTGTAAGTATGTGCTTAAGTGCTTTGCTGATTTGGGGCCTGAGCAGCCTGCCCCTGAAGTCATTTGGGCAATCTCAGTTTTGAACCACTGAGTCTCAACTTTTTTTCTCTTCATTGTTATCTTTTAATGGTCTCTTGTCCATTAAAACTTCCTTTTGCAGGCCATTAGCCTTGTGAGCAGACTCCAAGGCTAAGACAGAAAGTGCCTATAATCCTGTCACGTACACAGATTTTCCCCTTATTTCTTGCTAAAAGTTCTAAGTTACTGCATGAAAAGATCATAAGCTTGTATTTAGCATCTCCCATTGAGCCCAGATGTTGCTTAGTAGGTGATGTTCTGCTGCAAGGCTTGTGTAAGAAACCAAATTCAGCTTCCCTTGTGAGTTGCGTGAAAACCGTTTTATCTAGAATGGGTGCAATTAGCCACGGAGAGTCTGTCTTCACTGCAGAGTTAACCTGGGCTCTTGGTGGTTGTCCCTAACCAAGCTTCTGTCCCCACACAAAAACTTCTGACTTGAGTTTGGTGGTGCTTTCAACCTGGGCTAGCTGGCTATCCTGGGCTCTAGGCTAAAGCCTGAATGCTGCTTTTCACTCTGGCTGGTAACCAGTGGGGAGACAGGCTAAACCAGTCGAGTGGTGATGGTCCTTCAGTGCCTTCTCACAATTCCCCCTGTATGCCCAGAAGGACAGACAAGTTCTCCCACCATTCGTTAGGAAAGAATCATATTGCGGTTCAGCTTACTGAAGTGCTAAGAGCCAAGGGATGTACCCCCAGAAGGCCTCGTGAGACATGGGGGGGAAGTACAGAGCCACTGTGGCCTCACGAACTTAAATGGGGCTTTATAGTGTGGCTGCTCACACCTGGGGTAGGCTGGCCTGGGTGCCCTGATCCATGTGCCAATCACCTGAGTGAACTCTGCAGTGAAGACATCCTTAGTGCCAGGAGAAGCATGCATGGGACAAAAAGAATGGAGGGTTGATCTGATCTGCATAGCAGAAGATTCAATGACTTGTTCCGTTCTTCTATTCCAGACTGTCAGGAATCTATAAGGATGAGTGGACTGCATTTTTGGAAGGGTAGGAAAGTAGTAGTATGGGAAATCTTTGAAGCTTTACTTGTATACCTAAAAGAACAGTTTATTAATATTATTATTATTATTATTTTTGGTGAACAGACATTTTCATGATGTTCTGTGTGAACCTCTTTTTAAGTTGAGTGAAGGGGTGGAAGTGGGCTGTTTCTCCTTGAAGAGCTGTCTGTTGGAAGAGAGGGTGAAAGGATTTAGGCCTGGGGGAATGGACAGGGATTCCAGGTATTATGGAGCTCTGTAGGGGAGAGAGACAAAAAAGACTGTTAGGGATGCACCTTGGGCATAGTGGAAAGAGATGAACAGAGTGATTGGGTGCTGGACTTTGGGTCCCTGTGGGGAGATGCAGAGCTATTCTGCTGTTTCTCCCAACTAGCTGGATCAGAAGGGCCTGTGGAGCTCCAGCTCTGGTACATTAAAGGCTTGAGTGGCTTTCTGAAGAAGAGAGATCTAGAGGGAGGGATGTGAAGCCTGGCTGAGAAAATGCCCTTTTTTATGTTAGCAAGTACAATCCTGCGGCAGGGCTGTAGTTAAGAACACAGGCAGAGTGCAAGAAAGAGGGTGAGGCTTATTTTTAAACAATACCTGGTGATGTGATGATGTGGGAACTCTGCCTGTTCACAGGCTGTGTGGGTTATTGGAGGTGAGACAGGGAACTTCTTATATAAGTGAAGCTTATTTTAAAATTACACATATTAATCAACATTCCTATCTAAACAGCAGGGACCGAATCCATGCGTCTGTCTGTATCAAGGAAGGAGGAGTCCTGAAATTGTTTACAAAATCTGTTAGTTTGGACCCTCTTGCTTTGAAATAAAGCCTCTCTCTTGACAGTTTAATGTCTGGGTGTCTCAAAGCCACTTTAATGCTAGTCAGAGGCATTAAAAAATCCAGCGTTTTACATTATTTTTCTCCAGCTAGATTCTTGAGTTGGAATTTCAGCATTATGCCATCGTGTGTAGGAGTTGCTCTTACACCTGCTGTTAGCTTAGTCGAGCCTGTTCTGTTTAAAGAGCCTATTGATGCCAAAGTCATGAGAGTATGAGATATTGAAGCAAACTCCACCTTCTCACTGTTGTGAATGTTGTCCTATTAGGAAAGGGATTTAATGGCATGGCTGAGTCTAATGGTATTTGGAATGTATAAATTTATCTTCTCTTTAAACCTCTACTGCAGAAAATGTGATATCAGCCAAGAAGCCCTGACTGCAATTGGGGTCCATTGTGGCACAAATGCATAGTAAGACAGTCCCTGTTCTGAAGAACTTGTATAGACAAGACATCAAAGGGTGGGAGGAGAAACTGGCACAGACGAGGGAAGTGACCTGTCGCAGAACTGGGATTTAAAACCTAGGTCGTCTCTCTCTCTTCTGTCTTATCCACTAAACTATGTGCCTTCCCAAAATGTAGGGTGTAATTTACTTGACAACAATACCAAAATGTAGTATTTAATTGCTCTATACCTTAATATGGTGCATATTTTTGAGGATTTCAGTGTGGAAGTGTAGATTCTAGTGACAGGTTTCAGAGTAGCAGCCGTGTTAGTCTATATGCGCAAAAAGAACAGGCGTACTTGTGGCACCGTAGAGACTAACAAATTTATTTGAGCATAAGCTTTTGTGGGCTACAGCCCACTTCATCGGATGCATAGAATGGAACACACAGTAAGAAGATATTTATACATACAGAGAACATGAGAAGGTGGAAGTAGCCATACCAACTGTAAGAGGCCAATCAATTGAGATGAGCTGTCATGAGCAGGAGGGGGAAAAAAACCAAACCTTTGAAGTGATAATCGAGATGACCCATAGAAGGTGTGAGGATACTTAACATGGGGAAATAGATTCAAATAGTGTAATGACCCAATCATTCCCAGTCTCTGTTCAAACCTAAGTTAATTGTATCTAATTTGCATATTAATTCAAGTTCAGCAGTCTCTCTTTGGAGTCTGTTTTTGAAGTTTTTTTGTTGCAAAATTGCCATCTTCAAGTCTGTCACTGAGTGTTTAGAGGTTGAAGTGTTCTCCCACTGGTTTTTGAAAGTTATGATTCCTGATGTCAGATTTGTGTCCATTTATTGTTTTGCGTAGAGACTGTCCGGTTTGGCCAATGTATATGGCAGAGGGGCATTGCTGGCACATGATGGCATATATCACGTTGGTAGATGTGCAGGTGAACGAGCCCCTGATGGTGTGGCTGATGTGATTAGGTCCTATGATGGTGTCACTTGAATAGATGTGTGGCCAGAGTTGGCATTGGGATTTGTTGCAAGGATAGGTTCCTGGGTTAGTGTTTGTTGTATGGTGTGTGGTTGCTGGTGTGTATTTGCTTCAGGTTGGGGGGGCTGTCTGTAAGCGAGGACTGGAGTGGACGTATGAATGGCTTTCGTTATTCTTAGCTATTATGGAGTACTTCTTCATCCATAGATCCCAAATCACTTTAGAAAGATGGGTATGTAGATCATCTCCACCTTAGAGATGAGGAAACATCTTGCTGCTAGAGAAAAGAAATTTTAGACTGATTCTGGGCACCCACAATGTAGCTCGATGTCTGTGGATCATGACAGATTTTCTTTAATGGTGGGGCCATGTGCCTTTCAAGTTGAGGTTTCAGCTGTCACTACAAGTGATCCTCTGAAAGCTTGGCATGCTTATCTGACCTCACCCAAGCTTGTTTGGGCATGCAAGGAGATCACATGGTTTAGCAGTTAGATCAGGGCACAAGAAGTCAGAACTCCCCGGTTCTGTTCCTGGTTCTGCTCTGACTTGCTGAGCGATCTTGGGAAGTCGCTTCACTTCTTTGCTGCAATTTCCCTCCTCCTGTGAGGGTATTGTAAAGTGCTGCAGGGCACTGTAAATGTGCAAAATGTTGTTTGTTCAAAATTGAGATGGCAGCCTTATGACAACAGGTTTTTCAGTGAGATTTCTAGTACTTCCTGGACAGCTTGGAAACACCCCCATAACAGCTTGTGTGGGCAATTTTGGCACAGAAATGAAAAATGGGAGCGCTGGGTGGATTTGGTTTGGGTTTGAGTTTTGGGAGAAGGATTTAGAGTTGGTTTGTTGTTCGCTCTACCTATCACCTTTCTTCTCAGCAAGACTGGTAGATCTTTAATTAGGAGTCTCTTCTCTCTCCACTCTCCCCCCCCCCCCCCCCCCCCCCCCCCCCGACCTACCTGCTGTATTTAATTTTTCAATGGACAGCTTAAAAGCCTGTGTTTATTTGCCGGGGTGGAATGTTGATTCATTTGCAACTCCTCTTGCCAGATGCAAAGTGCACTCTGTAACTGAGGCATGTATGCAAACTCGCCCTGGCGGTTTACACATCCTGAAGCTTTACTAATGTGTAACCGTCCTCCCAGTGACCTCTCCCACATCTGTCGTTCTGAACAAATATATAGTGAATCAGCACAAGTATAGCAGTTGGTCTATACAACGCAGTAATCTGAATGCTGGCACTCTTGCTGACTCACTTGCTATCAATGACACTTAGGCTATGTCTACACTACACAGCTTTTAGCGACATGGATGTGTCGGTACAGCTGTGCCACTAAAAGTCACGCCATGTAGCCGCTGTTTGTTGGCTCTCCTGCCGACAAAAAACTTCTACCCCAATGAGTGGTGGTTGCGTTGTCGGCAGGAGAGTGCTCCTGCCGACAAGGCACTGTTCACCCTGCCACTTGTCGCGGCAAAACTTTTGTCTTTCGTTCAATTGCCAGTTAGACATGGCCTTAGAAACTATATCACTGATTCTCAACATATTAGCGGTGCCTGGTACTGTGTACTGTACTGTCACTGATTTCACATACTTTCAGTGGTGCCTAGAAACTACAGTGTTGGCTGCAGTAGAAATGTCTAATATCACAGACCTTTTAGATGCTCTCTGGATAGTATGTTCTTCCCTGTGGAAAAATACACGAGGCTATCTCTTTAAGGCATGTTGTCAGGCCAGATTTGCCTCCACATTTAGATTCTGTACAACTGAGCTTTAGAAAACCTGCTCTTGTGATTAACTTTGGTGTGTGTTTGTTTTTTCTTTTATGGTGGTTCTTTCTTTGAATGCAGAAAACGACAATTTAGGGCCTGCGTTAAGAGAATGATGTGCAGCTTAGGCAACTATATCATGCTCTGTTGCACTTATTTGGTTTTGCTGCTGAGTAAGGGACTTTCCTGTAAAGACTCCAGGTGGCATGTCTGAAAAGCTAAAGCAGTCATAGGGTCTCAGGACCTGACTTTGAGAGAGATTGCACACACAAAAGTGCGTGTCCATTTGTATGCCTAATTTGTACCTGTGACTGCCTGTGTCAGTGGTCCCCAACCTTTTTCGTCTGGTGGGCGCCAAAACAAACAAACCCCCGAGCGCTGCCGGCGGAGCAAAAGAAAAAAAAAAAAAAAGACAACCGCTACGCGGGCGCACTTAGACGCCCCGGTGGGCGCGATGGCGCCCGCGGGCACCGCGTTGGGGACCCCTGGCCTATGTGATGGCAGCAATTGCACGTGCCAGTGATCACATCCAGCTGGTAATCTGCATGTGCAGTACTTGAAAACCAATCCTGACGTTTGGGATTCTGAATGACAGAGTTTCTGTGAAACCTGCACACAGTGCTGGGGATTTTAGTTGGACTTTCATCTTCGGCCCTCATGTTCCTTGCTTCAATCAGCTAAACTCCGGGCTTTTGTAAAATCAAGGCAATGAGGGGTGTGTGTGTGTGTGTGTGGCTGATGTAACTGGAAGGGGAACTCTGTAAACATAACTAGGATGTCACAGCTACTTCCTTGAGGTATAATCACTAATTCAGTGTCTCTCTGCTCTCAAAGGTGTTTGATTCTCAGGCATTTGTTTAGTTAAACACAAATGATTACCCATCTGGATGTACTATCTCGGTCATCAAAGCAGGAAAGGACAGCGAGCTGTGAACTCATGTTCTGACTCCTAAACTGCCTCTGACTGATTTCAGGTGCCATGCCTCTTAGGGACTCTTCTCTCCCAGTCTCTGATGGAACTCACCTGACTCCCTTTACTAGATTCTCAGCTCCAATGAGTATGGGGACCATGCTACATATACAGCTCCACTTTCCTTAGTGGACAGTTGCCTTACGTCCCCAGCTACCTCGTGAATTGGTTTGCTGGTTTGAACATAATAGCAGAGCCCAGAGTCATGCACCAGAGTCATTTACTGGCTGAGACGGGGAGGGAGGGCAGGTTATGCATAGATGTGGAAGGAACAGATTTTAATCAGTATATATCAAGGTTCCTTGATTTTTCTCTCTCTTCAAAACCCAAGGGGGGAAAAGTTCCATAGCTGCTAAGAGTACAGAGAGGGAAATGTAGAAAAATTTAGGATGTTGTACTTGGTAAATACTTGGTGAGTTACCCAACCCTGGCTCAGGCTGAAGTTAAAAGGAGTCTTTCCATCAACTTCAGTGGGCTCTGGATCAAGCGCATGGTGCACACTGGTGTTGTCAGTTCTATCTTTCTCATGTGAGAAATCTCATGTAAAATAGAACTTTGAGATGCTATTATTTCTGAATCCTGACTTGCACCGTCATAACATTTTGAATAAGAAGCTTTTAATGCCTTTATCTTATTTTCTGCTAGTGCGAAACCTTAAGTGGATAAAGAGAGAATCTAGGGGGGAAATAAACAGATCTGCTGGAATTCATTGAAAATAACCCATACAATATCGATTCCTTCCAAGCCCAAACATAGGTCAGTGAAGCATAACGCGAGCCATTCATGAGCTGGTGAGCTAACAAACTGGTTTCCAGTCCACTTGAATAAGCAACCATCTGACAAATCTCCTATCACCTCCCACCCTCTCTGCTTTGTCATTTTTTAATAACGGCATTCCATATCAGCCGGTAATTGTCTCGTGAAAATGACATGTTATCACGCCACACAACGGGCGATCAAATCCTGGGCAGCTGCGTTTTAAGCTTGACTTTGCACCTCAGCACTGCTGGCAAGAAAACCAGTTTGCCTTGTAATTGTCCTTCAGCAGTTCTAGGTGGGACTGGTTTCTAATAGGAGGAATTGCAGATGGACTCCCTCCCGAAAGATCAACATGGGAGTGGAAACCTCTGATACATATATGCCTTTGAATGAGCTGACATTTGAATGCTTTATAGCGTTGTTGTGGCAGTGCTGTGATCTTGGCATACAAATGCTTTGACAAGCAGCTCAAGGGAGTGAAAATATGGGCATGAGGGATTTTTTTCACACCAGCACTTGTGCTTTTCAGCAAGCTACTTTGGCAGGAGCTTAACTTTAAGCACCTGAGTGGTCCCATTACATTGACTGCAATGCCAGCAATCGAGTGTTTTCAGTTTAAGCACATGCTCAGATGCCTTGCTGAACCAAGGCGTCTAACACTAATGGCATTCACACCCATGATGAAGGGCCTGATCCAAAGCCCAGGGAAGGCAAAGGAAGGACTGGCTCTGGCTTCAGTGGTTTGAGTGATGCCCTAACAGCTAGCGGTTCCTAGTTACACTGTGACTTGCCACCCTGCAGATCCTGGCCTGGTTTGAAGAAGGTGAAGAGATCACTACTGCATTTGTAGAGCCAGTTGTCATCATGCTGATTCTCCTAGCCAATGCTGTTGTGGGGGTGTGGCAGGTACGTAACCGCTTTTGTCTCCCTTCTTTAATTCCTACAAGCACTGAGGTTTGTTTGGGGGCAGTGGAACTATTGGCCAGGCGCCTGGAACTGTACAACCTGCATGAATGAAGCGCTGGCTCTTTAACTGCACAAACGGAAGCTCGTGAGTTGGAATCATGTGCTAGGTTTGCACTGCAGAGTTAACTCGAGTTCCCTACAATCCAATTTACTCTTTTTCGAGCTAGCCAAGCTCGAGTGAGAGTGGTCACGCTATGAAATAACACTCAAGCTGCACAGAGCTGGCAAACTGTCTTCACTCAAGCTGTGGCCTTTACCCCCCTCGAGCCAGCCAACTCGAGGCAAAAGCACCAGCATACTCACATGAAGGGGACTCAGGTGAGGGGTAATACTTGAGTTATAACTCGAGTTAATTCTGCAGTGAAGACAAGCCTGTGGTGAGGGAAATATTGTGCGGCTGTCAAAAATAAAAATAAGACCGTGGAGCATTGGGGGAATGAAGGGAGAAATTCTGGTAAGGAAAACGTGAACCCCACTTGAGGTTGATGAAAGCAGGCTTTTAATTGCCAAACAGTAATGAAAATGAGGAGCCAGACTCAGCTGGAGCCTGGTCTTCACAAGGGAGAAAGTCCCCCAAAAAACAAACAAAACGCCCCAGTGTTGAGAACAGTGTGTTCAGTTGCCAGGTATTGGTAAAGTTGGTAACTAATGAGTAGGGCATAGCCCCTGTACTGGTGAATTCTCCCTGTTGAGCTCACTTTAAAAAAAAAAAAAATCATCCGTGAGAACCGTAAAAGGATATAAAATGCCATCCTGAATAAAAATAGAATAAGAGTGACATTTACGACATGTAATCTTTATTTTGTCATCCCTTAATCTTTATTTGGCAATTTTGTATAGTTTGAAGTTTGGGATGTCACACTTATTTACCACTAGTTAAACACCACTTATCTCTTGGAAGTGGCCAAATGCATTTTCATTAAGCAAACTTCTTAATGCGCCCCCAACTGAAGTAGCAATCATTATCAGACGCTTTCATTTGCCTGTTGTTCCCTGGAACATCTTGCAAGATAGCATCCATTCTGATTAAGTGGAGGACACAGAGGTCTTTTTTACTTAATATTTTAAAGCTGCTGTTTAACTTAGTTTCAAGCTTATTTGAGATATTCTAATTGCTGCATCCAGTGCTCAGTGGTGCTGCAAGTTGAGCCTAAATGTTTCTGGGTAGAAAATCCCTATTCTTAGGAGCAAGACATGATTAGGCTCACGGATCATTTGTACTAGGTGTTTCCCCCCCCCCCCCCCCCAAAGGTCCTGTTGTTCCATTTTGATGTAGTTCCAAAATACTAATGCTCCTTTGTATGTTCAGAACACTTCCCATGCAAGAACCTCAAAGCGTTTTCCAAACACTCGCTCACTAAGGTCCACAACTGTAGTTGCTCTAGGCAAGCATTAACCCCTATGTCACAGATAGGGAAATTGAGGCAAGACTGGGTTTAATGACTTTTTCCTGTGGTCTGAGTCCATAGCAGAGTTCAGTCTAGAAATCAGAAATCCTGAGACTCCGTTGTTCTAACCATTAACAACTCTACCAGTTCCTCTCAGATGGTTCCATACCCCTTTGCCTCTGGCACATCCAAGACTCATCACAAAATGTAGTACTTCATATACTGCTTTGAAGGCATTCACTACCCCTCCCCGTCTGATGTAGGTAAACATGTTTCCCTTTAGCCATGGGGACAATGAGGCATAGCAAGGTTAAATGATCTGCCCAATACCACAAGACAAATCGACTTCAAAGCCAAGATTAGAATTCATGAGTTCCTGGCTCCCAGTCCCTTGTTCACACAACTAGTTCATACCTCTGTCTAGGCAGCTGAATAGGGGAAGGGCTGATTATCAACAGCTCCCCTCCCCCCCTCCCCCCCCCAACCATGCATCACCACTATCTAAACGGTATAACTGCCTGAAGCTCTGCTGCACGCTGTATTTACAGGAGAGAAATGCGGAGAGTGCTATCGAAGCCTTAAAGGAATACGAGCCAGAAATGGGAAAAGTGATCCGTGCGGACAGGAACGGAGTCCAGAGGATCCGGGCTCGAGATATTGTTCCTGGGGATATTGTGGAAGTGGCAGGTATGCCAATGATCTCTCTCTCCCCCTATCTCCCCCCCCCCAATCTCTTTGGCTGTATGCATAGGTATGAAACATCCTGCTGGGCTGTGGGTTAGTTCTAAACTAACCCCCACCCTGAGTTAGTTTAGAACGGAACCGAAAATGCAGCGAAACTCAACCATCACCCTGGTTCTTTAGTTTTGAGCAACTTTTGTTTGAAGCAGCCTTGTCACGGAATAGTGAGCTGAAACAGGAACCGCTCCAGCATTGTGTGCTGGCTTAAACTGAATATCCAGCACTGTGCTGACTCTGCTCGTCTGAAGTAAGTTAGGCTTTGGTCTGCATGGCTTTCCATGAAAGAAAATGGTCTCTCTTAAGGGTTGTGGGATAACAGTAGCCATCTTGGGATGGAAAATGAAGCCCTTATGCGTGCTTTTATTTTTGCATGTCTGTCTAAATTCAAAGCATGCTAAGATTGGGAAGGAGAGATGAAGAAGAGACCTCTGAGTGATAGTGGACATCCAGTTAGACATGAGCTTGCAATGGGATGTGGCACCCAAAAGGTGCTAGTAGGACTTTAGGCTGCAGACCCAGAGGCATTGCACCAGGAAGCAAAGGTGTGAGAGTTGTTCTCCATGTGGCTCTGGGGAGGCCGCACCTGGAGGAATAATACTTAGATCTTAGATCCCTGAGCTCTGTTCAAGGGAACACGAGTAACATTATCCTTGTTTTACAATTGGGGAACCGGACACAGAGAGGTGAAGTGACTTGTCCAAAGTCAGGGAATGTAGAACCCAAGTGTCTTGACTCCCAGTCCAGACCCGTATCCATAAGAACATAAGCTGTCATGGGATAACAAGGAAGGTCCTCTCATGGACTGGTAACTGGTTAAAAGATAGGAAACAAAGGGTAGGAATAAATGGTTAGTTTTCAGAATGGAGAGAGGTAAATAGTGGTGTCCCCCAGGGGTCTGTACTGGGCCCGGTCATATTCAACCTATTCATAAATGATCTGGGAAAAGGGGTAAACAGTGAGGTGGCAAAATTTGCAGATGATACAAAACTACTCAAGATAGTTAAGTTCCAGGAAGACTGTGAAGAGTTACAAAGGGCTTTCACAAAACTGGGGGACTGGGCAACAAAATGGCAGATGAAATTCAGTGTTGATAAATGCAAAGTAATGCACATTGGAAAACATAATCCCAACTATACAGATAAAATGATGGGGTCTAAATTAGCTGTTACCACTCAAGAAAGAGTTCTTGGCATCTTTGTGGATAGTTCTCTGAAAACATCCACTCAATGTGCAGCAGCAGTTCAAAAAGCGGACAGAATGTTGGGAACCATTAAGAAAGGGATAGATAATAAGACAGAAAATATGTTGCCTCTATATAAATGCATGGTACACCCACATCTTGAATGCTGCGTGCAGATGTGGTCGCCTCATCTCAAAAAAGATGCATTGGAATTGGAAAAGGTACAAAGAAGGGCAACAAAAATTATTAGCGGTATGAAATGGCTTCCATATGAGGAGAGATTAATAAGACTGGGACTTTTCAGCTTGGAAAAGAGACGATTAAGGGGGGATATCATAGAGGTCTATAAAATCCAGGTTGGTGTGGAGAAAGTAAATAAGGAAGTGTTATTTACTCCTCATAACACAAGGACTAGGGGTCACTGAATGAAATTAATAGGCAACAGATTTAAAACAAAAGGAAGTATTTTTTCCACACAACGCACAGTTAACCTGTGGAACTCCTTGCCAGAGGATGTTGTGAAGGCCAAGACTTTAATAGGGTTCAAAAAAGAACTAGAGAAGTTCATGGACGATAAGTCCATCAATGGCTATTAGCCAGGATGGGCAGGGATGCTGTCCCTAACCTCTGTTTGCCAGAAGCTGGGAATGGGCAACAGGGGATGGATCACTTGATCATTACCTGTTCTGTTCATTCCCTCTGGGGCACCTGGCATTGACCGCTGTCAGAAGACAGGATACTGGGCTAGATGGCCCTTTGGTCTGACCCAGTATGGCCGTTCTTATGTTCACACCTGCCGCCCAACAACACTGAGACGAAAGACCAGCCCACAGCACCTCTCAGTACCTTCTTACAAATGTACAGACAATGCAAGTGTAACATTTACATGAGCTGGGTTTTTAATGTCTTGAGAAATATTATTTGTTCCGTCTGTGTGGGCTGGAATCCTTGGTAATTTTGGTTTGTTATTCATGGAAGACAAGTAGTGCAGGGGCGAGAGAGGCTGAGGGGAAAGTGTTGGCTTGCGAGCACTGGGGAGACTTATGCTTTCAGATCTGGGTTTGGGTAGCCTCCATCTGCATTCGTGTACTTCATCCTATGCTTATCCGCCTGTCCCTCCTCTTATTTGTAGCTATATTCCAACCGCATTGAGCTACCTATATATTTATTGGCTTTCAGGGGCATCACACAGATCAGTGAGTTCATCCTCACTGCGTCCCTTGTAGTATCCCCATTCTATGGATGCAGAAACTGAGGCACAGAGAGACCCAAAGGTCACACAGCCAGTATGCGGCAGAAGCAGAAATACAACCCAGGTTTTCTGGGTCTCAGTCCAGTCCTTTAATCCTTCCTGTCCCCTACTCCTCTGAGCAGAGCCAGCCAGAATCTAGCCCTACATTTATTAGGACTCATTGAAGGATTGTGTGCTTTACCTTTCAATATTGAAGGCTCTGTTGGAGGATTAAATAAAAAACATTTGTTCTTTAGGCTCACTATGGTATTCTTTATATTGATTAAAGTTCAGGGTTTGCTAAACCACACCCCTCCCCAAAATGGCACATTTCAATTAGCCAGCAAATTTTTTTTTTTAAACCCACCTTAAGCCTCCAAATTGCTCAGAGTCATCTGCTCTTCTCGACTTTGTGGACTTGCTAGTGGAAAAATGCTGCAGTTCCTTGTGCACTAATCCAATTCTTTAAGTCTTCCTGTTGTACTTCATCTGGAAGATAGATATATCTAAAAATAATGCACAGAGGATAAAGGAGATGATCACGGGCCAGCTCCTCAGCTGGTGTAAATTGGCATAACTCCACAGTGCAGCTACATCGATGAACGCCAGCTGGGGCTCTGGCCTGAGGTTAGCACAAACTGTCTTTGAACTGTGTATGAATAAAGAACTCAGATTTGGTCGCATGTAAGGTGATGTCTGATTCTGCTAGGTCTGAAGACATAGATTGTTGTCTAGAATGGTGTTCGGGGGTCTCCTCTGTATTCTCTGTGTGGGTGGGAGAGAACAGGGCATCAGGGACATGTGCAATGGGTAAAGGGTTCCTCTTTCTAGGCTCCGCTCATCCAATCTGGTTTTCTGGGGCCGTCCTTTGGGAAAAACAGGTCAGGGCAGTTTTTCAGCTCCACAAAGCTCCCTTTCTGTGTGGGCAAAATGAGCCCGTGGGGATTGGCTGGCCAAGATGCTCTCTGGAAAAGGGAGGCTTGCATCTTCCTCGAAAAGAACAAATTGTAAAATGCAGCTGTCGGAGGCCAAACAGCTCAAGGATTTTTCCACCAGGGGAAAATGTCTCGGCCAGGCCTGCCCCGTTAGGATCTCGAGCCGTGTGGTCTGGCTGTCTCTGTGGGATTTTAGGAGAATGCTGACTCGAGCAGTCAGAAGTCAAAAAAAAAAATGGTGCTGAAAGTGGGCAGCTGCTCAGTTTGGGCCCTGTCTCTGTCTGTCTCCTCCTTTGCCCCCAGGAGGAGCACAGACCCACCCCTTCGCTGGAATAAAAAGAATG
Organism: Platysternon megacephalum; assembly: GCA_003942145.1. Classification (NCBI taxonomy): domain Eukaryota; kingdom Metazoa; phylum Chordata; order Testudines; family Platysternidae; genus Platysternon; species Platysternon megacephalum. Next base: position 3,120,303 of record QXTE01000018.1, on the reverse strand, counting down.
AAGCTGCTTTTTCTTAAACAAGAATTTCAGAAAGAGAACTTGAAATAAACAACAAAGAGAAATTAAATCAAGGTCCATTGGACTGTCCACTCTCTGGACAAGGAGATCTTTTGTATTATGCTTGTTTACGTGCCTGGCACAGGCACAATGGCACCCTGATTCCTAATTGGGACCTTGTAGCTGCTACTGCAATACAAATTATTGTTTTATCACTGCCCTAAACTCCCTGTGCCTGCCTGCCTTCCACCAGCCTTTCAGCCTGCTAGCAACTCCCTCCCCCTCCAACTATATAGGGCAGTTAGTTAAACACCATCATGATGTCTCCTCCAGCTTCCCTGCCCCCCGAATCAAATGCTTATTGCAGGCATATGAGCTGCTGATTTTTTATTTTGTTTGTTTGTTTTAATTACACCATCAACATCAAAAGTAGTGGAGAAATAGCTGAGCCGTTCTATGGGGATTCATGATTTAACTGAGACAGACTTAGCAAAGTATAATACCTAGGAAGTACGCTGTCAGATTGCAAATACAAGAGTGTGTGAATCCAGCATGAGCACCAGCTCATATAACTTTAGGGCCTGAGGGGGCATGATTGACACTGCTGTGTAAAATGACACACACCCTTAAACTCTGGTAGCTGACACATTTGCACATCTAAAGGGGAACATATGTATATGCTACCTAGGACCAAACTCCAGTATTTTTTCCATTGGCAGTGGCATCTATGTGATGTGATGGTTGAGGAGGGGGAAAGTGAAAAACATAGTTACCTGACCAGTTATTCAATGCTGTGCTATGATATGGGGGAAGGGGGAATGGTATGTGTGAGAGAGAAATTTCCTCTTGACCCCTGTTGCAATTAGCTGATGCCTGAAAGGTGATATTTGATTACCCCAATTTAGCAAGTAAAATGAACAGGAGTACTTGTGGCACCTTAGAGACTAACGAATTTATTTGAGCATTCTGCTTTTGATCCTAATCCATGCCACCATATTTAATGCTCTGACCTCCTGCAGTAGTAAATTCCATTGGCTTTGGCTAAGTTTTCCAGGCATCTGCATGCCCTGTTAATGAGGTGATTCTATCCCTTCTTGAGTAACCGTGTATATATGTGTGTGTGTGTGTGTGTGTGTGTGTGTGGTGATTCTGTGTCTGAGTGAGTAACCGTGTATATATGTGTGTGTGTATGTGTGTGTGTGTGTGGTGATTCTGTCTCTGAGTGAGTAACCGTGTATATATGTGTGTGTCAGAAAGAGAGAGGTTGGGTGTAATGTATGGAGGACAGATGGGTGGGAGGTTGGAAGACTGAGATTAATGAAAATAGTGTGTAGTTAATTGACTTCATTTTTTTTTTAAAGATTTGTTGTTTCTTTGTTTGTTTGTTTTTTTAAAGCTTGGGATCTACCAAGGGGGAAAAACCCCAAATGGATAATGGAATGACTGTCAATTTTAAAATGGAAAACAATGCTTTGATAGCTTAGAATGAGCGCTCTCTCTCTCTCTCTCTCTCTCTCTCTCTCTCTCATATTTTTGCCATGACTGTGGAACATTAAATTGTAACTATCAGCTCATCACGGTGAGCCGTTGTCGCAGCCCTTCCTTGGCCCATGGGGGAGTGGGGAGGAGGTAACCACCCCCTGATTTCCCTTTTTGGATTGTGACTCCAGTGACAGCAGGTAGAGCAGGGGCTATGCGCCAGAAACTCCCTGTTCTGCAGCCCTGTGGGTGGGGAAATGGGAGGAGCCCGGCCTCTGCCTCCACCACTCACTGGCCAGAGTTAGCTGATCAGGAGCATACAAGAGAGCAAATTGCTCCCTGAGAAGGGGATGAAGTAGCTTAGTGGAGGGTTTGGGTCCATTAAAATCATTACCTGGTGGGTAAAATGAAGAACAAGTTAAATAATTTGTTAAAATAGCATTAAATATGGCATTTTGGTTTGCCTTCGTAGCAGATTTCTTAAAGCTGGCCTCAGCTCTTCTCTCCCAGGCTGTCTAAATATGGTAGATGGCCTGTCTCTTTTGGGGATGGAGGAGGAGAGGGGTGTAAAAGTTCATGTTAGAAATTAACATGAATACTGGTGCAGAGAGCCAGGATGTCCCCGTGGTTAGGGCACTAGCCTAGGAGGTCAGAGTTCAAATCCCTGCTCCACCACAGACTTCCTGTGTGAACTTGGGCAAGTCACTTAGTCTCTCTGTGGCTCAGTTCCCCATCTGTAAAGTGAGGATCATGGCATTACGGGGAATAAATACATTAAAGATTGTGAGGTCTTCAGGTGCTGAGGTGATCAGGGCCATATAACTACCTTATAACAACAGCAAAGTGATAACTGGCAACGTGTTAGATAAGGCAATTCATTGCCCATGCTATTGACAATGATCCTCATCCTGCTACTGTTATTCATGCTGAGTAATACCTTATTCTACAAGTCCCACTACCACAGTGCGACCCCGGTCTGTCAGCTGGAGTTTCTAGGAGCTGCTGAAGTACAAAATCAAAGATTGGCTTGAGCCAGCCCTGGCCACAAGACTTTTTGCTGAGCACTGCAGAGAGAGGCAATGTCCCTTGTGAGATTTACTAACCAATTCTGACCACTTGATGCCAATGTTGTTCCCACTTTTCTTGTGCCCATCCATTATGTTCCCATTTTTCTTGTGCCCGAGCCACGTCCATTCATTGGCTTCAGGCAAACTTTTTTCCTTTGGCCTTCACCGCAGCGGAAACTTGCAGCCTTTGATTTGGTAATGATTAGCTTCTATTTAGTAGCTGTCTAAGGACAGTTGATGCCTGGAAGCAAAACAGACCCTTGCTAGCACAGGGAGAAGAAAGTTTGTGTGTTTAAATAAATAAGCTAGTTATAAATCTCTCATCTGAATGAGCCTTAACTGTTACCAACCCAGTGGAAAAAACTCACTAGGCAGGTTGCACTGCAGGCTAGAGGCTGATCCTGTCTTCGTGAAGCTAGTTCAGTTCCCACCCAGCGATTGGCACCATTGGCAACCTCAGAGGCTTTAAAGATTTCAGGTCTTTCTCAGCACTCAAGGCAGGTCCAGCAAGGTCAGCCCTGAGGCTCATGGCATAAGCTCTTACCCCTGCTCTCTGGGATCTATCAAGCTCCAATCACCATAGTATAGATGTACCTGTTCTCTTCAGATCCTGCTAATAGATTTTAGTCCCCACAGCTGGCAATAGATTACATCTCACAAATAGATGACCCTTTCGTGTAAGGGGAGTAGAGCACTTTGGTATATCTTAAAGATGGTCCATCTATATGGATGCTGTACGTGTGTGAATAAAATCTCTTGCCGAGGGGGGTTTCAGTTCTCTTTATCTTGCATTCTTTGATTCAGGGATATAGAAATAGCTGTGGCGCTGCCTGGTCATTAGGAAATGCATATTCATACATAGAGGCAAGGAGCATGAAGGTCCCCTCACTGGAAGGTGTACTCTGTGTACAGGGTTCTAGAATGAGAGGACCAGGTTCACAGCAGTCTACCCCAGCTGAAGGTCTGGAGAGATTTTTATCAGTGCTCCTGCTCCACTTGAATGTCTAGTGGTTAAATAAATGTAGGAGGCCAAGGGTCAGTTGTTGTGTAATGTGGGGTTACTTACTTGTGGCCAAGGACTTTATCTACCTCAGTATTTCCTGAAGAAACTAATCACTGTGTTGTCCAGATGATAAAAGAGTCAAATGGAGTAACTTACACACTGAGGGGCTGGAAGAGAGGGATACAGCAGGAAAAGCAACTTAAGAGGGTATAGGAAGGACCGTTTTTAAAGTAGAACCACACACTTTATCTTCTGTCCCCTTGCAGTGGGTGTTTTATCATGTACTACATCCTTCCTTTGGGCTGGCACTTTGCAACAAACTTGGGTGGATTTTTTTTTTTACTGTTTTAAAAGTCTGTAAGTGTAACTGACAAAGGCCTGATCTATACATAGTTTTTATACCAATGTAACGCTTTTCAGGTAGGGGGAGATTTTAATATGAATTATAATTAAAGCAGTACAAATGCCTCTAGTGTGGGGGCAGTTATACCTGTATAAAGGTGCTTCTCCTGGGATAGCTAATTCCTATAGGTTTAGGGGAATAAGCTGTACAAGTATACAACAGCTTTATACAGATATAACCATGTCCACACTAGAAGGTAGCACTGTTTTAATGGCATCAGTTTCTAAACCAATATAGACATAGCAGCACAAAAACGGTAGGTAGACAAGCTACAAGATTTTTGGAGGGCGATTATCTTGAGATGAATCAGGTACATGAGTATACAAATGGGTAATTTTTGTGTAAGCGTCCAGAAAGGCTGCGGAACTCCTAGCAGCTGACTATGAATGAATCGGCGATCAGAAGTCCCCTTGTGCCACCTTCACATGACTAGCACCACGGCTAGCAGGAGTTTTCTTTTGCTACTAATGCTCATTCTTTCTTTGAACATCCTCACAGGGACTGTAACTGGCATTAGGGGATCAGAACTAGACAGTCAGAAAACAGAAATTTGTTGGCTTCCTCATGCAACTGTCATACGTTCTCCTCTTTCTTATAGTAACTGCATGCACATAGAGGATGCTGCCTTTGCCGCCTCTTCGCCCTGCTGTTCAGGACCCACAGAGAGCCAGACTATCGGCTTTCTCAGTCTTTTGTACCTCTGGATTCCACCAAGGACCAAAAGTAGAAAAGCCAACATACCCTCAGAGATGTTGTGCACATGGTGTTTGCAGCAGAAATCGCTCAAAACCTTGTGACAGAACCTGTTCTCCTAAGGTATCCCAGCCAGGGTGGCAGACGCAAGAGGGCTGGTAAGAAGCCACACATGGGAGACTTACCCCAAATAAATCTTTAACGTTAAGCGATTCACCCCAAAGGCCTTGACTAAATAGTGTATAGTGTGTCATCTGGCGTTCACCCAATAGACCTTGATTCAATGCCCATTCAGGTCAGTGGAAAAGACTCCCATTGATTTCAATCTGCATTAGATCAGGTCCTTAGCCCTGTAACAGCTGGGAAGATGGCAGGAGGCCAGTGGTATCAGGTTTGGTGCATCTCCATTTGGAATATTGATTACCTCTTTCTGCTCTGCCTCCTGCAGACAGTTACTTTTGTTGACTTCTGAACTATCTGCATTATCCAGCCACTGCCCAGGAATACACTTCAATGAATTCCAGGCCAGGGAGTGGTTCTTTCCTCCCATCCTGGCCTACACTCCTGTATGGGAGTTTATTAAAAGTGTGTATTACACCAGATTAGTCATTTTCTGTTTAAAACAACTGGTCACTCTTATCTCCAAGACTTTTGTTAGGAGCTGTGCCAAAGGAACATTCATGTTCATCAATCAGTTTTCTATAGCCAAGAGTGTGGTTCTATGGCTAAGGAACTGGACTGAGATTCTTGACTCTGCCACAGACCTGCTTTGTGACCTTTGGGAAGTCATTTAATCTCACCATTTGTAAAATGGGTGGTAATGCTTTCCCTCCCAAGGGTCCTGTGGATAAATATGTTTGTGTGGGGCTCACGTACTGTGTTAATGAAGGCCATATGAGTACCTGGATTATTTGTGTCACTATGTATGGGATCTCAAGAGTTAAGAGGGGGATTTCAGTGACTATGGCCCATTCAGTCGTTAGTGCCTTTGCTGAGAGATTTAACAGAGGACTGGTGGTGGTGGTTTATCTTTGACGTGGACATTCATCCATTAGAGACAGAGAGCGCTCCTTCTCCTGGTTCCTCTGAACCCCTTTTTTTCATTGGTCACCAAAAGCCTTCCAGTGTTCACTTAATGACTTTCAGTCCTATTCTGATGTAATAAAACATTTACAGGGTGAAGACCATTTTTTACCTGGTTTCTAATGGCAGTCCAGGGTAGCTTAGCATTTTGATGGCTTGTTTAAGTATGGGGATATTTTTAGTCGTTGCAAGGGAAGAGGGAAGAGGGATAGCTCAGTGGTTTGAGCATTGGCCTGTTAAACCCAGGGTTGTGAGTTCAATCCTTGAAGGGGCCACTTAGGGATCTGGGGCAAAAATCTGTCTGGGGATTGGTCCTGCTTTGAGCAGGGGGTTGGACTAGATGCCCTCCTGAGGTCCCTTCCAACCCTGATATTCTATGATTCTAGAACACATCGCATTTAATCTAACTTGGTAACTGTCATGGAGAGGGTTAGATTATACAGATGTTTCAACTTCAGTGCTTTAAATTGTGTACACAGAGCAGATTTAGATTTGCAGAGCACCCGCCCGTTGCACTAAGTCAGTGGTCCCCAACCTTTTTTGTCTGGCGGGCGCCAGACGACGAGCCACGTAGGACCGTGGCGGCGGACGAGCATCCACCAAAATGCCGCCGACAAGCGGCAACGTCAATAGGCGTCGCCACCGAAATGCTGCCGACAAGCAACGTCGTCCAGAGGCGTCGCCGCCGAAAATCGGCAGCATTTCAGCGGCGACGCCTCTGGATGACGCTGCTTCTTGGTGGCATTTCGGCGGATGCTCGTCCGCCGGCCAGTACGCGGGCGCACTTAGACGCCCCGGTGGGCACCGCGTTGGGGACCCCTGCAATAAGTGCTATTTTATGCATTACAAGTACAAAAATGAAGATAATCCCCCAACTGTAATACTGATAGCCCACCCCAGGTATCTCAAAAACCAACCACCCACAAGGGGTTTGTACAGCGCGAGGGGGTCCTGGTCCATGACTAACGCTCTTGGGTGGTGCAATAATACAAATAATAAAGGAGTAGCCAATAATAATTGATAACCATCCACCTACCCCCTTATCAACAGCCCGAGGAGAAATGACTGGCCTTGGAGCATGACCTGAAGGTTCATAAATCCTGTCTCTGGCAGAGCTAGGAAAATGCCCTGCCAGCAGCTTCTTCGAGCGCTCCAGTCACAGCCATGGTAGTGCTGTGTGGTGAGAGATACTAGGATGTTGTGTTTTTCTGCAGAGACTGTCACTCAAACCACAGCTTCTTGGTTGTCTTTCTTCAGCCCAATCTGTTGGCTCCTGGAAGAGGCTTCATAACTGTACTAACTCACTCCAATTTCAGGTACTCCAGCTTCTGCTCTTCCCCACAAGCACACTGGATAGAAGGGCTGGTGTCAGAATTCTGTCTTACCCAATAGTGTACTAAGGAAACTTATTTGGGACAGAAGGGGTTAATTACACTTGGGTGGGGTTCTCTCTTCCTTTCCCCCCAAAAATGCTGTGGGACTCACTCATCCACACAGTCCCTGGTGAGTTCTCCAGGTCTTGTCCTGTATCCCGCCCGCTGTGTCTCTCCATATTCAAGCTGAACTTTGCACATGGCTAAGACAGTTGCAATATCCCGTAGATCTGGAGGGAGACCGGGAGGAGATGGAGAAAGAACTTGCTACACCATCAGCTGCCTCTTGTCAGCCTTAGCTACTCCCTGGCGCGCGCGTGTGTGTATATAGATATAGATATATAAATAAAATATATATAAAAAAACCTAAATGCCAGCTTCAGTGGAGGCCTCATTATTTTACCAAAGGTGGTTTGCAACTAATTGCATCTCTTTATCTTGTATGAAACAAGAAGTTGTAGACTTCAGAGCCAGGCTTTAGCTTTGGAAAGAAGGAATTAACAGGCAGCTGTTGTTTGTGTTACAGTTGGGGAGATTTGTTTACAAGCCTTAAGATTGTGGCCCCAGTCTGCCAGATGCTGCATATACACGTAGTAAGAGATGGTCCCTGCCCTGAAAAGCTTACAATCTAAATAGAGGAACAGGAAGTAATGTTATCCTCATTTTGAAGATTGGAAACTGAGGCACAGAGAGATTAACTGGCTTGTTGAAGTTTGTGGCAGAGCTCGGAATTGAGACAGTTCTTCTGAGTCCAAGGTCTGTGCATAAACTGTCCTTCCTCTTGCTAGTTCCCATGGTTAGTTCATGTATCTCCCTTACTGTGGTTGAGTTCAGTCACAGATCAGACCAAACCGTTTTAATCCCTGTGGCATTTCTCTTCTACTTTCCCTCTCCTAGTTGGTGACAAGGTGCCAGCCGATATCCGGATCATCGAGATCAGATCCACGACGTTACGGGTTGATCAGTCAATTCTCACAGGTACGGGCAGTGGTGGGGGGTTGTGCTGTTACTCTGAGCATGGCGGTCTTGCACCGAACGACTGCTACTGGAACGAGCCCTGGGTGGTGGTGGAGGCGTGTTGTGTTGGGCTTGGTGCTCTAAGAACCTTCACACCCACAGAACCTTCAGTGAAATTTGTATCCAACGTTCTGCGTTCTGAAAAAGCTAGGTTCTCCTCTTAACGTTCTCATTTTCACACCTGTCTGGTGAATCTGTGGTGGCCAGCCCCTCTGTAACACTTTCCAAAGGGTTACCTAACTAATCCAGACACTGGGCAAACCAATCTGGACCATGTCCCTGTGGGGCTGATTGGTTAGCACTATTATCGGCCCTGTTTACAGATCGAACAGTTTAAGACCAGGGATTAAGGGTGGGGTTTTCAAATGCGTTCAGCGTTGGCCTGACTGCTCCACTGAAGTGAGTGAGCATTTTCAGTGGGAGCAGAGTTGGGGTGAGATTTTCAAAATTGCTCGGTTTAGGACTATGTGACTTGCCCAGAAAGGGAATCAGTGGTAGAGTTGGGATTAGAACTCAGGAGATTCTGGCTCCATGTCTCATGCTCAGACCACTGGACCACAGCTAACTCTCAGTAGGAAGTGCCCAAAATCTTGAATGTGTGTGAGATTTTGTTAAGAATCAAGCCTCCTATTAATGATGGCTACACATTTTACTGCAGAACAGGGTATGTGGTTTTCTTACACAGGTACTGAACTGTGGCTTGAAAGCAAATGTTGCTTGATTCATGTATCTCTTGTTGTGTAGCAATTAAAGAGTTAATCATTTCAGATGTGTGATATTTGCTAGAATTGGATGTTGTCACTGAGGGGAGGGGAAATTTTTTTTAAAATATGAATTAAAGAAGTGTTTGAAATATTACGTATTAGCTTTAAACATTATATCACTGCTATCACGGGGAAATGGTAAGTATCCTTTCTTTTCTATTTAGATGAACCATTAGTCTAAACGCCAAATCTCCTTTTGACGTGATTTTAAAAATTCATGAGCTTAGGACACGGCAAAAGGGAAGGGAAAACAATTGCAGAAATTAAATCTACAGGGACACCAGCACAGTCTCCCCGAGACGTGGTTTTGTGCTAATTGAACTTTCTCCTGCGAGGTGACAGGAGATGCAGCAGAGGAACAAAATTATTTTTGTGCTCAGCGCGCGAAATAAAGACCTTCAGGAGAAGCATTCTTGATACTTTCATTACGTTCCACAAGGTATTCCATCTCCCCTTGAGGCCGTTGATTAGCTTTTGTGGCTTTGAGTTGTCCTTGAATAAGTGGAACTGTTGCCTCTGATTTTGATTCTTGTGTCCTGAGGAGAGGGGCTTTTCTTCAAATCTTGGAAGTGGCTGTTGTAAGCTTCCCGGAACAGGGAACCATCTTTTGATCTAAGTTTGTACAGTGCCAAGCACAATGGGGTCCTGGTCCATGACTAGGGTTTCTAAGCACTACTGCAATGCAAATAATTAGTAATAGTAATGTAGCCAGTCACCATGCCAATGCAGGACCATTCCTTACAAGATGCAAAAGAAGGTTTTTGGACTAAAGAGGATTTAATTTTAGAAGCCTTTGTTTTTTCAGGATATCTTCAAAATAGAAAAGCAGCTAGTATACTCTTCACTGTCACCCTTATGAGTAATGTTTTCCTGCTGTTGCGAAGCACCCCACAATTTAGGATTAGTTTTTGAGCCCTTCAGACCCTACCCAACTAAGCCCATGCACAAAATACTAATCCTTGTTCCATTTGACTATCTCCTCACACAATTAATGCCAAGAAGCAACTTGGCTGAGATTCACCAGAACAACGCTTGGTCTCTGGTGCCAGTTTCTCTGTAGAAGTCTTCACTGGTTAGTTGGTGGCAGTTAAAACCTGTCTGGAACCCGGAAAAACTTTTCTCTGTGTTTGTACCTTGCCTAGCCCAGTGGGGCCGGGGCCTCCAGATGCAACTACAATACAAACCACAATAATTCAGACAGCAGTGTTGTTATCGCTGGAGTATGAGGAGGGCAGCAATTGGTGGGTGAGACCAGGGACTTGAATTTGCCAACTTGTATCAGGCCGTTCAGATGCCTAAATATGGAGTTAGGTGCCAAACTTTACATTTCTGGCTCAAAATGTTGGCCTAACTCTGTTAGGGTATGCTGTTAGCTAAGCGGCTTTTTGGCTCTGGTAATTTTCACTTGAGTCTAAACTAGTTATTTTCCTATAACTATTCTCTCCATAGTGAACAGATGGATGGACCAGCTGTAACATCTCATTGATGAATGTCCAAACAAAATGACCTAGTGCCAAAGATCTATTTTCAAGGCTATGTATTGTCACCAACAGAAGCTTCCAATTCACCCTAATAGAGGCCTTTGCTGGAACTGGATCTGTGTTGAGAATCTCAGTAGGAAACCCTGTAAATGGTTTTTCTCCCTCCTTTTGTCTCTACAGGTGAATCTGTGTCTGTGATTAAACACACTGACCCGATCCCTGACCCCAGGGCTGTCAATCAGGACAAGAAGAACATGCTTTTCTCTGTAAGTTTTTTCATATCCGTCACCTCCTCTCTTGGCTCTTGTAGAAACAGCCACAGGGTAAAGAACCTCATAGGCAGGTATCAAAGTGTATAAGTTTTTGAGCAGTACATTGTAATAAAGGATAATTACTGTTCACTGAAGGACACAATTTAAGGTGGTATTTTTTCCTAAGTGCTCAGTGCTATTGTTAAAGTCAATGGGAACAGAGTTAGGCCAATGCTGAATGCTTTTAAAAAATCCCACCCGTAACAGTTTACATGTTGTCAAAAGTTGGCCAGTCATCTACTCACTGGACAGGAACATCTGAGTCTTGGTTGTGCTGCAATGTAGAGTCCTTACAAAGGAATAACTGGATGAGAATTTCACAATGGCCATGCCATAGGTCTGAGTCTTGTATTTTTGTGACGATCTGTGGTATGTCAACCCTGTAGGTCCCTTTGGTCTTTGAGAGACATTTGTACCCCTGAGCCAAGTGGGTTTGCTTTTTTAATAATGTTTCTTTTTAAATGAGATGGAGAACAAAAATCACCCCCAAGCCAGCCAGACCCTCAGTTCCACTTGTAGTTGTCATGGGTTGTGGCAGGGTCACTGAATTCAACCTATTGGAGGCATGCTAGAGGTGACTAGCTTCAAACCTCCCCCCACAGCATTACAACCTATGCGACTAGTGAAAGGATATTCCACAAAGGCTTATTCACTGGGGCAGTTCTCACTTTACTGTTTGTGGCAGAGATTTTCAAAGAGGGCAGCCTAAGGGAGTTTGGTGCCCATTGAGTTTTGGCACCTAACTCCCTTATACTTAGGGCCCTACCAAATTCACAGCCATGAAAAACGCTTCACGGACTGTGAAATCTGGTGTCTCTCCGTGAAATCTGGTCTTTTGTGTGCTTTTACCCTATGCTATACAGATTTCACGGGGGAGACCAGTGTTTCTCAAACTGGGGGTCCTGACCCAAAAGGGGGTTGCAAGGTTATTTAGGGAGTATTGCCACCCTTACTTCTGCGCTGCTTTCAGAGCTGGGCGGCCGGAGAGTGGCGGCTGTTGGCTGGGTGCCTAGCTAGAGGTGGGTGGCCGGAGAGTGGCAGCTGCTGACCAGGGGCCAAGCTCTGAAGACAACAGAACGGAAGTAAGGGTGGTAATACCAGACCATGTCATCCTTACTTCTGCATTGCTGCTGGCAGCGACTCTGCCTTCAGAGCTGGGCTCCTGGCCAGCAGCCACCATTCTCCAGCCACCCTGCTCTGAAGGCATCGCCAGCAGCAGCGCAGAAGTAAGGGTAGCAGTAATGTACCCCCCCACCCCTACAATAACCTGGCGACCCCCGCGACAACTCCTTTTTGAGTTAGGACCCGTACAATTACAACACTGTGAAATTTCAGATTTAAATAGCTGACATCATGAAATTTATGATTTTTAAAATCCTATGACCGTGAAATTGACCTAACTGGACCGTGAATTTGGTAGGGCCCTACTTATACTCCTTTAAAATCTCAGCCTTTGTGTTTATGGTTTTCTTCTGAAATCATGGACTAGAGGTGTAGCAGGCATTCATGATTAAACATGCAGAACTCATGGGTTCTGATTCCCCTCCTGCTCCCCCCAGGCTCAAAAAGAAGTAATGCTATACTGGTGTAAAACTGATGATAGAGTTGGACCAATTTGAAGCAGCCTAAGGCTGGATTATGGATGCGAACTCACTCATTTTCATGACTTCATTGCAAAAGCAAGCAAAGCTCTGCAGATTCACCTGATTTTTGCTTTTCTTCAGAATTTTTTTTTAAACTCCCAAGTGGAAACAACTCTCAAACAGCAAAACTAGAGATGGACTCAGGTTGCAAAATTTGTATCTGGAATTTGAATGCTCCAAAATTCAAAGGCGTTTGCAACATGGAGTTTTGCTTCATCTTATAAAGATATGGGGTTATTTAAAACAATTTAACATTTTGCCAGATTTGGAGGAGTTCATATATGAGGTTTTGTTACCGACTTTTGAACCTGAAGCAGGAAACAAGTAGCTCATTGTATAGGGAGAGAATGTAGCCTGCCAATTAGAGTACAGGATTAGGCGTCAGGACTCCTGGGTTCTTTCCTGAAACCTGTCACTGACTCAAGGTCCAATTTCTCTTACCCTTTCTGAACAAAACTGGTCAAAGTAATTTGTGAAACAAGACTGTTATACCTTAAAATCCATTAGAGAGGGGTGTGGGGAGGGAAAGGGGGCAGTCCTTTCATTTAGCAGTTTCTATTGGACCAAGCATCTTCAACTTTTCTATGCTCCTTAGGAGTAAAGGGTATGCATTGCATCTGGAGATGCTTCTAACTCAAAAAAAGCCCCAAACCACACAAATCTTGAAGACCACAGAAGACTCAGTAGCTAGTGATAGGTCTGGAGAAACCTCTGTTTAGGTTTGGAGGGATATCACCAAAAGTAGCAAGGCCTGTCAAAGGGTCACAGGAAACATTGGGTCCAGGCTGGAGAGAAATTGAACAGTAACTCAGTGACAGGTCTCAGGAAAGAACCCAGGAGTCCTGACTCCAAATCCTGTACTCTAATTGGCAAGCCATCTGCTCTCCCTACGCAGTGAGCTACCCATTTGCTGCTTTAAGCTCAAAGATCTAATATTTGTATATTCTGTACATACAAATCACTTCTTTTCCAGGGTACCAATATTGCAGCTGGTAAGGCTGTTGGCGTCGTCATTGCTACCGGGGTATGCACAGAAATTGGGAAGATCAGGAATCAGATGGTTGCAACTGAGCCAGAGAAGACCCCATTGCAACAAAAGCTGGATGAGTTCAGCCAGCAACTCTCCAAGGTCATTTCTGTGGTCTGCATAGCTGTCTGGGTCATCAATATCAGCCACTTCAGTGACCCGGTCCACGGCGGCTCTTGGTTTCGTGGGGCTATCTACTATTTCAAGATTGCGGTGGCCTTGGCCGTGGCTGCCATCCCTGAGGGTCTCCCTGCTGTCATCACCACTTGTCTGGCGCTGGGCACGCGCCGTATGGCCAAGAAGAATGCTATTGTGAGGAGCCTTCCTTCAGTGGAAACGCTGGGCTGCACCTCCGTCATCTGCTCCGACAAGACTGGCACCCTCACCACCAACCAGATGTCTGTCTGCAGGGTGAGTTCTTGAGCTATGCAAATGTGTAAACACCATGTTGCTTTCCCATAAGGTGTGCAGGGTTTTGAGGCTAATGCATGCGGTTGAGAGTCGGGAGATCTGAGTTTTATTCCTAGCTCTGCAGCCTTGGGGTAAGTCACTTTTCCTCTGTGCCTCAGTTTACCCATCAGTGTAGTAGGGATAACATTTACCTTCCCCACAGACATAGTGCAAGGCTAAAACATTGTCTCTTCTGGCAGAAACTTTGCTAATTTGAAGGAGAGCATGAAAAAGTTTTGCATTATTGCAAACCTGTATAAACATGACCTTCCTTTCCTCCCTATTGGTGGTGAAAATCAGTTTATTATTTTTGCATGGCTCTAGGGCTGCAGTTATATAGCTCACTCTTGCTCCTTGCGAACAAATGAGACACCTGTTTAAAGGTGTGGCTTTTCAGAGGTTATTTTAAGGACTCTTCTATCTTGGTGCTTTCCTCTGTGGTGGGGATCTACTTGAAATGAGAGCTCCTGGAAGCGCATGTATTTAGTGTGTTCTCTCCCATGCTTGTTTAACCAAGCTGGTAAGAGATGAGAACCTTAAAAGCTGATCTTCTATCAGAAGTCAAAACTGGGATCAGTTTAACTCCCTGGTTTTAATATATAAGAAGGGATCACTCTGAGAAATCCAGGGGTCAAGATAAGATTAATGCAACCTGGTTAATCTGTGCTTTTTTTTTTTTTTTAATCCACGTTTTGTTGTTGGAAAGTTTTGGTCAGCAATCCCATACAGCTGAGTTTGGAATCCAAATATACTGTAAATGCCGGGGGCACCACGGCTGAGGAATGCATCCATTTTATCTGCTATAAAAGAGTGTTATTTTCTGGGGAGCATCTTCCATTCCCCTGCCCTGTGGGGCTTGGCTATATTTGGATTGACAAGAATAGAATAGGACAGGAAAGATGGGATAATCCAAGCACTCCTCAGTTTCCCTATTAATCCTCATGTCTAAGAAAAGATTTTTCTTGGTACTGGCACTCAGATTTTATAGGAAAACCTTGGAAACAACATTTCACCAGAGGGAAAAAATAAACTTGCCCAGCATCTCTCCCCTGAACCTCCCAGCTTTTATACTTTGTTAGAACAGTCCAAAGTAGACAACATGTTGTAGCATGGCTGATACGCTGTGAACACTGACTGGTTAACTGGACATTATTAATATTGGGAAAGTCTGAGATTTCTGCTCTATAAATTATTTAAAATGAGACAGCACTGGAGCTAGCCATTTTAAAAAAATGTGTCATTTCCATGTCTTGCTTAGAAAGGATGGACGGACGGACACACACAACATCTTTATACACAACATCTTCCTATTATCCCTTCTGCAAAGCAGATATGTTGGAAGACCATTGATTCTTCCCATCCCCTTCTACAGGCAGCCAGCTAAAGTAACATTTGTGTGACATTCTGCCTCAGGAGTACGTCTGGCAGGCTGTTCCTGTTCAGTAGCGGTTTTTCTAGTTTCCTTAGTGATATGGCAGAGTAAGTGGCCCATGTTCATCTGCATAATGAATGCGTGGGAGTTTAAAGGCATTAAATGCCAAGTTGATGGTTCTGCGGACAGATATGGGAGCATCTCTTGCTGATCAACTAGCTAACATATAGAGCAGGTGAGACTTTTATCTTTCCAGTAACCTGTTCCCACAAGGTCAGCATTAAGGTTGCTTTCCCAGCTGGTTTCTTTACCAGGCAGACCACTGATTTCTTTAAGTCTTTCCCTTTTTACTTTAGGACTCCCAAGATGAGCTGTGCAAATCGCAGTTCATTAAGGCTGCAGGGTTGCAAGCAGACTCCTTGTGGAACTCCTTACCTGAGGAGGTTGTGAAGGCTAGGACTATAACAATGTTTAAAAGGGGACTGGATAAATTCATGGTGGCTAAGTCCATAAATGGCTATTAGCCAGGATGGGTAAGAATGGTGTCCCTAGCATCTGTTCGTCAGAGGATGGAGATGGATGGCAGGAGAGAGATCACTTGATCATTGCCTGTTAGGTTCACTCCCTCTGGGGCACCTGGTATTGGCCACTGTCGGTAGACAGATACTGGGCTAGATGGACCTTTGGTCTGACCCGGTACGGCCTTTCTTATGTTCTTATGTTCTTCATCTGGTTTTGGTCCATGTGCACGCAAACATCCTGTGTTTGGACAAACCACAAATTCAAAGCCACTCTCAACCAAAGCCACTCAGGTGTGTTTCTGGCTCTGGGTAAGAAGGAGCCTGATTCACTACATTCAAGTGTGTTCAGATCTGGGATATCGATTCAAGCCCATCTCTGAATCAACGCCGTGGGGACTTCTCTTGGCTTCCACCTAAAATCATAATTTGGTTCAGACGATGATGATCAATATAGTGCAGGGGTGGCCAAGCTTACTGACCCTCCGAGCCACATAAGATAATCTTCAGAAGTTCAAGATCTGCAAGACATGCATTACCCTGCCCCACAGGGTGGTGCCTACCCAGGCACGGGGCTTCTGCCCAGAAGTCCCTAGTCCCACCACCCCACCGCAGGGCAGAAGCCCGAGTTCCCCCCACCTCCAGTCTGGTAGCTGCACTTTAACTATAAAAGAGCCCATGTGGCTCATGAGCTGTGGTTTTGGCCACCCCTGGTATAGTGGTAGCACCTAAAAACTTCATCCAGGTTTGGTCCCCACTGTGCTAGGTACTGTACAAACATATATAGTAAATGTCAAAATGTCAGTCATCTGCTCCTACTGAAGTCAATGCAAGAGTCCCATTGATTTTAATTTTACAGGATCAAACCATAAAAGGCAAGACAGAACAAGGGTGTGAAACAAACAAGCCAAATTATGTGTGCATGTGGGGGTGGGGGTGGGAGTGGGAGTGAGGGGGATGATGACACAGAGCTGCAATAACAACAATATTTAATATCTGCAGTAATCACAGTTCTCTCAAAACTCAGCCCAAACTCTCAGCACACCTAGCTTGAGTTTATAACGTAAAATCAGTTGCCATATTAATTCACTCCTTTTTCAGTATCAATTTAATCAGTCAGCAGAATGGGGGATCTCTTGGATAACATTATTTCAGGCCCAATCAGCTTGAGGAGAGACAGAAATTTTGTGTTAATGTTTAACCTTCGGGAGTTCCCTGGTTAAATAAGGTAACCGCTTAATGGAAGGAATATGGATATTGTTCACAGATTTGCAGACTGTTAAAAAGGCAAATATTTACGCTGGGTGGTCACGACTGCTATTGAGCACTTACTTATCTTGTAGGTGTTCACGTCATTAAACAGACCGGCTCTGTCTTGAGCGGGACCTGTATAAAGCCTGTCAATATCCTGGACAAAAGTTGGGCATTAATTTGAGGTTAGCTGGGGCATGCAGCCTTTTATTAGGAAGAATTGGGGACCTGGTGTCTTCTGTAATGGTCCAAAGAAAGCTGTTGTCCAAGGGACTCTTTCAGACCTGTTTCAAGAGGTTTTACAAATAAGAGTGCTCCTTTGCTAACAGACCTATGGCAAGAAACCGCATCCCTGTTTGCAAATCCTTCCCAGTCTGAAGGCGCTCTGCTTTTTCCCATCTCCCCCAGTTTTGCTTAACTCCTTCACTTGGGGCTGGATGGGGAAAAAACTTTCATGATTTGTTGTTTGGATCTCCCCCCCCCCCCTTTCTTTTTTATAGCTTTGAAATTCAAAAAGTTTGAAATCCAACCAGCAATCTATGGGCAAAAATGGAGGAAAAAATTTGTCTCAACATTTTTGTTTAAAAATTCAGATTTTGGCAAAACCTTAAAACAAACAAACCAATGATAATATTCAACGCTTCTGTCATGTAACTCCCTGATTTTTCTTCCCCGTACTGTTACTGCACAAATGATTTATTTGCCCATCTTCTGAACACCTTCCTGGTAGAAACCTTTCTTGGATTCTCCATGAAATACAGCTGACCAAACTTTGCAAATTTTCTCCAGTTGAATCCCACCATTCATGATACTCCATGTCTACCTGAGGCCAAGTCCTGAAATTCTTATTCCTTTTTTACTCAGCCCTTACTCAGGGGGGAAACAAAACTTCTTACTAATGCCAGTGCATAATTAAGGACTTTAGTATTTGGGCCTTGATCCATCAAAGCACTTAGCATGTGCCTAACTAAAAGTGTGTGAAATGGCTTGAAGCATGTGCATAATTTAAATCACATGTTTAAAGGTATGCACTTTAATGAGAGCCGAATGCTCAGCAGAACTTGGCAACCAGCATGACACTGGTCCTCCTTCGTGACATGAATTATATGCACTATACCAGCTTCCAATCTTTATCACTCTTATTCTTTCACCACCAAGCTTTCTCTGCCATTGTTTGGTATGATAATTCCAGAACCAAGTGGTCATGGTAGCCTGGGAACTGGCTTTCTTGGTCAGTTCACAGATCCGTTGCCTACTTTCAGTTTCATTCTTGAGAGTCTAGATCAGGGGTCAGCAACCTTTCAGAAGTGGTGGGCCGAAGGTCTCTTTCTATAAATCTATAATATATAACTAAACTATTGTATGTAAAGTAAATAAGGTTTTTAAAATGTTTAAGAAGCTTCATTTAAAATTAAATTAAAATGCAGAGCCCCCCGGACCGGTGGCCAGGACCCGGGCAGTGTGAGTGCCACTGAAAATCAGCTCGCGTGCCATAGGTTGCCTACCCCTGGTCTAGATAATTGCTGAGTGTGTCTCTTTTCTCAGCTTGATACATGCTGCTGTGGGTGTTTGTTGAAATTCTTACATAATCCCATAGGTTGTGCTCAGCACTGAGTAGCATATGGAGCTGCCTCACCTCTAAGTTTCGTCTTCATATGTTCTTTTGCTTTAGAGCAGTGGTTCTCAAACCGGGGCCCCCTTGGGGGGTTGCAAGTAGGTTTCAGGGGATCCGCCAAGCAGGGCCAGTGTTAGACTTGCTGGGGCCCAGGGCAGAAAGCCGAAGCCCCGCTGCATGGGGCTGAAGTCCGGGGCCCTGAGCCCCACCACCCGAGGCTGAAGCCAAACATAGGTTTGTGGGGGCCCCTGTGGCATGGAACCCCAGGCAATTGCCCTGCTTGCTACCCCCTAATGCTGGCTCTGGCTTTTATATGCAGAAAACCAGTTGTTGTGGCACAGGTGGGCTGTGGAGTTTTTCTAGCATGTTGGGGGGTGGGGGGGAAGGGGGCTCAGAAAGGAAAAAGGTTGAGAACCCCTGCTGTAGAGAGTTAGGGTACAACACCATCTTAGATTCAGAGCTCTTAAGGCCATAAAGGACAAATATAATCCATCTGACCTGCATAATAAAGGCCACAGAAGTTCCCTAAGTGATTTGAGCATCTTCAACAGAAGTTATGTAATCTCCAGATAGACCCGTTCAATCTCACTGTTCCTTGTTCTGAAGCAATTTAATTGGAGCTAGATAATTCATATTAATCCCTGCTCTCCACCCAGAGACTGAGCTAAAAGCTTTCTTGTGTTCAGCAAAACACAGATAGTAGTTAATTAACTTCCCTCTGTTTTTTTCTGTTCAGATCCAATCCTTGAGATTATTGTGATTTATTTCTGTCCCATAACTTCCTCTAGATAATCTTACTTTCCCCTTAATGATAATTAATTAATGACATGCAGCAACCCCAGCTAGCTTTGCTGGCCTGAATTTCTTGCTTTTGCTTCAGGGCTTTCAGTTCAAGTCTTGGTAGTTGATTTTTACCAACCTCTTATAATCCCTAATTCACCTTTGAAAATCAGTCTATTTAGGAACTGTAGCATAACCTTAGAGCCCTCATTCAGCACAGCACTTCAGGATGTGTGTAAGTCCCTCTCTAATCAGCAAAGCACTTAGTAGGTGCTGAAATACCATTGACTTCACTTCACTGAGGCCTGTTTGTAGTACAGTAGCGCCTAGAGGCTGTATTCAAGAGCGGAGTCCCATTGTGATAGGCACTGTGCAAATGCATATAAAAAAGCAGACCCTGCCCCCCCCCCCCCCAAAAAAAAACCCAAAAACCCACTTACAATCTAAATAGACAAGTCAGACAATGGGTGGGAGGGTTAATAGGCGGGGGGGGGGGAGTGACTTTTCAAGAGTCACACATCAGGTCACTGGTAGAGCTGAGAATAGCACCCAAGGTCTTGTGACTCCGAGAACAGTGTCCAATCCCCCTAGGCCTGCATGAGGGAAGCCTGCACTGTTCTATGCACAGAGGTCTCAGCCTTCCAATCAGTCAGCCCTGGAACTTTTTATAAGCATGACGCTCGCTAAATGAAAGGAACGAGACAAAAAATTTCTGCCAGGATGAGTAGAGTCCTTATATGGAATAGAGCTAAACCTTCCCTCTTCCTTCCCCATGAGCTGATCAACAGAATGGCTGGCATTCCCGACTTTCCCTGTTGTATAATAAATGAATTCGTGGGGGGTATGCACAGTAAGTGCTTATCAATGCTCCCTAGCCCACGATGGTCAAAGCAGTCTGAATACTAGCTCTAGTCCAAGTTTGCATTGAAACCAGACCTTGGAGGGAATAATTTTAGAAGATTCCCACTGTCTGTCTGGGTTATTGTGTCTCCTGCATGGCTGCTTTGACAGGGGAGATGATATGGGAGGAAGCCATTATGTAATTATGTTAACTGCAAGCATTATTTAGCATAGGGGGAGGGGGAGAGAAATGTTTTACCTCTGTCCTCGCAGATTGCTTCCTTTTTATAGAAGAAGATTGCAGGATCTGTGTAATAAGTTAATAACTCTGAATTAAGCTCATCATGGAGCCTTTGAACAACAGTTATTGAAATTGACATTCAGCTCAAATTATAGTCTCTTAAAACTTGGCATATGGCACCCTTTTGTGCTCCATTACTTAATACACCAGCAGGCCCAGACGCAGAGGATGACATTTGGAAGTTATGATCTGATGGGCGCGTTTTGGAAAGATAAGTACATGCCTCGTAACCCATTGAAACAACACTGGATGAGCTGAACTTCCTGAGGGGACAAAGAATGTGTTCTTATTTTAAAACCGACTGCCTGGCTCGTCCCTTCTAAATAAGGGCAATTGGCACTGGGTTAGGCAAGCAGAATGCTGTTACAGGACCTGATCCTGTTGAGATGCTGAGTGTCCTCCCAGCTTTTAATATCGGTGGGCGCCGAGAGAGCTCAACAGCCTGTTGTAGGTGCTCTGCACTTGACTGGACCAGTCCCATAACTCTGCCATTGCTGTGCTGAGCGCCAGTTGTCAGCTTTCCTAGTGAGGGGGAGACATTGTGGAGAGCTCCATGTGGACTTTTACATAGATTGTGCACCGTGAATGCAGGAAGGGGAGAAGGGTGACTCTTAAACAGCTGAGTAAGAGATAGGCACAGTGGATTGCAACTATGTGAATCACCCATTGGATAGAGGAGACGGGTGAATTTGTGTTTCTGTGGCAATCTGTTCTGCAAGCTGACTTCAGATCACTCCCAGGTTGTCTCTCCTTTAAATATCCTGGTTTTGAGGTCTTTTGAATGAGTTTCAGCAGTTCTGATGGACTCTGGCTAACATGCAAACACTTACATGAGTATCCTGGAAAATACTGTAGGCAGAACAGCTTCCCTAGAGTCATGTGGTTTTTGCTTGAATGCCCCTTTGTTAGGGCCGATCTATAGGACACTGCAGTTTGATTCAGCAGCTTCTATCTAAAACAAACACAAGCTGCTTTTCGTTAGATTCTCTTGCTCAGGGGTTCCACCTCCTCCCCTTTTGGATCTATAGGACCTATGACCATTTTTCTAGGTTGCCAGTTTGAATCCAGCCCAAGTTGGTAGTGACAAAGGGACTGGACAGACATTTGGAAATCTTGATCAGCTTCCCAATAAATGTGAAAATGAAAGTATAAATAGATGACTAGTAGCTGATAGGAGTGTTTTAAATCATAGCAGTTTATTACATTATGGTACTTTGCACTTTTCTACTGCATGTATCCATCTGAAGATCTAAAAGCAGTGTAAAAGTTCTTATCTGTATTTTGCAGATGGGCAAACTGGGGTAGAGAGAGGGAAAGTTATGTGCCCAATAAATCTCAATAACAGAACTGGGATGCAAACCCAGGTCTCCTGACTCTTAGTCCTATGACCCTAAGTTCATCCTTACTCCTATGGCATCACAGACACTTGTCCACAGTTCGGGATCCCAGGAAGGTGTGAATAGTTTTTGTATTAATCCCAATTGTTTTTTCTCTCTTCTTGCAAAGTAAACATTTATCATTAGGAACCTTGTCACCGTTATTGATGAGCCCCCGACATCCCATACCACTGTCCCATTTCGGCAGCATTTTTATGGATTTCTTTTCATGTAGGGCAGAAAATACTCACATTTAAATAAAAAACCCCAAAACTAACTTTCCTCATCTTGCCTCTCTCCTCTCAAATGAGCCTGCAGCAAAAGTGCCCAGCATTACTTAGAGGTAAGTATTTTTATGATCCAGTTGCTTTCCAAAATGTGTCTAGATTAGTGCTGTGACCCCGAGGGAAGAAATGAGATTTGAGCTGCAGAAGGACCAGTATGCGTACCTGTGTGGGTGGCAAGTTCCTAGGTTTCTTTTGTTTGTTTTTTGGTTTTTTTTAAAGATCTCTAATATTAAATTTTTGACACAAATATGGCTTTAAAAGGGTTAAACGCAGAGGTACGCATTGGAGCGAGAACTTGATCTGGGGCCAACTGAGTTTCCTCCTTTGTGTGACACAGGAGTTAGTATGCACCCTCCAGCCTTATAAGGTAAACAGTGCAGCGGTTTATATAGAAGATTTGTTTGGCTGGCTCAGCTCCAGCAGCTTTTCACAGAAAGTGCCATTTAAACTGCTGGTGCAGAGAAGTTTTGGGTTTTATACCTTTTTTTTTTAAATGAAATGTTACCTATCCTGTTTATGGATTAACCTACAGCTATTTCCTCTTCACTATTTACAGTTACTGCAAACATACCCCTCTATTCCTTCAGGAAATACGCCATAATGTAATAGTGAAAGCCTGCTAATACCTTTCAGATCCCGCAATCAAAATCCACCCCCCTTCCACCAACCCATCTTGACTTAATGCCATTGTATTAGTCACTGAGCACATTCTAGGGTAGGAAATTTAATGTAGCGCTTGGTTGCCGTGGGTTACAGAACACCATTTTTAAATAGGTTTAGATTAGAAAAATAAAGAGGTTGTGACCAATTAAAAAAAATGGACTGACTTAGTGTTGTGAAAGTGTTAATTGTTCCACAGCCTAGCGTGTTTGAGAGAGAAGACCCCATACCAAGCAGGGAGCGAGAACTGGGTAGGAGGTTGGGGGTAGTTGCATGCTCCAGTTTGCAGACCAATAGCAAGTGCATCTGATGTGAACGTGTACAGCCCATAATATGGGTCCAATACACGGCACTCAGCTTTCAGAAGAGACCAGTAATTTTTGGTGCCTGTTTTGGGGGAGGGTACTCAACTTGAAGCACCTTAAAAAGGGGCCTGAGTTTCAGGAGAAGCTGAGCATCCACCCTCTAACAATCAGAGTTTAAGATGGGCACCAAAAGCTTAAGGCATCCAGAATCAATAGTCACATTTGAAAATTTCAGACATGCATGCATACGTCTTGCCCTAAGTTCCTGTAACTACTCTATTTATCTGCCTAGGCATTTATATAGCTCTCTCACTGTCGTGTTTGAGCACTTACCACCTTAGATATAACTGGCCAGGCAGTGTTCTTGTGCTGTTCTAGATACGACTCTGTTTGAGTTTTGCCAGTCGTAGGACACACAAGTCAATCAGCCCTCTTAGCAAAGTCCTTATTGCACTGGTTCTTGAATACCATGCTAGGAGAGACGGGCTACCTTCTGACTCGAGGAAGGACTAAAAAAAAAATTCTGCAGAGGAGCAGACTTGGCTCTTTCACAATCTCCTGGTCAGTGGTTCTCTCAGATATCCTTCAGTGGTGCTGAGATACCACGATGATGGTCTGAGAATAAGAACCAGAACAGATTCATAAGAACATAAGAATGGCCACTCTGGGTTAGACCAAAGGTCCATCTAACCCAGTATCCTGTCTTCTGACAGTGGCCAATGCCAGGTGCTTCAGAGGGAATGAACAGAACAGGTAAGCATCAAGTGATCCATCCCCTGTTGCCCATTCCCAGCTTTTGGCAAACTGAGGCTAGGGACACCATCCCAGCCCATCCTGGCTAATAGCCATTGATGGACCTATCCTCCATGAACGTATCTAGTTATTTTTTGAACCCTGTTTTAGTCTTGGCCTTCACAACATCCACTGGCAAAGAGTTCCACAGGTTGACTGTATTGTGTGAAGAAATACTTCCTTTTGTTTGTTTTAAACCTGTTGCTTATTAATTTCATCTGGTGACCTTTAGTTCTTGTGTTATGAGAAGGAGTAAATAACACTTCCTTATTTACTTTCTCCACACCAGTCATTATTTTATAGACCTCTATCATATCCTCCCTTAGTCATCTCTTTTCCAAGCTGAAAAGTCCCAGTCTTATTAATCTCTCCTCATATGGAAGCAGTTCCATACCCCATATCATTCTTGTTGCCCTTTTCTGTACCTTTTCCAATTCCAATATTTATTTTTTTGAGACGGGGCGACCACATCTGCACGCAGTATTCAAGATGTGGGTGTACCATATATAGCAAAAAAAGCTAACAGAATGTTGGGAATCATTAGGAAAGGAACAGATAATAAGTTAGAAAATATCCCTCGCTCTCTATTATATAAAATAGAGAGAGAGACAGACAATATTATATTTTCTATCTTATGATCTGTTCCTTTCCTAATGATTCCCAACATTCTGTTAGCTTTTTTTGCCGCCGCATATTGAGTGGATGTTTTCAGATAACTATCCACAATGACTCCAAGATCTTTCTTGATTAGTAACAGCTAATTTAGACCCCATCATTTTATACGTATAGTTGGAATTATGTTTTCCAATGTGCATTCCTTTGCATTTATCAACATTGAATTTCATCTGCTGTTTTGTTGCTCAGTCACCCAGTTTTGTGAGATCCCTTTGTAACTCTTTGCAGTCTGCTTTGGACTTAACTATCTTCAGTAGTTTTGTATCATCTGCACATTTTGCCACCTCACTGTTTCAGATCATTTATGAATATGTTGAGCAATATTGGTCCCAGTAGAGGCCCCAGGGGGACACACTATTTACCCCTCTCCATTCTGAAAACTGACCGTTTATTTTTACCCTTTGTTTCCTATCTTTTAACCAGTTACTGATCCATGAGAGGACCTTCCCTCTTATACTGGGACACCTTACTTTGCTTAGGAGCCTTTGGTGAGGGACCTTGTCAAAGGCTTTCTGAAAATCTAAGTACACTATATCCACTGGATCTGCCTTGTCCACATGCTTGTTGACCCCCTCAAAGAATTCTAGTAGATTGAGGCATGATTTCCCTTTACAAAACCCATATTGACTTGTCCCCAACAAATCGTGTTCCTCTGTGTTTGATAATTCTGTTCTTTACTATAATTTCAACCAATTTGCCCGGTACTGAACTTAGGTTTACCTGCCTGTAATTGCCGGGATTGCCTCTGGAGCCTTTTTTAAAAATTGGTGTCACATTAGCTATCCTCCAGTCATCTGGTACAGAAGCTGATTTAAATAATAGATTACAGACTACAGTTAGTAGTTCTGCAATTTCACATTTGAGTTCCTTCAGAACTCTTGGGAGAATACCATCTGGTCCTGCTGACTTATTACTGTTCAATTAATCAATTTGTTTCAAAACCTCCTCTGACACCTCAGTCTGGGATAGTTCCTCAGATTTGTCACCTAAAAAGAATGGCTCAGGTTTGGGAATCTCCCTCACATCCTCAGCCATGAAGACTGATGCAAAGAATTCATTTAGTTTCTCTGCAATGGCCTTATTGTCCTTGAGTGCTCCTTGAGCATCTCGATCGTCCAGTGGTCCCACTGGTTGTTTAGCAGGCTTCTTGCTTCTGATGTACTTAAAAAAAAAAAAAATTGCTGTTACTTTTTGTGTCTTTGGCTAGCTGTTCTTCAAATTCTTTTTTGGCTTTCCTAATTATATTTTTACACTTCACTTTCCAGAGTTTTTGCTCCTTTCTATTTTCCTCAATAGGATTTAACTTCCACTTTTTAAAGGGTGCCTTTTTGCCTCTAACTGCTGCTTTTACTTTGTTGTTTAGCCACGATGGCACTTTTTTGGTCTCTTACTATGCTTTAATTTGGGGTATACATTTAAATTGAGCCTCTATTGTGATGTCTTTTAAAAAGTTTCCATGCAGCTTGCAGGGATTTTACTTTTGGCACCGTACCTCTTAATTTCTGCTTCACTAACTTTCTCATTTTTGCGTAGTTTCCCTTTCTGAAATTAAATGCTACCATTGTGAGCTGCTTTGGTGTTTTCCACCCCACCGAGATGTTACATTTTATTATGTTATGGTCACTATTACCAAGGAGTTGAGCTATATTCACCTCTTGGACCAGATCCTGTGCTCCACTTAACACTAAATCAAGAAATTGCTTCTCTGCTTGTGGGTTCCAGAACTAGCTGCTTCAAGAAGCAAAAATTTAAGGTATCAAGAAACTGTATCTTTGCATCCCATCCTGAGGTGACATGTACCCAGTCAATATGGGAATAGTTGAAATCCCCCGTTATTGAATTTTTTATTATTATAGCCTCTCTAATCTCCCTGAGCATTTCACAGTCGCTATCACCATCTTGGTCAGGTTGTCTTCAAGAGCAACCCAAAAAGAGAGAGGGAGGAAGATCTGATGAGCAGTATTAAACATTTTGTAGCTTGTGGCTATTTAGTGGGATGGGGGCACTGAAAGTATTTCTCCTCTTTGCATTGTAGGAGCCTTCAGAATGTCCATTGTAATTATTTACTAGTTTAAAGGTTTAAAATCGACCCCCGTGCCTGGGCGCCATACTCTGTTTGAAACCAATACACAATTCCCAGAAACTGAAAATACGCCTCCCATGCTGAAGAGGTGGCTCTTGTTATTTAGTATGGGACTGCTGACACTGTACACTGGGCTGTCCATCTAACTACTCAGATGCTTGTATGTCTCCCATCACTGCATTATCCAAGCACCTCCGAAAGCATAACAAACCTATCCTTACAGCATCTCTGTGAAGTAGGGAAGTATTCTTATTGCCTGTATCATGCATGGGAAAATGAAGGCATAGGTAGATTAAATGACTTGCCTAAGGTCACAGAACAAATCTGTGGCAGAGCAAAGAATTCAAACTGGGTTTCCTGAGTCATTGGCTAGCAACCTAACAGAGCCATTCTTCGTGTCTGACAGCCAGCAACTGAACCCAGATCACCTGAGTACCAGCCAAGTATCTTAGCCACAAGACCATACTTTCTTGTCAGTGAATACATGGTCCTTGCCTCAAGGAGTTTACAATCTGAATAGCCAGGAACTCAATGGGAGACCAGGCTGATGGTGATAACTTAGGTTTTTTTAACTAAAACAATGGGATCATTGATGGCACTGTCTCATTGTGGGTTGATGAACCCTCCTGGGAGAAGTGGATTTTTCAGGAGGGGTATAAAAGGGGAGAGTGGGAGCTGGCCCATTGGGGTGGGGAGGTCATTGCTTAAATGAGTAAGTAGAATTCTGGCCTGGGCAACTGTGGTGTTGAATCCTGCCTTCCTTGCCCACCCAAATGGTCCATGGACGCCAATCAAATTAGCCACGTACTAAGGCAAGCAGAATACAGCCCTACTCATTCAGTGCTGTTTGCATATGTTCTGGGGGACGCACGTACCGGATAAAAAGCCTTTGTGTGTGTGTGTATGTTCAGTGCGGCATTGAGCTATGGTCATGGCTCCACCTTCCCTACACCAGAACATTAAGCCCACAGTGTCATTATTCCTTTCCATCATTAGCTGCTGAAAGGTTTCACAAGCTGTTTTTTCAACCCATGTGCAAATGATCATTTGATGGCTTTCTCCATTTATCAACACCCTCCCCCACATGCTCGGGGAGATCTGGAACATAAACCAGGCTTAACCAGTGCTGACAGGCAGTCTATACAGAATGAAATCCAAGAGGAAGTAGCCTGGGATTTGTGGGAGAGAATGACGGGCACATATGCCAAGTTTATAAACACTGGCCTGTTGATGTTTGACTTTGCTTCCTGATGTTTGAAGAACTCTTCGGTTTCTACAGGGGCTAGAAACACTTCAGTGACTAAGCTAAGAGCCTTATAGAACAGGGCACTGAAATAGGACAGCTTAGGAACGATGTTGGCTGCTGCCTCTCTGAGCAGGCCTGGACTATTTTGGGGCAAGGGGGGTTGGAAAACTCATGAGAGCATCACAGCTGGCTGCATGAGGCAGGAAGGTTTGCACTAGGATTAATGCCATTGTAAAGAGGTAGAAAGCTGCAGATGGTTTCTTCTGATGAGCAAAACTACCATGGTGGAGTTGGAAGGGGGTTGCGCTTATGTAAGAAGTGAATATCTGTCACCTGTAGGAGCCTAGAGGCCAATTGCTAGTCTGAATTCCTTTCTTCCGGGGGAGCAAACTGAGACCAGCCCCTGGTTATGATGCAAAACTCTGTCCCTATGGGCAGATGTTGCACTAACCACCAAGCTATGAATGCCTGGGGTCACTATCTCCCCTCATCTGTTCATGAGCAAGTGGCTTAAAAACGTGGGGAAGGAAAAATTGTACTGTAATGTTGATGAGCTTTTAAAGTTCATCTAACAGCTGCCAGATGTCAGGGTTATGCCTTAGCAAGGTGAGCAACCAGCAGGGGGAGAAGTGAAAACGAGCTGGGTGTTATGTAGGGTTAATCCTTACTGGACGCTAGTTCACATGTCAAAATGACAGTACCAGACTATTGGACTTGACTGGGGATGTCCCTGAATGGATGGTTAAGCAGGATAAGGTGCACTGGGGAAGTTTGTATGCAACTTTTATCCCGTTGTGCTATACCCAGGCTGTACCACCAGTGACAATTCCCTCAATTCCCCCTAACCAGTTAGTGCGTGGGTGGGAAAATGTGCTGTTAAAGTGTTTCCACCTTGCCCAGGGCTGGACTTTTCCTGTTCTCTTTTGCTGATAATGTGTTAAGGCCACTGAGCCATAAATTTGCTATTTTGAGCCTGGAGCTCTCAGGTTACTCATTTGTTCAACTTAACGCCT
This sequence comes from Platysternon megacephalum, assembly GCA_003942145.1. Classification (NCBI taxonomy): domain Eukaryota; kingdom Metazoa; phylum Chordata; order Testudines; family Platysternidae; genus Platysternon; species Platysternon megacephalum. The sequence goes on along the minus strand of QXTE01000018.1, from coordinate 3,091,398 downwards.
CGGAATAATGTGTCACAGAAAGCAAATAGCCTGATTGATGGAGAGGAACCAAAGATGAACTGTAAATACAGGTCCCTGTTTAGGAAGTCAGTCAGTTGTTACCATCCTTTGGCACATTAGGGTACTCAGACAAAAAAGTCAATAGTGGAAGCAACGGATGTTTTAATCGTAAGGTTCCTATTCCAACCTCTCTCTCTCATGTACCCATATGTAACAGGCATTGTGAAAGCCAGCTAAACTGGGCCTGTGCAGGAAATAAAATGTAGGTCTTCCCACTCGAGTCCTGAGCCTCATGTAAGCTGGTGGAATTGCCCTAGGGAAAAATCAGGTGTAGCTAACAAGGTCTGTTCCTCGAAGGACAGTGTTTCTAGCAAAATCAAATCATTTAAATGAGCAGAAAATTAATGAAAACTCCCCAGACTGGGCTTCAGATCATTCCTGTCACCCTGGGATTGGTGCTCCGCCTGCTCAAAGCCATCCCGATCCCAGTCTCTCAGGCAGCAGCCGCTCCTGTGGACCTTTCTCCTTCCACCTGAAAGAGAGCCCAGCTTGACTCTTGAATCCCAGGATGAGTTTGCAGGGCTGGCAGCAATGGTCTAAATGCACTCATTCACGGTTAATAAGGAAACAACGTCGCTATAATCATGGAAGCTCCTCTGTGCTATTGGCCACTAACGTTTGAGAGCAGAACTGCGCTTTAAGGAACTGCTCCTGCAAGCTCTGGGTGTGCAGAAATCCCAGTGTAGGTTTGGGTCCCGACGGAGCTGATTTCACAGCATTGGACCCTGAACCACCTCTACTTTCGACTCTGTGGAAGTTCAGATCCGGATCAGAACTTCCTGGCTCTGGCCCATTTCTAAACAGAAATGCCATTGTAAAACGCAGCCTTAAAATAAATTAACCTCTAACTGTGTGTGGCCGACAGCTTAGATCGGGAGAAACAGGTTGTACCTGTAGCAGCCAGCGTCCTTGAGCACTGTGTGATGGCTCCAGTAACCTCCACCGCTTCCCATTCAGCAACCATATTCCTTTGTCAAATGTTCCTTTACTTTGCCAAGTTTCCCTACTTAATAATTTGTTAAAATTAACACAGAAAATCACTAGAAACAGGGAAAATAATCTGCAGTGCATAGGGGTGGGTGGGGAGCACCCTAATTTTGGAAGCATGTGTGATCACAATGCATAGTTATGTCTCTAATGCTGGTAGACACCCACTGGCAAAGACAACTGGAGAAACATGTGATAGGACAGTTGTCAAGGTAACTTCAGTTGTGTGTGTTTGTGTGGATACCACAGTAACCAGACTTGTAAAGCTAATGTAAATTGACAGTGCCTCTAATGGGCAAGTTGCTGCTGATGGGGTGGCGAGAGAGATGGGAAGCGCTCACTCTCATCAGAGCGATTTCACTCTGGAGGCAGAATATAGTTACAATGGGCTTCGGCCATTAAAAACTCACTTGTTGCTTACATTGGCATGAATATAGCACGTGGTAAACGGTACTGGATCGAGAGCCCTGAAGACTGATGTCCTCTATTGCATAAGAGGTGTGCCCCATAGCGATAGTGCAGGCTCTGTTATAGTGCTGGAGGGATGGATTGACCTGATGTTAGATGGTATGGCTGGACCAGAATTTCTCAAGTGTCTCCATCAATTTATGGTGTATTTAAGCTTTCATTTAAAATAGTTTCCAGCCCTGAAGAAAAGTTTACAAAGGAGACCTTATGATGAAGTGCTGTCTTCAGAGTCTGCAGAAAGCCTGAAACAACGAGCATTTTATTTAAACGTGATGCTAATGCTGAAACCTAATGATAGTGCAAATATTGTTAATTATTTTGCTGCTGAGTGGAGGACCTGAGTTCTGTCCTTTCTGACTGAAGTTCAGTGGGGCCAGGATGGTGTGTAGGATAGTGACAGTTTTTTGGCTGCCTGGCAACATGGACTGCAGGCTTGATAAGTGGCCTGAACGGATAATCTAGTGCTAATCTAGCTTGTAAATGCCTCTGTATCCTCTGATGAAATGTTGTTGTGTAACTTTGCTAAAGCAGCTCTTAGTAATTTGACCACAAGGTTTCTCTGGGCTTCCTACACAACATTGCGCTATTCCCCTCTACCCCTTTTCTGCAGTGACAGAAGTACCTCACTGCCTCAACTGCTAACTTCCACTGTCCTGGTATAATAATCATTCTATCCAGCCGTCCCAGCCTGTCTGTGCAGGGCCTAAAATTGGAGTCTCTCCATTAACTTCAATAGCTTTGGTCAGGCCCATAGGGAATAGCTTGTTTAAGTTTGCAGCCCTGTCACGCAGCCTGTAGGGTTATAGTGGTTTGTTTAGTAGGATGGGGGAAGAAAACAGTTGCTCATTCATTCTCAGCACCTCTTCACATGAATTCTGTTCTAGAGCTGATTTTTTTTTTTTCATGGATCTGGCCCTAGTTCTTAATGATTTGCTGGCTGGGAGGTGAAAACAGTACTCGCCATATGTGTGTGTTCTCATTCTTTTATGTTGCATATTTGATTTAGTTGGGGGTTGGTCTTGCTTTGAGCAGGGGGTTGGACTAGATACCTCCTGAGGTCCCTTCCAACCCTGAGATTCTATGATTCTATGATATGGTGGCCTTGTTGACTCTACTCTGGCTTATGAAGCCAGCAAGTGTTTCGGCATGAGCAGAGGCTGCAGAGAGCTTTAGCCTGCATGACCATTCAGCTTGCCCTCAAGGGTCACCTGTGATCTGGCCAGCCAAGCCCCGGGCTGGGAGTCAGAAGACCCTGGGTTCTGGTCTCAACTCTGCCGTTGATGCACTGCATGAGCATTGTCATCTAAACTCTTTGCCTTAGTTTACTTAATCTGTAAAAACGTGTTTGCCCCCTTTTCAATGCACTTCGAGAACCTTGGATGAAAAACATGGTGTAAGTGCTAAGTCGTTGTTATACATGAAGTAATATAGATTCATTAGTTCTTCCACTGTGGTCCACAGAGCACTTACCTATTGTACAAGGCTAGTCACAAAGCTTTGGCATCTACTTGTTTCCAGTGCTAAATCGCATACAAAGACAGCTGAAAAGACAGTACTGCTATTAGCTGTATTACAGTAGCGTGCAGAGGCCCCACCAGCAATCGAGGCTTCCATTGTGCTAAGTGCTGTACAGACACGTATTAAGAGACCATCTCCCTGCCCTGCAGAGATTTTAATCTAAATAGACAAAGGATAGTTGCATGAGAGGTAGGGGTGTGTGTGTGTGTGAGAATAGAGGCACAGTGACTTGCCCAGTCCCCTAGGAAGTCAGTGACCCAGCTAGGAATAGAAACCAGGTCTCCTAACTCCCTGTCCACTAGAAGACCATTCTGCCTCTCCTCACTTTCTGATAATGCTGTTTGTGCAAGCAAGCAATTGCTGTAGTGCTAATGTTGATGTCATGGGAGTGTGAACGAGAGGAGCGCAGAGCCCTTGCAGTCTATCAACAGGAGGGGAGGTAGACCCACAAGACCAGCTACGTATTACGCTGTGCTCCACACTATGAAAGCATTTGAGCACCACTACTATAGTTGAAACCATTCCATGTATTGGGTGTTCAAGAAGCCTTTGCCTGGTTCATTGTAACCAAGGGGAGGGGTGTCTTACCTCACCTGCTTGTTGGTCTCATCCACCTGCTTTGTCTTGTCAGTTAGATTGTCAGCTCTCGGGCCAGGGAATGTCATTTGCCGTATGTTTGTACGGTATCTAGCACAATGGGGCTGTGGCCTTATTGACCTCTAGATGCTACTGCAATATAACGGTTAAGACTAATAATTTCAAAGGTAGAGTCGTACAAGAAGCACGAATGGAACAACCCGTGTGTGTGTTTAATGTCTAGGGAGTGCTTTGAGACTAGAACGTTTTATAAGTGGTTTGGAAATTCAGGCTCCTGCCTCTGCCAGTGTTGGTGGCAGGAGCTATCCCTGGCTTACTGCTTTCTGCCTTCCCCTGGTGGCTTACAAGTGAGTCTCAGACACAGTCCAAATAAACAGTGATTTCCTTCAGACCTCCTCTCCGGGCTCCTCCCGCCCCCCCACCCCCTTTTTTTTTTGTTTTTTTTTAAAGAAGCATTTTCCTGTTTGACGTCTTGGTGGTGGTTACCAGGAGGTGGCGCTGCTCCCCAGTGCTGAGGTCAAGGGAACCCTTTTAGTTACATGATTTTTTTTTTTTTTTTTACTCTAATGCAAATCATAAATAACGATCAAGGCAAAGCGAGCATCAACAAATCCTCTAGCAATCAGTGCAAGGAGAAAAGGGCGCCACCGATCTTAAAGTCAGCAGCTGCCACTGGAAAGCATTCGCTGGAGCGGGCAGGGAGAGCAGAGGAGATTTTGAGAGGTTAGGGGTTTTTTGCTGTTGCTACATCGGGGAAGGAGAAGTTGGAAGGAGTTTGAAAGACAAAAGTTAGTAAAAATAGAACGTGTGGGCCTCTCACAACTTCGCAGGGTTTTATTAACTGAGCTGTCACATTCACACAGCATAGTGGTGGGTGTAATCCCTGCTCATTAGCAGCACGAGCTGATGGCCAACGGCCCCCTTGGAAAGGGGCAGCACAGAGGGCTCTTTACCACAGCTGTTTCCTGCTGTGGCTCTTACCCCATCTGAGCTGGCCGCTCTGAGCGGCTTCCTCAGGGCTGTGTGTTTTCCAGAGCAGCTTGGACAAGCTGCCTGCCAGACCAGAAGCCATAACCCTCTCCTTCCCCACTCCAAGAAAAATATGGACAGCTCCTTAGAAGCTGGCTCTGTAGTTGCCCTCAGATCCGGGGGAGGGAGGAGGGAGAGCAAGCTAGAGGAGATGAGCATGAAAAAGGCAGGGTATGGCTGGAAGGACTTAGAAGCTGCCAGAAACTGAGTGGGCATTTCTAAGCCCCCTGAGGAGAGCACTGATATACGTGTGGTATTGGTGGGATGCTGGCTAGAGAGGACAGGGTTGCGTCTACCCTTAGCAGAGCTGGCTAGTGAATAAAAAATGATCACATGGCTGCTTAAAGGCAGGGCCGGCTCTAGGTTTTTTGCCGCCCCAAGCAAAAAAATTTTTGGCTGCTCCCCACCCCAGCCCTGGGCTCCCCCCACACCCTCCTGCTGCCCCAGTCCTGGGCTCTTCCCCCCCACACCCGCACCCCCCTGATGCCCCAGCCCTGGGCTCTCACCCCCCCCCCCACCTGCACCCTCCTGCTGCCCCAGTCCTGGGCTCTTCCCCCCCACACCCGCACCCTCCTGATGCCCCAGCCCTGGGCTCTCACCCCCCCCCCCACCTGCACCCTCCTGCTGCCCCAGCCCTGGGTCACTGGTAACTCGCTCCCAGGGCGGGTCATCAGCATCCCGCTCATGACACTAGCAGGGGCGGAGGCTGCATCCACCCAACTCCTTCCCAGCGCCCAGGGGGGCCCTGACTCCGCCCGCTCCCCTTCACCTCCAGCCGGTCTGGCGTTGGCAGGGTCGGGGTAAGCAGCGGGGCTCCCGGACCGTGCCTCAGCCCAAGGTCCTTCCAGCTGGGACTCCTGCCTCCAGGCCCGGCCGGGAATTGGGAGGGCAGAGCCGGGGGGACCGCCCCGGCAGGGGGCTGAGGAGCAGCCTCAGAGGGAGCGGCCGGTGGGGAACAGAGCCCCGGAGAGCGGGACGTGGGCCCCGCACGGCAGCGCCCCGGGCACCGGTCCCCTCTAAGGCCCCGCTGCTGCTCCTGGCCGCCCTGCCGCAGCCCCTGGGTGGCTCGGGCCGCTTCGCCCAGCCCCGGCGGTGGTGCTGGGGGGCAGCCGCCCTGTGGCACTTGCAGGCGGCTCCATGCGCCCCATGGGGCGGCCCCCAGCCCAAGTGTCCCGTGCTCCACGTGTCGGAGCCCGCCGGATGGCCCACCCGGGCCCGGTGGCACAAACCACAGCGGCCCCAGGGCGCCCCCCGCGCACGACGCGCTGCTGCTGCTGGACCCCAGTCTCGGGGCCAGCTTTGGCCACCCGCTGCGGCTCTTCCACCTGGACTTCGGCGTCAGCTTGGGGGCCGTGACAGCGTCTACCTGGGTGAGCGCCCGCAGGGCCACCACCCCCCCCCAAAAAAGGATGGCGCGAATGCCACCCCTGCAAATGTGCCGCCCCAAGCACCTGCTTGCTTTGCTGGTGCATAGAGCCGGCCCTGCTTAAAGGCTCTGGCTCTGGTGCATAAAGTTCCTAATATTGTGTGTCTCTGATTCCTGCAGATGTTTATTATTGAGAAGATTGAGGGGATCCACTGCAGCCTACATGAGTTCAGTATCACAGGATCCACCTATACCCCGGAGGGAGAGATGTGAGTACTGATCCCTGGGGCAGACCGGGGTTGGGCTATGCAGAGTTTTTAGCAACTCCCTGGTGCTGAGCAACTGGTAGTCTCTGTGCAAAACTCATTTTCTACAGTGTGGCCTAGTAGATAGAGGACTGGACAGGGATTCAGGAGAACTAGGTTCTATTCCCAGCTTTGCCACTGGCCTGCTAGGTGACCTTGGGCAAGTCATTTCACCTATCTGCGCCTCAGTTTCCCCATCTGTAAAGTAAGGATAATGATACTGACCTTCGTAAAACTCTTTGAGATCTACTGAGGAAAAGCCATAAATATGAGCTAGGCATTATTATTCTTACTAATGGAAAGAGCTTTCCATGTAGTATAGCAAAGTGAGAAATGAGACACTCTGATTGTGCCCGTAAATGTGGCCCTGGATGCAGAGTAAATGGGAAGGATGATCTTGTGGCTAACTTGTTGGCCCAGAATTTGGGACCAATTCCCGGGTTCAGTTCCCAGCTCTGTCACAAACTCTCTCTGACCTTAGTCAAGTCACTTAGTCTCTCTGAGCCTCAGTTCCCCATCTATAAAATAAGGGTAATACTATTTCCTTTCTCTGATCCTTTGTCTCTTGCCTATTTAGACTGTAAGCTCTTCAGAGCAAGGGCTCTGTCTTCCAATGTATATGTGCAACACCCAGCACAGTGGGGCTCTGATCTCAGTCAGGGCCGCCACATTCTACCTTAATAAATAATAATAAATATAATCTAATGATTCTCATGATGATCCAGAGAGGTTAGTACAGCAGGAAACTCAAGTGGTATGGAACAATTTCATGATGAATGAGGTTTTCCACAGTGTGTGGGTTTTTTATTGTTTTAAATTTCTGAGTTTAAGCAGTTATAGTAACAAATGGTCACCACTGCTTCCCCCTGCATGTGGGACAAAGCTAGAAGCATAATGTGGGGCTGTTTGTTTTAGAAGACAACATGGTCGAATGGCTCATGCAGCAGACTGAGAATCAATAGCCTGGGTTCTGTTCCTGATTCTGCCATTGACAGTCACTTTCCACCTCCATCCCTCAGAGTCCTCACCTGTAAAACAGGGATAATAAATACTTCACAAATGTGTCCGGAGGCTTGGCAAATGGATTGGGATCTCAGCAAGGGACAGTCAAGAGGGCGCTGCATGGGCTTGCTTATCAAGGTGCCAGTTCAGCCAAGCACATGAGTAATTCCAGTGATATGCTGCAGGATACAGCTGGGCTTTGCTGAACATGAGGCCCCAAGACTGGAGCTGGTGAGAACCAATGAGTCTTCACCATTCTGGTCTATCATTATTATATGTTGTTGATAGAGTAACTTTTTGCTCATTCCACTTGTCTTGAAGTGAGAACTGCCAGAGCTTGATGTGTTTGTGCCACAAGGGTTTCTAGCTGCTGCTTCTAGAAGTACTTTTGTGTCCTCTTCTGCAGTGAGATTTTGTAGCCAGGCTCATTGAGTCAGGCTAGATGTTCTGACACCTCCTTCCATGTCCCAGCACTTTAGTGAGACTCCTTTTTATTTTCTCCAGTGTTGGAAACATTCCAGCGTTGCATGAGACTGCACGTGAGAATGCTATAGTCTTCCAGTTCCTGTGCTGATACCAATAGATCCTGTATACAGGGCGAAATCCACCCCAGGGCAGTGAACCTGCACTAGGGCATATGAGACCATCTACAATCACTTAAGTTCCGTATTACGGGCTTAGCTTGTACACAGGGCATTGTGCAGGCCCTCTGGATGGTGTGAATTTCACCTGTAAGATCTAATATTCGCCCATAGGGGTGAACGTTATTAAGGTTCCACATGGGATACAGTTTGTACTAAGGGGCCATGGGAGTGCAGCATGGAAACGCAAGCAAGTGGACATCAAAAGCTGATCGATCAGTGTTCTCCTTTACATCAACATCGTGTGCACACAGCACATCACACTGTGGGGAGTGAGTCATCTAGCATGTCATCACCTCAGGCAACCTAATGCAGTTTGACTGACCGTCCCGCCCTCCCTCTCTCTGAGCTGAGAAATATGCATAATACAGACTTCCCTACCAAGGTGCACCTAACTTCATGTTAAGAGGTGTTAAACAGATTTGAGCAAACTCTTTGCTTTCATCCTGAAGTATGTGTAATAAGCTGCCTGTGGGATAATGCCATATAAAAACATGATCATGCTGGTAGCTTAGTTTCAGCTGCAGAGTGGTATGTCCCATGTCACTTGGGAGCTCCTTTAATTAAGACTCATTGGTGAGGTACATAATTCTGAGCTTTTACTACTCTGTCCCCATCTTGTGAGAGTCACATGGCATTCATTAGACTCCCAGTCTCCCTCCCTGCTATGCACTGTGCTCATTGTAAAACCAGGGAAGGATTTTCTGGGGCCAAATCACTTTGGGCTGCTGCTCACCAGCCCTGATCAGGAATATGGAGCGGATCTCCCCGGAATGTTACTAGGAAACTAAGCATTGCTTAGGAAAAGCAATCCGCAGGAGATGGTGTACTCTGGGGCCACTCTGAATTTAAACTAGAAGAGGGTGAAAAGCTCAGAGTGGATGGCCTGGTGGCTGAAGTACAGGACTGGGAGTCAGTAAATCTGTTCCAGATCATTTGCTTTTTGACTACTGAAAAGTCACTCAGCCTCTCTGTGTGTCTCTTCCCCCATGTGTTAATGGAGTATAACACATCCCAAGGCTTAATAATTAATGTTTGTAAAGCCACTGAGATCCTTGGATAAGAAGGTTCCATAAAAAATTATGAGCCAGGTCCTCAGCTGGTGTAAATCAACGTAACTCCACTAACTCCAAGGAGCTCTGCTGAGTTACACCCACTGAGGATCCTGTGTAGCTATGCATGCCTTAAATTGCAACACCTGTTTTGTCTTTTCAAGGACTGATCTACACCAAAGCATCTAATGGGAAACTGCACTTGGAACTGGATGATTTTTGTCACCTTGTCTTTTTTAGCACCTTCCTCCCAGCTCCTTCTGTGTATTGAACGGGACTAAAATCACTCCTATTCAGTTAATAACATATTAGTAATTAAATGCACAAAATCCACCTCCAGTCCTCAGGCTGTCTGGAATGAAATACTTTGAGGAACAACTTTCCAATCAAGAACTCACAGGACTGGTGCTGCGAGGTTCTCTGGAGCCCTGTGTTCAGTTCTGATTAGTTGTCTTTGTGGCTGTCTTGTCCATAGGGAGCATTCAGTTCCCTTCTACAGCTCTTTAAAATACTCTTGCTTCCATTCAAAAAATGACTCTAACGGCCATATCCGTAATAAATGTCCTTCCATTGTCTGAGCAATCAGACCTGTGGGCCTGACTCTTACTTCAATCACAGGAAACTTGCATTGATGTAATTCTACGGACCCCAAAAGAGTTATATGTGGTTTACGCCAGAATGAGAGTGAAGAAAATCAGTCTGAAGAGATCCAATTTGGCATACAGACTCCGGGGGGCTTAGAAACACCACAGACAGATTTGGTCCTGTGGGATTCCTTGTATTTTACCTATTTCTGGTAAGATAAATGTAGATGAGTCCACCTGAAGGTTTTGTTGAATGAATTTTCAAGCAGTTGTTGTGGGGTGGGAGAAAAGAAGTGTTAATACCCGCATTGACAGATGGGGGAATGTAAGGACACAGAGTAAGTGACTTGTCCAAAGCCCACAAGGAATCTGTGGCAGAGCCAGGATCAGAACCTGGATCTCCTGAGTCCCAGTATAGTGCCTTATCCACCCTCCCTGTCAAACAAACTAGCAAACAATCATGCTAAGAGTGTGGTTTCATACTGTGGACCTCCATGGTGTGTGTAAGGTCAATGAAAAATTAAAACAAAGGTGCAGTAATTTTGAGAGAGGTTTATTTTCTGTTTGAGGATGTTGTTTTTTTTTATAAATTTCAAATGTGTGATGGGACTTGTAGACATGTTGAGGTGGGGAAATCATTTTATGTATTTAATTCCTTTAGCTGTTGTCACTCATAGATCTCAAAGCATTGTACAAAGGAGAGCTTGGATCCTTATCCCCATTTTATAGACGGGGGAAGTGACTTGTCCTAGGTGTTGCAGGAAGTCTGTGGCAGAGGTGAGGAGAATAGAACACAGGTGTGCTAGCTCTCAGTCCAGAGCTCTCCCACCCCCACCCCCCGACCACGCTGTCTCAAAAGAGATTCTAGCATTTCCAGCTCCAATTTATATTGGAAGTTTTCTTAATAGCTTTTAAAAAATCCTAAATATCAACAAACTCCCTTTCTTTTTAAAATTCCCTTCCCTGCAGCCTTCTGAACTCAGGGTAATCCTGCGTCGTCGCTGACCAGGAGAATTGCTGTCTCTGCCATCGCTGCGTCCTGTATTTAAACTGGACGGCTTTTTGTCACTATGAAAACAGGTTTTTCCAACTTTCTTGGCCCCTGCCGGCTTTCCACTCTCAAGCTGTAACAAGGGCTCCAGAATGTTCTTTCCATTAGGAACTTACAGTGGAATAAACTGATAATAATGAATGTCTGACAAATTATTTTTCCAGCTAAAGAATGACCAGCTGAGTTTATACAGCCCTAAACTGCAGTTACCTCTACTTGAGTTAGGATAATTTTCCTGTTTCCCCTGAAGACGGCCGCTGTCTTTTAACCATAATGCGGCAGCCTGCTCACACAAACAAAAATGGCATTTGGTTCCTTAAATGGTGATTGTGCAGAGCCGTGACTGATGCCTTTCCTCTGTTGGCTTTGACTCTCGTTCATGGTCACAGGCCATTCAAGAAGTTCAGGGGTCTAGCAGTCACTCTGTTCTTCATTAGAGAGTGTTTGAAAGCTGTTACCATTGGATGCATGTTTGCAGCCCTATGGGAAATGAGTTTGGGGGCTTTTCTAGCAGCTCACCACCCGAATTAATAATCCCTAGCTCTTAGCTAGTGCTTTTTATCAGTAGATCTCAAAAGCACTTCACAAAAGAGGTCAGTAGCATTGTCCCCTGCAACTGGGATCCTTGCTGGCAGTCTGAGCAGAGAATTTTGCAACGGGATTAGTATGGAGTCTAATGGAACCAGCCTTTTCTAATGCAGAGCTTTTCAACCATGGATGCTGGAATACTTTGACCATTGCTTCACAGCAATGTTAACCCCATTCTACAGGTGGGAAAACCAAGGCACAAACAAGTGACATGTCCGAGTTCTCACAGCCAGAGTAGGGTGTAAGAGCTATGTAACTCCACACTGGTGATAAACCTTAGGAGAGAAGCAAATGGGATAAAGAATGTTATAGCCACATACTACTAGGAAAGAGATGGACCCTTCACCGTAGGTTCCCTGAAGCCAGTAAGGAGTTTTCCAGTCTCTTTTTGATGGAGTTAAGATCATCAGAGGATCCGTCCTTACTTTGGCCAAGCTGGCGTTTCTATGATTATTGGTCAGATGAAGGAAACTGAAGAATTGTTTAATTATTTTCCTTGTTTTAGTCCTTTCAGTCTTTGAGCATATCAGAATGTGATCATTCACTTCTTCTTACAGTTTCATAGCACCTCTGCCTGTTTAGCATCAATTGTTTGTATTACAGTAATACCTAGAGGCTGCAGCTGAGCTCAGGGCCCTATTGTGCTGGGTGCGGTACAAACATAGCAAGGGACAGTCCTGCCCTGAACTACTCCTAGTCTAGGTAGACATGGCAGACAAAGGGCAGGAGGGGAAATGAATTGTTCCTGGTGATGCAGTGTGTGAGCGGCAGTGGTGAAAATAGAATTGTGATCTCCAGGTGTCCTATCCACGAAACCATTCTGATTCTCATTTAAAAAAAAAAAAAAATACAACTCCCCCCAGAGGCCTTAGCATGTGTGTACTGATTACGTTCTAATTTGGATAACTGCATTGTGCCCACTTAAACCTGCCCTGATTAAGCAATTCTCCTTCACTTCCTGTCACAAAGTGCTGTGCTGCAGTGCCATGCGTGGCCTTCCATGGCTGAGCTTCTGGTGTGGGAAGGTGATTCCAACAGGTGGAGCTTGTAAAGCACTCGAGGCTCCTTTGGGAGGAGAGACGTAGCCACATGTGTTGTAACTAGGATGGACTGAATGTAAAAGTCTTTAACTCTCTGGACTTGCTGGTTATATAAACTTCTTCCCCCTTCCCCAATGGTTTCGGAGACATTGGCTCCCCTTTTATTAGCGAAGTGGTAGTGCATTGCAGCTGTACTTAGGCAGAGATGTTGATGAATGTCTCAGCAAAGGGTACAGTTTGTCTCTCTTGCTTAGGAACAGCTAATCGAGAGCAGTTGCTGCACTCATTCTCCTTAAACAGCCTTCCGTGCACTGTTCTGCTCTGTGCAACTCTAAGAAATTGCTTGGGGTGGACAGGAGGTTTTTCCCGCCAGTCCTGGGCTCTGTTGGATACATGCAGAAATCTTGAACTCCTTGGGATATTCAACCTTCACGCTGTTCCATATCCTGCCATCTGTCTCCTTTACCATTCTTTATTCCACCTCTTTGCCCCTTTCTAATATTCCCTCATCCTTTCTGCGGGCCTGAACTAACACCCACTAAAGCTTTGGGTCAGAACATGTTTGATTGTGGATCATCATTGCTGTACTTTGTCTTCAACAATGAGGGCAAGGTTTGCAGCCCCCTTCATTGCCCCTGCACATCTGAGGTTATTAATCTGTGCCCTGACTGGCTATGGACTCTTTGAGACCAAACAAGCTGTCTCTTAAACACAGCTACATTCCAGCTGCCCCTGGAGGAAAAGTAGGGTTGCTTTTGAATCCAGATCTCCTATGCTACTGGAATGGCAGAGTCTTTCTCTTCGGATGTTTACTAACTCCGCTGTTCAAACCTGGTTGACAACGATATATTGTGATCTTTTCTTTCCACTCAAAAAAGAGTCCTACGAAAAGTAGAAACTAGGTCAAATTACCAAGTATAAATACGGTATAAGCAAGTCTGTAGGGACAAAATTCGAAAGGTCAAGGCACAAAACGAGATTAAACTAGCTAGAGACAAAAAGGGTAACAAGAAAACATTCTCCAAATACATTAGAAGCAAGAGGAAGGACAGAGTAGGCCTGTTACTCAATTGGGGGGACAGCGGGAGTGGGGGGGGGGGGGGGGGAAAGAAATAACAGAAAATGTGGAAATGGCAGAAGTGCTAAATGACACTTTTGTTTCAGTTTTCACCAAAAAGGTTAGTAGTGATTGGACGTCTAAAATAGTGTGAATGCCCGTGAAAATGAGGTAGGATCAGAGGCTAAAATAGGGAAAGAATAAGTTAAAAATGACTTAGACACTGCCCTTCTCTCTTATCATGGGCTATACCAGGGATGCAATTGGCTCATTGGGCCTCTTATGCGGCACATATTCCATTTAATTGCAGCCTGAAGGATGACCAGCCCGTTCAGTGTGGACGGTATGATGGCCTGGTGGAACTAGCCACTATCTGTGCCCTCTGCAATGACTCCTCTCTGGATTATAACGAGGTGAGTGTGCTGGATCCTTACCACATTTGCCAAACCAGCTGCACAGAGGGTTTTTTAAAGACGTTCCTGCTGGCAATCACTAAAGACCCCCTCCCCCATGCACACGAGGAGAGATCATAAAGTAATGGAGTCAAGTAGTTAGTTTTGTGTCCATATCAAATTTGTTCCCATGGCCTACTTTGCATGCAGAGGTTGGGATAGCATTGGCCAAGACGTTCCTATAGAGTGCCCCACTCTGTTGTGTCAAATGTCTATTGTGTTAGACACAGAGGAGACACACAGATTTCTGTGCTTTGTTTGCTCTGCAGCGGGTCCTTTTAGCTTCTAGATGGACTTGTAGCCTTTATCTTTGTGTAATGGAGACAGTAGCTTCTCTGTCCCTTCAGTTGAGCGGAACTGAACTACGCATGGGTGGATTTTCAGACGAGCGGCTGCCTTTTGCAAGTACAAATTGCACCTGCATTCATTTTATGATCCTTGCACCTTTGTGGGTGCAAAACAGATGGCCAGAGGCACAATTACAGAGGCTTGCGCTCCCCAACCCCTGCAATGTATTTGTGGGAACAAACTTTTCAGGCGCTAATTGAGCCTGTACTAAAGTAAGCTGGGCCTTGCTGGGCTTGAAAGTATTCCCCAAAACTATGTGCATCATCCTTACAGGAAGGTTGTTACACAAACACAAAGCAGGATTATTCTGACTTGAGCAGCAAGTCAGCTTGTATTACAATCTTCAGCATTTAATGCACGGTCTGAGTTGACTCCAATGGCAGCCCTAGAGTGAGAGTGACGTTGTTGGAATCTCAAGAACAATGCAGTAAATAAAATCATCCTGGACTTAGTCATGCAGGTTAGGAGACAGAGGTCATACAGCTCATGTTTTTCTTTTACACTGAATGTTTGTGTTCCTTTCTTGCTGCCGGCCAGTCCAAAAAAGCCTATGAGAAGGTGGGAGAAGCAACCGAAACAGCCCTGACCTGCCTGGTAGAAAAGATGAACGTCTTCAACACTGATACAAGCAACCTCTCGAAGGTGGAGAGAGCCAATGCCTGCAACTCTGTGAGTAGGATGAAGGGACAAAACCCATGTGGTCCCTTTTGCCGGGGAGTGAGGGAAGAGGCAGAGGGAGATTGCATGGCTGCTTGTGCAAGAATTCTCCCCGAGTTACCAGGATAAGAGGTGATGGGGTTGGAGTGGACTGACCTGTATCTGATTCTCAACCGCTTGAGCTCTCAAAGGAAATGGGATACCTGCACCCTAAGACAACAGCTCACCACACAGGCCAGGATTTCCAGAAGTAACTAGTGATTGGAGACTCCGTAAAGGTACCTGGTTTTCAGGAGGTGCTGAGCCACCCTTCCTCTGAAAATAAGACCCTATTAAAGTGGTTCAAATTGGGCACCCAAAGCCACTAGCCCCACCTGAAAATCTTGGCCTTCGTGTCACAGAGTATGTCGACACATCGAAAGCTGTGCACTGGCTAGCCCACCTGAGCTAGCTAGACTCTAGGATAACAATGGTAGCAGGGACAGCTTTAGCCACCAGTACTACAAGCCCAGCTCGGACCCTGTGTACGCGTTCAGCTCACTAGCTCCAAAGCCTGCACTGTTTTCACTACTACTGTTACCCGCAGTAGCTTGATTCAAACTAGCTCCCGTAGGCGAGCCCAGGCACAGCATTTCCTGTGTAGAAATACCCTTTGGCTACACTACAGGGCTGAGATTTGCAAAGCTAGAGTGTTTAGCTGGCCACTTCCCATGAATTGTAATGGGAACTGAGCATCCAAATCCCTTAGTTGGCTTTGACGGTCATCAGCCTAGATGTTCAAAGGCACCTGAACAGAGTGCTCCTTTAGATGCACTGTATGGAGCTGGGAGTCTCCATCTAGACCAATAGGATGCACTGTGCTCCTTTAGACCTACCATTAAATGGTGGCCGTGTCTACCCTAGGCTTTTGCAATAAAAATAAAAATAAAACAAAAAATTCCTCCCTTTGCTCCCATGATGGAGCTGAACCATGGTAGCTATAGTGGGTGCGCTGGCCTAGGCAGAGCACCCGCCCGCCACCTGCTGGTTTTCTAAGTACCATGTTGTCTACCCTGCTCAGAGCAGGTCTGTATCATACACCTGTTGGCGCACTGTCCATGCTAGGGCTCCCACTGATGCTATCTATTGCCAATGGAGGTGAACCAGTGGTGACACGGTGGGTGATTTGGAGGACTAAACCCAGTGTAGACAGGGTTTCTGTGTCTTAAGAGGTGGTGTGAAAGTCATGACGAAACTGGGAAGCTTCTTTTGCATCTAGCTTCCATTTAATGGAGTTGGACCAATTTCTGCTATAAACCTGCAAATTTTTGCACAGATTGGAGAGTGGGTTTTTGGCAGGAAAACTGTCCCTCTTTATTTACTTATTTAGATTTAAATAACAATAAATCACCATTATAGGTGCCTTCATGATTAGACTTACAATTGGAAATGATGACCATCCAATAGAAAAAACAAATCATAGATAAATAATGAATGAATTCAGCCAAGCAAAAAAAAAAAAATCAAGTCAGCAAGATAGTCCTTTAACATCCCCTCACTAGCCTCCCAGAAACACACTTTCAGGATTCCCCCAAAGTCCTGTCAAATAAATGGCTTTTTATGGGATAAAATCTTTGTTCTCCGAAGGCCAAGCACCTGCTAGATTTGTCTGGCATAATACTAAAGTGGCCATGCAAGAGGAAGTGTTCATAAATCTTTGAAGCTCAGACAGGAGTGGATCTAATGAGGCCCAGCAACTATCTTGCTGGAATCTTAGCTGTATAAATTATTTAAAATAGCAAATGCTATCGGTTATAGCCTAAACAGGTAGAGAGCATGCGTGTGTGTGTAAATACATTTGCTTTAAATAAATAAAATGTTGCTTTAAAAGTGTGTGTGTGTGTGTGTGTATGTATGTAAAATAACATCCCTAAAATACAAAGCCATAATACACTAAATGCAAAACCTTCTTATAAACACAGCCTGAGTGCATAAAAGGGCATGAAAACACACTAATGTCTCAGATCTTCGTCTTTCCATTCTGAAACTTGGAAGAAAAAAAATGTGCAAGATGCTTTCTGTGCAAATGAATTTTAATGCTAAGCTGCCACATGCTGCCTGTCAAGACTGTCTGGTGCAAAACCTGTCCCCAAATGAGCCTAATTGGAAAATGCATAGCTCAAAGCATTCACAGAGAAGGCAGGGGAAGAAAATTTAATTTGGCAAGGGCCTGATCCAGAACTTTTCAAGTCAATGGAAAGATTCCCATTGACTCCAGTGGGCTTTGGATCAGGCTTTAAATGTCTTGATCTTTATCATAAGGTTAAAACTGGAGGAGAACACTGTGCATTTCCCCCTCTCTATATTACAGTAGCTGCAACTGAAATCAAATTAGGCAGTCATTTTTGGGCAAGACTTAAATACCACTGCCTTCCCCCCACCCCAGAAAAAGGCCCAATCTTAAAACTGCATGACCTCAAGCCAGAACTTAAAATGACTGTTTTGGCTTCAGGAGTGATAGGCATATAGAACCAGATCCTAAATATGAAGCCAATGGCAATAATATGTAAGAGCTGATGAGCTGATCTTCTAGCCCATAACGTGTATGTGTATATGTATATGTATATGTATGTGTATATGTATATATATATATGTGTGNTATATACACACACACACACACACACACACACACACACACATACACACAGCTTCTGTCACCATAGTAATGGAAGAGGAAAAACTGAGCCTTTCTGATAACAAGAGCATTTGGTTTGAAGTTAAAATATTTTTCTACCTGTTGATTAGTACCCAATGCGGTAAAATGTTGAGTGCAATGCTTGTCTAGCATGGGACTGAGTCTATCCCAGTACTAAGTGGCTGCAAAGGAAGAGAGTTTGATGGTCCGTCCATTTCACTTCCAAATATTGAGTGAATTCATGGTGCCACTTGAGCTCAGATTGAAGGAGCAAAGGAGGTTAAAGCACCTGGATGCAGCTGAACTTGCAGGCGGCTAAATTACCTTGGGAAAGCTGTGGGGCTGAAAGTTCCCTCTGATGTTTTTCCTGTTGTTGCTTAAATTACAGAAGCCGCCTTGCCACCCTGACGAGTTTGTGCATTTATTTGACTTGCGCAGTGTGTTGACTCATCAGGCCCATTAGATAAAATCAAGTAGGGCCTGGCCATTGCCAGACTCTTTGCCTGCATTTGACAGAGCTAACTGCATAGGGTTGCCAGGCGTCTGGTTTTCACACCCTGCATCCCCCCAACACCCCGCCCCAGCTCTGAGCCCGCTCCTGCACCCCAAACCCCTCATCCCGAGCCCGCATCCCCAGCCCAGAGCCCATGCTCCCACATCCCAGCCCTCTTCCGCACCCCAGAGCCTACACCCCCAGCTGGAGCCCTCCCCCCCGCACTCCAACCCCCTGCCCCAGTCTGGTGAAAATGAGTGAGGGTGGGGGAGAGCGAGCGATGGGGGGCCGGAATGGAGCGAGCGGGGGCAGGGCCTCGGGGAAGGGGCGGGGCCTCGGGGAAGGGGCAGTGGTGTTTGGTTTTGTGCCATTAGAAAGTTCGCAACTCTATAATTGTTGAATTTGGCATGTCTGTTCCGCCACAGGTAATCAAGCAGCTGATGAAGAAAGAATGCACCCTGGAGTTCTCCCGTGACCGCAAGTCGATGTCTGTCTACTGCACTCCTGTCGGTTCCAGCCACAACTCTGCTGGCAGCAAGATGTTTGTCAAGGTAATGGACACATGCTGCATTGCCTGGTGCAGGGGGCTCAGTGTGGGAGAGCTTGTGATTGCTCCACATGCTGAGTGAGGGTGGGAAGGAACTAGCGTATCTCTGGGATGCTGCAGGAATTGTTCCTGAGCTCACTTTGGGAGCCTCTAGGTGCTACTGTAATGTGAATAGCAATAATCATCTTCTTCCCATGTCCACCTGTGCAGTTCAAAGCAGGATTAGGCTTTAATACCAAAAGCCATGGTGGCATTTCCTAGATGGCTGCTCTGATGGAAGCTGTGTGTGTGTTCAGTCTCCAAAGGGTAAAAGTTCTGGATATCATTGTGGGCTTCAGGATGTCCTAGGTAGCAGAGCTCCTGAAAGTGCAGGGTAGTTGGATGGCTGGAGAGGAAGACACAGCTTGGAAAGCTTTATTTCAATGCAGGAAAACCGCTGCACTTCCCTCATGGTGGCTTGTGATCAGTTACCCAGCGTTTTGGGTTATCCAAGTTTTTTCCTCCCAGTCCCAACCTTATGGAAAAGCAAATGTCACGTGTCACCTCTCGGCTATTTTCCTAATGGCATGGAGGGATTTCAGTTAGTGGACAAGATGATATGGTCAGGAGGGAGGGATAATTGGTTCATTGAAGCAATAATACAGCTGAAGTTTTGGGGTAGCTTGTTACAAGTGTCTTCACTATCAAAAGTTTATAAGGAATTATAGTCCACCTTGTGATGTTCCTTGCAATGCTTAAAAGGAGAGAGAATCTGAGGTGGGATTTTCAGAGGTGCTTCTGCTCCTAAGCCAGTTAGGTCCTTGTGAACATCCTTCCCTACCCCTATGTGTGCAGTAGGGGGGACACATTATTTATAACAACGGTGGACTCTCAGTCAAGCCCTCTTAACCTTGCCTCCATCCAAATCTGAGTTCAGTATTATGGTACCAGGTCAGGTAATTCAGGGAAACATGCAGGTCATTTAGGGGAAGTCTGCACAGCAAGCAGCAGCCTGCTTCAGCCTGGGTCAACACACTCGGGCATGCAGGGCTCGAGCTGCCACACAAAATAGTCCTGTAGACGCTGCAGCTCAGGAGCTGAAGCCCACCCCTGTCCTTAGGCTTCAGAGCCTGTACGTGGCTATTTTTAGCACGGTAGTCTGAGCTCCATGAGTCCAAGGCTGTTGACCCAGGCTCTGAGACTTGCTGCCGCAGGCTGTGGAGATGGTCCCTTAAAGACTAGACTGATTTCTCCCTCAGTCTGGATTCTTCTTTCTAGTGACTTGAACCGAGTCCATCTTACCAGCCACCCCCTTTCCCGGCACATAACCTTTGGTGCTGGAGGACCGAAGCTTTCTGTGGGCATCGCCATCTTTAAATGCTGTCGAGATAGTGCCACCTAGAGGAAGCTAAGGATATTGAGGAAGAACCTGTGCAGTGGGCTCATCAGACTATGGCTACGCTACAGAGCTTACAGCGGTGAAGCTGCATCGATGCCACTGTCAGTAGCGGCGCCAGCTCTTCCGGCGCCCTAGGCGGCGGAAGGTCCCGCCCCCAACAGCGGCGGCGGAAGGTCCCGCCCCCAAATTTCAACGGGCGGCCGGGGCGCAGGCGCCCCCAAAATAGCAGCGCCCTAGGCGACCGCCTAGGTCGCCTAATGGGTTGCGCCGGCCCTGGCCACTGTAGCACTGCTAGTGCAGCCGCTCTATGCTGACGGGAGAAAATTACTGCAGCCCCCACGAGCAGCGGTAACTATGTCGGCAGGAGAAGCTCTCCCGCCAACATAGCGCTGTCCACACCAGCACTTACGTCGCTTAGGGGGGTGGCTTATTCACACCCCTGAATGACATCACTTATCCCGACGTAAGCTATAGTGTGTACATAGCCTCAGTTTCAGGATGGCTATGTTTTGTGGTTTTGTCTCTTGAACATATTCTCTCCTTTTCTGAGACATTCTGCACTCCATGACGTGCTGTCCTCAGTGACTGCGGTACGCACTGAATACCCCAGGGGGTTAAAATTGGCTTTTGTTGATGGTTAGGGAAGTTTTCACTCAGTTGTGCTTTGCTCAGAAGTTAGGTTGCAAGGAGGCATGTGTGAGTGACTCTTGTTCCTTTTGTTTCCAAAGGGCGCCCCCGAAAGTGTGATTGAACGCTGCAACTACGTCCGTATTGGCACTAACCGGGTCCCCCTCACGCTCTCCGCTAAGGAGAAGATCTTGTCCAAGATCCGGGAATGGGGGACTGGCATTGACACCCTGCGCTGCCTCGCTTTGGCCACCCGGGACACCCCCTGCAAGAAAGAGAACATGCAGCTGGAAGACTCGACCAAGTTCATTAACTATGAGGTGAGGAAGTTTTTTAAGTGACCCCCGGGACAGAGCACGGCCATTTCTTGGGAAACGAAGGGTTTGCTCCAGCTCTCCTTCCCCTGGCACAGATGCTGACGGGAAGGGCTCTGAGAGCAGCTGCTTGGGAAGCAGAGTGGGGAGGATGCATTGGAAATGCCGGGCTCCATGTGCCAGGGGTGTGGTGAAACTCCTAGCTGGGGAGTCTTCTGTCTCCTTTCTGCTCATGTAACTTATTTTACTTCCTAATCCTGATCGCTGCCCCTCCAGGAACATGCCGTGCTGGCTGCAAATGCATTTCCTCCTTCTGCTGAGTTTTCCCACCAACTTACAGATATCTCATTGGAAGTTCTAACAGACTTGGTGGTTCCGACTGGTCTGTGAGGGTTTCTACCGGAGAACCAAATAGCCCAGTAGTCCTGCTGTTCTGTTGCAAACCATAGCTGCTAAGAACCATGTGACAGATGCTAGTCATGATGCATAGGCCCCAGTTCAGCAAAACACTTAAACATGTTTAAGTCCCATTGACTTGAATCCATTGACTCAAGTACATAAGAATGGCCACACTGAGTCAGACCAATGGTCCATCCAGCCCAGTATCCTGTCTCCTGATAGTGGCCACTGCCAGATGCTTCAAAGGGATTGAACAGGACAGTGCAATTTATTGAGTGATCCATTCCCTGTTGTCCAGTCGTAGCTTCTGGCAATCAGAGGTCTAGGGACACCCAGAGCATTGGGTTGCATCCCTGACCATCTTGGCTAATAGCCACTGATGGATCTATCCTCCATGAACTTATCTAATTCTTTTTTGAACCCAGTTATACTTTTGGCCTTCACAACATCCCTGGCAACGAGTTCCACCAGTTGACTTTGCGCTGCGTGAAGAATCACTTCCTTATGTTTGTTTTAAACCTGCAGCCTATTGAGCATGTGTTTATGTGCTTTGCTGAATCTGGGCCTCTATGCACTCCCAGGAAGCATGCAGATACCAAGGTGATGGGCATGGCATAAGAACCTGAACAGAATGCAATGAATAGCAATCCACTACAGTCTGTCAACTGGAACCTCCCCGAAGAAGAACAAATCAGGATTACAGCTGAATTATTTTAAATGGAGGGCCATACTCTTTCGGGCCATATTATGCTCCCATTAGAGGTAGTGGGAGTTTTGCCATTGGCTGTAATGGGAATATGATCAGGCCCTTAGAGAGGAAAATTTGCCAGCATCTTTAGATTTTCCCTAAGTGGGGTGAATTAAAGGCAGGGAGAACGACATGGCTCTGTCCCTGGAGGGGAGGGGCATAGTAAGTGTTAACGTGTTTCTTCTTCTCTTGCCCTCAGACTAACCTAACCTTTGTGGGCTGTGTGGGGATGCTGGACCCTCCCCGGAAGGAGGTGATGTCGTCCATTAAGATGTGCAAGAAAGCCGGCATCCGGGTCATCATGATCACTGGGGACAACAAAGGCACAGCCGTGGCCATCTGCCGGAGGATTGGGATCTTCTCAGAGAAGGAGGATGTGACGGACAAGGCCTACACCGGCAGGGAGTTTGATGATCTCCCCCCGGAGACACAGCAGGAGGCCTGCCGTTCGGCCCGTTGCTTCGCCCGAGTCGAACCTGCTCACAAGTCCAAGATAGTCGAATACCTACAGTCTTTCCATGAGATTACAGCTATGGTGAGTCATACGCAGGGCCCCTCATGTGGGTTTACTCATATTAATCATTTTGTAAGTGTCACCTCTGCTGTCAAGAGCAGGGGATGGGAGTCAGTACTTCAAGGTCCCAGTCTGAGCTGTAGAGTAGGAGTGTTGCGCTATGTGAATACAAAAATTTTATCTGTATCCCATCTGCAAATGTGGTCTGCAGATATCATAGAATCATAGAAGATTAGGGTTGAAAGAGATCTCAGGAGGTCATCTAGTCCAACCCCCTGCTCAAAGCAGGACCAACCCCAACTAAATCATCCCAGCCAGGGCTTTGTCAAGCCGGGCCTTAAAAACCTCTAAGGATGGAGATTCCACCAGCTCCCTAGGTAAACCATTCCAGTGCTTCACCACCCTCCTAGTGAAATAGTGTTTCCTAATATCCAACCTAGGCCTCCACCACTGCAACGTGAGATCATTGCTCCTTGTTCTGTCATCTACCGCTACTGAGAACAGCCGAGCTCCATTCTCGGATATCCACAGATTTGCAGGGCTCTAGTGTTGTCCATTGGTTTGGAGCAAAGGTCTGGGAGTCAGGACTTCTGGATTCTGTTCCCAGCTCTTCTACTTACTCTGTGTAGCCTTGAGGAACACACTTAAGTTTTCCCATCTATACAATGGGCCATCATACTACTTGCCTACATTAGAGCTGTTGTGAAGCTGAATGTGAGCAGAGCACTTGGAAATGCACCACAGCAATGCCAAGTGGTGGTGTTTAAAGAATTAATCGATAGGTAGAAGTCCTGCCAACAAACATGTATGAATTAATGTGACCCAGACTTGGTTCTCAGGCTGTGTCTACATTCTGAGCTAGTGGTGTGATTCCCAGCTCCCGTAGGCATACCCACCCTAGCTGTCATGGAGCTAGCATGCTAAAAACAGTAGTGTAGCCGTGGTAGCACAGGCAGTGGTGAGTGGCAGCACAGACTAGCCATGCCAAGTACAAACCCGCTTGAGCCCTGTGGGTACATACAGCTAGCCTGTGCTCCCATGACTACACTACTATTTTCAGCATGTTGGCTCTCATTGACTACATCTACGCAAGCTGGGATTTGCACCCTTAGCTCATAGTGTAGACGTAGCCTTAGTTTCATGCCTAGGCTGTTTCCTTCTATAAAATGTCCTTTAATAAAACACCCATGCTTTGTCCAGACGGGAGATGGAGTGAATGATGCCCCTGCCCTGAAAAAGGCTGAGATTGGCATTGCCATGGGCTCTGGCACAGCCGTGGCCAAATCGGCAGCAGAGATGGTGCTGTCTGATGACAACTTCTCCACCATCGTGTCTGCCGTTGAGGAGGGCAGAGCCATCTACAACAACATGAAGCAGTTCATCCGCTACCTCATCTCTTCTAACGTTGGAGAGGTCGTCTGGTAAGGGCTTCCGGTTCACACCTCACGCTAGGATAGTAGGAGGGATGAGAAATATCACCAGGACAGAAGTGTCCTTTCTGATACTTAAACATATACTCAGAGCTATATCCCAGTTGGTGTAAATCGGATTAGCAATGGCACTATGTTGATTTACATCTGCTGAGGATGTGGGCCTAGATAGCAGCACCACTTTAGGTCCTGCACACTCTGCCTCAGTTAAAAGTGGCATGGATACTTTCATTCATATTTCTACACATTCAGCAGCTGCTACTAAAGGCAGCCTTTCCCTTGATGTGGTGTGGGAACCTCTGGCTATTTTACAGCATTTCCAATTTTGAGCACAATAAAGGAAGCACCATGAAACACTGCAGTATGATCAAATACCATGGTGTGACAAATATGCTGATCCTTAAGTGACAAGTGCTGCAGCTTGGTATAAGTGCATCATTATGCAACCCAGTGTGGTGCTGATAGATTCCTGTGAGGGTATTTGTGTCTGACGGGGTGAATGAGACACTCCATTACAATGCTCACAGCTTCTTTCTCTGTGAACAATTTCCTGAAAAAGGCTTTCAGAACAAATCCATGTGTTCTACAGCAATCCTGGCCATGTACTGATTGCTTGCAGTTATCTTTGGAACCCCTTATGTCATAAATTCAGCAGGGACATCTGTGCTGGTGACAAAAAGCACATTGAACAGTTGAGATGCCATGTGATGGGCTCCTTATGCAAATTTACGAGTCTGGTCCCCAGTGGTGAGATGGGTTGAAACTGCAACATTCAGATCTGAGTTTCAAATTCCCTAAAGTTTGGAGGTGTTTGAATCCGGGGCTTTGGGGTGAACTGCAAAATCCAAATCCATGTGTGGATTTTGAACAGCACCAATGTTTAGAGGGCATTTGGACCCAGGGTTTTGGATCACACTCCAATTGTACAAGTGCAATCCTCTCTCTCCCTGGCGTGTATCTAACCTAGCGAGGTTGTGTCTTTTTCACCTGAAGTATTTTCCTGACTGCAATCCTGGGCTTGCCTGAAGCTCTGATCCCAGTCCAGCTGCTCTGGGTGAACCTAGTGACAGACGGGCTACCCGCCACTGCTCTTGGATTCAACCCCCCTGACCTAGACATCATGGACAAACTTCCCCGCAACCCAAGAGAGCCCCTCATCAGTGGCTGGCTTTTCTTCCGCTACCTTGCCATTGGAGGTGAGAGGCCCTGGCTAGAGATGTAGTGCCATGAATGGACAAAGTGCCATGTATTACCTTGGCTTAAAACAATTGCTGACTAGCGTGTGTCAGGAGGGGTGGGTCCATTGTGATTTCCGGTAATGAGGAGAGGCTTATTCACAGTGCAGAGAGATGTAGAGAAGCGCAATATCCAGGGGAAATATATTCCTCATAACAGACCAGGACTTTCATACAACCAAAAGAAGGCAACCCCTCTAAGATCCAGTGCATTGGAAGAGTTTAATCAACTCAGTCAGACATCAGGCAATAGCTGAGAGATATTTTACCTTCAATAGTCCTAGGGTTGCTGTGGTGGGAGCAAGGGAACTTTCTGGTCTGGTGACAGGGCCAGCTTGGGATTCTTGCAGTGTATGCACTTGACTGCCTCTGCTAGGAGCCATCCTTTTCTTCTGGCCAGGCTCCCAGTTTGAGCTACCCCAGTCCCCACCCAACCATTACCTACGGTTCTCTCCGGCTCAGGTAGCAGCATGAGAAAGCATTGTGACAGAGAGCCCATAGCAGCTTTGGGATCAGACAGAAGGCCAGAGTGCAGAAGGGGATGGGCAGGGAGCAGGAGGGTCCCCACCTCCTGGGGTGGGGTGGATTTTTGTAGTGAACGTCAGGACAAAGGAAGCAAATAGGAATGTTGGTCTAGTGGATAAGGTGCAGGATTGGGATTCAAGATACCTGGGTTCAATTCCTGGCTCAGCTACAGCACTCCTGTGTGACCTGGAACAAGTCACTTATTCTGCCCTGTGCCACAGTTCCCCATCTGTAAAATGGGGCTATCGCTTCTCTGCCTCTTAATGACCGTGAGGTGCTCTGGTACTACAGTGATGTACCTACACAGACTGGGTAGAAGGGATCTTGTTTAAGAAAGGGCAGGGGGAGAGACACCTTAGCAGGGTGCGAGGTGAAGCTGTGACAATGCAAGGTGGGGAGAGAGGAGGGAGACAGGCTCAGGTGCAAGTGTTTTCAGAATTATTGCTCCAGGCTCCTAACGATCTGGGATGGAATATGAGGAGTCCCCCTGTTTGCGTAGTATGGGTCAGAACAGTTCAGCTCTCTTTTCCCAATTTGCTGTTCTTCCGAATGAGCAGCGAGAGCCATAGCACAGGGTGGAATCTGCAGGTTCACTGTCCAGCACAAGGCAGTGTAACCCTCAGGGCCGGAGGTCCCTATGCTAACGAATAACATAGCTAGCAAGAACCAAGCAATTAATCCAGTGCTTACAGGGCTACACAACCTGCTCTCTCTTTGGTTGCAGTGTACGTTGGATTGGCAACGGTCGGGGCAGCTACCTGGTGGTTCTTGTATGATGCTGAAGGGCCGCAAGTTACCTTCTACCAGTTGGTAAGTTGTGGCAGGGAGGGAGAAGGGAAGACTGTTTCACTCGAACACCACTGCAGACCCTAATATCTAGGCTCCCCAGCAGGATCACCAGAGGATTTGTTTTCCTGCCTGTCCCCCTCTTTTAAAAATTAAATTTTGAAAAGTTCCCAAGTCATTAAAAGAAAATGTGTCAGCTGAAACAACTGCAAAAGCTCCCTCCCGGGTGAGATCCCACCTCCCATCAGCTGGTCAGCACGGTGGTGACTTTACCTAAAGAAACATCCCTCGTGTATCCCCAGACCTGACGGCCTGTAGGTGTGCACTCCACCCATGTCACTGTGAGGAGTCAGAGAGACATTCGTAGGGAGTGCAGCAGGAATTGCAGTTATTCCGCTTGATCGCTGCCACTCTGATCAGGTGGGGCGAAGGCGAAACTTCCCCATCGCTACTTTAAGGCATCAGTTTTAGGCCCCTTAAATAAGCAAATCTCTTATTACTCGGTATGTTTCTAGTGCATCTATTGCCAGATTGGCTACCCTGGAGACTGATTATTGTTATTTGCATTGCAGTAACTCCTAAGAGCTCCAACTAAGGTTAGGGCCTCATTGTGCTGGGTGCAGTACAAACAGGAAGAGTCATTCCTGGCCCTAAGGATCTTTCATTCTGTATAGACAAGACATGCAAAGAGTGGGAGGGAAAGCAGAGGCACTGGGAGGGAAATGGCCTTGCCAAGTGTGTGATAACTGGTGTAGAGCGAGGAATAGAAGCCATGTTTCCTGACTTCAGGTATGATTAATGCCAGTTGCAGAGGTAGATTTATTTTTTTTAATGGAGGCACTTGTTCACTTGGAAATAAACTGAAACAACTAATGAATCAAGTTCACATAGACTACCTAGAAGCTGTCCTATGATCACTATTGACCTACTAGATGGGCTGGATTCAAACCTGAAGATGAATGGCTTCATATCCTCTTATCAATCCTCCCTGAGCCAAGAAATATTTAATAGAACCACTGATAACTGGGGCTCAGATCCCACCAGCAATCTGCCACTTCTGCCTGCTTCATGCCTGTTACTCTTTCTTCTGCCAGAGGAACTTCATGAGATGCACAGAGGACAACCCCATCTTTGAAGGCATTAACTGTGAAATCTTCGAGTCTCGTTACCCAACCACTATGGCTCTGTCGGTGCTAGTGACGATTGAGATGTGCAATGCTCTCAACAGGTACAGTACGTATGAGAATATCAGATAAAGCATTCTGCCCTGAATAACATTTGAACCAAGCAAACATGTTACTGTCATTAGAGATGGCAATGTAAAAACTTTTGGATTTCTTAGTGGACATTTTGGCCATATTAGCAAGCCAGTAATATCTGGATCCAGATCCATTTTGGGTTTGGTGTTCACATTCAAAACCACTCTGGGCTAAGGGTCAGGCTTGGATCTGACAATGCTGAAATCTCACTAACTCTTCTGGTAAAATCTGGAGCCAGAACCAGCAAATAGTTCTCTTTGCAATTCTGGCTCTGACCCACAGATGGATCAGGGCTTCACGCTGGAGGTTCTGGTATTGGCTGTCACAATGAGTAATATTTTGGTGCTGTATGTGTACCTGTCCAATGAGTTTGGGAATCTGGTACTGAAGGAATAGCATGACATCAGCTATTCTCAGGCTGACCCGAAGAAGAGCTCTGCATAAGCTTGAAAGCTTGTCCCTCTCACGAACAATAGTTGGTCCAATAAAAGATATTACCTCACCCACCTTGTCTCGCCATCTGAATAGTGATATATTGCATGAAATTCACTTCAGAATATTTATTTCCAGAGCCTAACAAGCTTGGAAGGAGAATAGTGTATGGTAATGGTTAAGTAATCCTTTTTCTTGGAGGAGGCTTTTATGCAGAGATCTAGCAACATATTTCTACTGATTAAGAGGGCTTAGGGATATATTGATTGATCCAAATTATACTTGAGGACGGGGTATTTAGTAGGTAATTTGATCTAACCTCTGCCCTCTCGCTCTTGCAGTGTTTCTGAAAACCAGTCACTGCTGAGGATGCCACCATGGCTCAACATCTGGCTGCTGGGGACAATTGTCATGTCCATGGCGCTGCACTTCGTGATTCTCCATGTGAAGCCTATGCCTGTAAGTGATGCAGCTAGCACAACACGCAGCTTGTAGGGCTGTTCTTTTGACAAGAAAACTCCATTGTACGTTTTACTTCCCAAGTCTTTGCTGATTTTCAGTGGGACTTCCCTGCCCAAAGGGTTTCCACGATCGAGCCTTGTGATTCAGAAGGATACAGGACTGGGAGTTAGGAGTCTTGGGTTCTAGTCTCAGGTCGGCAATGGAATTGCGGTGTTACCTTCAGCAGTTACTTCCCCTGTTTGTGCTTCACTTTCTCCATCTGTAAAGTGAATGTAATGATACTTACTGTCCCTTGCCAAGTTCCTTGTCATTATCTGTTCAAGCCTTAATGAAGTCCCTCTCTTTGCACATATGATATGATCCAGAAGGCCTGGTCCCTTGCACATCTCTTACCTCAGTCCACATCCATATGAACAAAAATGGGTCTGATTTTTGTCTCTCTTCCCCCTTCCCTGTTAATAAATATATTGAATTCTTCCTGCCTTGCAGCTGATCTTCCAGGTGACCCCCCTGAGCTGGCCGCAGTGGGTGGTCGTGTTGAAAATTTCCCTGCCTGTTATCCTGCTCGATGAAGGACTCAAGTACCTTTCCCGCAACCACCTAGAGGGTGAGCACACTCTGCAAAGTAACTGCTGACTGATTTCTGTACCATGGCGCTTGCTTTGTGCTGCTTTGTGCTTTCAGGCACGTGCCATTTAGCGTCTCTGCTGAAGTAAAGATTTGTCCATGCACACGCAGTCATACTTATTTTTCCCCCAGTGTGGTGTATTGCAAAGGATCTGTCCTTCCCTATTTTTTTCTTAATCACTTACAGCGGTTGACACTAAAATCTTGTAGTGCATTATGGACTTGACCACAATAAATTGGAACAGCCTCCTCCATTGTCTATCCAAACCGCCCTCCTGTCTCCTACTTAAGGCCTGATCCAACTCCCATTGAATGTTTCCATTGACTTTATTGGGAATTGGATCAGCCCTCTTTAAAAATCTGTTTCTTCCAAGAATTCCTCTTACCTTGTTCTTTTGACTCTTTGTCCTCCAAATGATGGTTCTGTCCTGTTTGCTCTCTCTACTGTATGACCAAAAGGTGCTGAGCACCTGAAACTTTGATTGACTTCAGTGGGAGTTGCAGATGCTCCTCACCTCTCTGAATATGGCCCTCATGTTGTAAACAGGAAATATTGTATAGGTCTAGTCCTGCACCGTTTACGTCAATTGAAGGTTTCCCAATGTCTTCAATGGCAGTGGGTTTGAGCCCGGTGCTCTAAAGTACAGTGGATATTTACAGAGCTCTGTGAATGATATTTAATATGCTAATATTTTCTTCTTGTTGTAATGAAATATCGCAGTGAGCAATCTCAACATCCTAAATTAAACCTTTCCTTTCTTTTATTTTTTTTGACAAACACTGTAGTCTTTCAATCATTCAGCCAGTGGCCTTCAAAACTCTGCCCCACTACTTTCCTGCCACCCTCCTAAGCAGACCTTTGGTATTCGTTCCTTAATTAGTTAACTCATATTCTCCAGAACTTGGCACTACATCAGAATCTGGGCTCTGACATTTAAAGTGACTGGTATTGTAGTAGACGAATGGAGACTGCTTTTTAAAGGGAGTTTACCCAACCCAGCAATGTTGCCAGAAAGAACAGAGACATCAAGATGGGAAGCTGTCCCGCCGATCCTTCTTTTTGGAATTCCCATGACAGGAAGAAGGCTTAAGGGGTTCTGGCTGTCACCTTGCAACAGAAGGGAGCCTAGGTGGCCAATCCCAGGTTACTTTTGTTGCTCCTCCTCATTTTTAGCTTGCCTGAATGTTGCTCTTCTTATCACGGGTGAGTGGTGGATGACCTGGCAGAGCACTTTAACTGTGTTTTTTCTTCACCTTGGGTAGATACTTTGACCATATTAATAATCATTCCATTACAGGCAGCATGTGTCCAGGATGCCTTTCTTAGTACTTCTTCCTTTTCACTTCTGAAGACAGGTCTCTTCTGCCCTGTTGAGGAGGTATTCCTTGGGATTGTAATCATTAGGGGACAGCTTGGTCACTGGCGAGGACAAGCATGTGCCTTCTGAGACAGTGCTTATGAAAAGCTATCTTTTCAAACGCTTTGCTATCATATAGTTTGCATGGCTTCTTCAAGAACACCTGTGCAGCCCCATTGCTTTCATATTATACACTAACACCTGATCAGTGGGGCTGCACAGATGTCCTCGAGGCCCTACTTTGGCCCACAGAACTCTTCCATTACTGGGGATGATCCACAAGACAGACAGACCCCAGCTTGTCTCTCTTCAGCCTGCAAACTCACCTGAGCTCTGAGCTTTGTTTCATAAACAATCTTCTTGACTTACAAACTCTGCACATTTTTATATGGAAATATGGAATAGGGAACCCCACTGTGCTATTTTTAGAGTCACTTTTTAGGGCAGAACCACCTTTTAAGATTGCCAAGAGCCCCAAGTACTGAACAAGCAAATCTCTCTGTGACTCTTGGACAGTTGTGCAGCCATTGTACAGTGACACCAGTCCTGGGTAGGTGCAATGGCAAATCTGAAGATGAAGGTTGGGTGCTCTCTGCCACCCAAAGCATGAGCATCTCTGCATTGCCTCGCTTCCTGAAATGTGCTGGTGTTTTCAAAGGTGCCCTGGCTTTCTTGCCAAGGATTAGATCCTCCTCCAGCTGGACTGTGTCAGAAGGTGAAAGGTGATGCAGTTCACTGGAGAGGGTGTATATGCCAACAGCATGTCAGATTTGCTCAAGGATACGTCATTGTTAAGACCTGCCACTGCTAAGGAGATTCAGCTAACGTGTTAAAGGCCTGTGCTTTCAGAGCAAAAGTTCTCTCCAGATATCACCACGTAGTCTCTGGGAGGTCATCACATATGGTATAACGAGGACTATGAAGCCACCTGGAGCTGTTACAAAAGATAATGCAGCACCAGCTTTGGATTAGATCAGGTCCTATGGTTACCTGTTCAGCACTTGGCCTTGTTCCAGGCAAATGCTTCCGATCCTTTGTGGGCAGAATGCTGCCACAGTCCTCTTCCTCTCTTGTTCACAAAGATGTGCAGTCTGGTGACTGGAATGAGACTCTCCTCTGGCACTGCTGTATTGGCCAGAGAGAATCATGGTGTTACAATTTCATTGGTGTACCCTAGTTGTGTGTCCTTCTACAACAGCCTCTCACACCTCTATCCAACCCTCCTAATGGGCTTCTTCGAGTGTTGCCTCTCTATTGATTTAACTGTAAGGTCTTTCGGAAAGTTAGTCAGACTCTTGCTTCTCCCTACCTTACCCTCAACTCCCAATAACCAAGTGTAACAATAGTCTTGTGGTTAAGGGCTTGGGAGACCTGGGTTCATTTCCCAGGCTCTCCCACAGACTCCTCCTATGACCATCATCTCCCAAGGGGGCTTTAGGTGCTACTGTAATACAAACAACAATTTCCAGAAATGATTGCACCAGCTATTGATGATTCTAGCTGCTGGGTCCCATTTGCCATGCTGCCAACCCACCCGTTCGTCCGCACTGTTTGCCATGCAGCTGCATCATGCTAATGCTGATTTCTGTGAATGGCCTTTGTCTGAACACTGCGTCACAATTTCTTGCCACTATTTAATCGCAGCAAGAGTACAAAATCATACCAGCCTGTGCTTCAATTGTCACATTCAAAAAAACCCAAACTCCTGTATTTACTCCACCTAATTCCTCTGAATACATTTTAAAAACCAATCCTTAAATCTAGCATTGTCATTTTTCACCAGGAATTCTCAGGACAGTCAGACACACGTGGAGTGGGGAGCACCAGCTGAAAACCTGCAGGAGTCCAGATCAAACAGGGTTGGCTCTGTTGTGTGTATTGTCCTTGTCCATCATGTTCCTGCACCTGTGCCAGACTCTCTCATGTGCTGTGGTGACCTGGATGTACAGCATCTCGGTGGAAACTCTGAACAGCACAGGCCCCACTCTGGAAAATGTCCCGCAATTGTTTAGTCTGTGATTATTATTCAATAGCCGTAGGACAACAGGATCAAACAGCATCTCCAGTTCCTTTGTGAATCACAGAACGACACTGTGTTCTAAATAAGAAAAGCATGTGTGTTTGTGTAGGAGGGGTGGTGCGTTATCAGAGATGCTCTCACAACTAAGATATAATATTATTACATAGCCCCGAAAGGTCAGATGTTATGCAATGGCTTAGCTCCACTGACATCAGTTTACATCAGCTCATGATCTGGCCTCAAAGTCAGAATTTTCAGAAGGACTCAGCACCCACAACCAGGGCCATATTTTCAGATGACGTCAACACACTGGGTGCTGAGCTCTTCTCGTAATCTGGTCATTATTTTGGTGCCATGAGAGCTGAGCTCTCTAGTTCGAGTGACCCCAGTTATGGGTGCTGCACAACTGAAATTCTACCGAGTAGAGTGGTGGCTAGCTAGTGCTGGCTTGCCAAAGGAGGCGGCTCTTCCAGCCATAGAGAGCTGCACAAGGAAGGACCTTACTGGACTTTGCTCCATAAGGCTGTTACTTCTGATAATGCTCTCGTAAAGGGGAGATTCCACTCATACTACTTGTTTAATATTTGACCATATTTTCCCTTTTTCAAGTGTCCATAAGTCTCTTGAGTGGCTTTCTCTGCTAAAAAACATTAGAGGCAGAAGTGCAGGTATCAGGCTGGAACAAATACATTGATGCAAACTCTGGAGGCTGAAAAAGTGTCGTCCCAAAGGCTCAACCTCATGCTTTGCAGCTAGAAAATCACTTCTGAGAATGTAGGAACTGATAGACCAGATCGGTGCAATGGTCCATCTAGTCCAATACCCTTTCTCTGACAGTGGCCAGCACCAGATGCTTCAGGAGGAGTGGACAATTATGGAATCATTGGCCTATAGGGGAAGCTGCTTTTTAACCTCTGTGAGGTTGTGATTAATGTATGGTTTCAAGCATAAGGGTTTTTATCTCTTTTATAAGGTGGGGTTTTCAAAAGCACTTACAAGAGTTGGGCCCCCAGTTCCCATGGAAGATCAATGGGAGTTAAGAACTTTTGAAAATCCCACTCATATTTTTCACTCTATATAATGTAAGTGAGGCTCCTCTCATTATCCACATAAATGTCCAGTCCTTGTTTTGAATCCTGCTAAAGTCATGGACTAATCGTATCTTGTTGCAATGAGTTCCACTGATATATGCTTTGTGTGGAAAAAAGTGCTTCCTTTTATCAGTTTTACATTTGTTGCCTTTCTGTTTGATTGAATGTCTCGCATTCTCGTACTGGGAGACGGCTTGGACATTCCAATTTACCCTGTCGTCTCTCTAACCCTCATTATTTTATATATCTCTATCATGTCTCCTCTTACTCATCTCCCCTCTAAACTAAGCAGTCCTGATCTTTTCAGATTCTCTTCACATGGCAGTTTTTTCATGCCTAGAATAATTTTCATCACCCATCTCTGGACCCCTGCTATATTTCTGTTCTAACTTTTTTATTTGAGGTAGGGTGACCAGAACTTAGCCTGGTATGACCAGTAAGCGTGCATTGTTGGATTTATATTGCACAGAGCTGCCCAAAACAATGCCCAGGTCTTTTACCTCAGTCATTTCAGTTAATTTAAAGTTTGGAGGAGTAGTTGAAATTAATCCTTTCAATGCTCTTTACCTTTCATTTGTCATCTCGAAATTCCATCTGCCTTCATGCTGCCCTTTCAGCCAGCTCTATTTCCTTGCCTAGTTTAGACTCATAGACTTTAAGGCCAGATGGGACCATAATGATCATCTAGTCCAGTGGTTCTCAACCAGGGGTACGCATACCCCTGGGGGGGCACAGAGGTCTTCCAGGGGGTACATCGACTCATCTAGATACTTGCCTAGTTTTATAATTGGCTACATAAAAAGCACTAGTGAAATCTAAACTAAAATTTCCTACAGACAATGACTTGTTTATAGTGCTCTATATACTTATATGCTGAAATGCAAGTATAATATTTATATTCCAATTGATTTTTGATAATTATATGGTAAAATGAGAAAGTAAGCAATTTTTCAGTAATGGTGTTGTGACCGGAGTCCTAGTGGGGAGCAGACTATGGTCACTCAATTAGGGTGAACTGCAAAGAATGGGGCAGACAATCCCCATAAAGCTGGTGGATATTCCAATACTTAGATTTACCAAGCCAGCATAAAACAGCTTCTTTCTTATCTTACTGGTTACTCAGAAGTCCAAACAACATAGTTCCCTTAAAGTGATCCAGCCTCAGGTCTCCATCCAGGTACCCACGTCGAATATGATGAAAATTTCTGTAAATCTTATTTCATCATATAAAAGAAAAGGTTCTACCAATCCCAAAGGATCGGACACATTACCTCCCAGGTTAGTGAATGTTTCAGATCTTACCCAAATACATGCTACAGCCAATTCTTATTAATTAAACTAAAATGTATTAAAAAATGAGAGAGAGTGGTTAAAAGATCAATATACATACAGACATGAGTTCAGTTCATTGAGGTTCAGATTCATAGCAGAGATGGTGAGTTTTGTAGTTGCAAAGAGTTCTTTCAGAAATAGTTCATAGGTTATTGTCCAATGTCCAAATCTCATATTCAGGGCGTACCAGCATAACTGGGACCTCAGTCTTGCGACTCAAACTTCTCCTGATGAAGCCGAAGCAGTTCTGAGATGATCGAATCAGGACCCAATGATCTTTTATACAATTTCATGTCTTTTGACAAGTTGGAGTTCCTCAGGGAACAAAAGATAATTAGGATGACTTTGAAGGAGGTCTATCACCGGTACTTAGCTATATGAATTAACATAAGGCCATTTGCTTGTTCCTCCACCATTCACAGTACATTTCAAAGAGAGATGAATATCGAGATATCCCGTGTTTACAATTCATTTAAATCATAGGATGTTCTTTTGATCTCTGAATTATCAGAATACAGCATAGACAGGGACTGTTGGTTACATCATTGACCCTACTCATACATATGTAAATACACAAAAACACAAACATTATCTCCCCACATGTCTTTTGAGGGTTATTTATTTTGCAGCATGTTTAACCCTTTCTAGCCATGCGTCACAAGTGTGCTGTGACACGTTTGTATTTTTATGTCTGATTTTGGAAGCAAATAGTTTTTAGTGAGGTGAAACTTGAGGGTACACAAGACAAATCAGACTCCTGAAAGGGGTACAGTAGTTTGGAGCCACTGATCTAGTCTGACCTCCTGCACATTGCAGGGCACAGAACCTCACCCACCCACTTCTGAAATAGACCCCTAACCTCTGGCTGAGTTACTGAAGTCCTCAAATCATGCTTTAAAGATTTCAAGTGACAGAGAATCCACCATTTACAGTAGTTTAAACCTGCAAGTGATCCGTGGCCCCTGCAGAGGAAGGCGAAAAACCCTCAGGGTCTCTGCCATTCTGAGCCGGGGGAAAATTCCCTCCCGACCCCAAATACGGCAATCTGTTAGACCCTGAGCATGTGGGCATAAGCCCCCGAGCCAGACACCTGGGAAAGAAATCTCTGTAGTAACTCAGAGCCCTCCCCATCTAGTGTCCCATCACCGGCCATAGGAGATATTTGCTGCTAGCAGTCGCAGATTGGCTACATGTCATTGTAGGATGTCATCATACCATTCCCTCCATAAACTTATCANTGCGGCGGCAATTCGGCAGGAGGTCCTTCGCTCCGAGCGGGAGTGAGGGACCCTCCGCCGAATACCTGGACATGCCGCCCCTCTCCCGAGTGGCCGCCCCAAGCACCTGCTTGTTCAGCTGGTGCCTGGAGCCGGCCCTGTTGGCTACATGTCATTGTAGGATGTCATCATACCATTCCCTCCATAAACTTATCGAACTCAGTCTTGTTTCTCACATCTTTCTCTTGACTATCTTTAAATAATCTTTTCTTATCTGAAATGTTGTCACCTTGTTGTGTTCAATGCCTCTTCCAGATCATTAACCGCTATGTTGGACACTACTCCTAGAATGGAACTTTGGGCCACCGCACTGATGATCTTTTGCCTTGTTGAAAATTGGCCAGTTCCCCACCTTCTTGTTCTGTCTTTTGGGTCAATTTAGAACCCATGACTGAATTTTATTCCCCATGACAACGAGGCTTTTGGAAACGCCAAATACGTTGTCAATCTTCTCTCCTTTATCCCCTAATCTGTTGACACTCTCAAATAGTTCTAGTAGATTGGAGAGGCATGATTTCCCTTTACAAGAACTGGGCTGGTTTATCCTTATCACCTTTATTTAGTTTTTTTATTTTAATAATTATCTTTAATTATAGTTTCAACCAATTTCGCTTTGGAGTGAAGTATAAGCCCTAACCGGTGTGCAATTCCCAAGAACAGCTCTAGTGCCTTTGTGTAGGTGCTCTTGCTATCCTGCAGTCCTGTGCTGCAACAGTTGATTTTAACTAAAGGTTGCATATTTATGTTAGCAGCTCAGACCCTGAGAATAATTTGGCCCATTATCTGCACATGAGGTCAATTCTACTTCACCTCCACACTTTAAAACCCTCTGACTGTTCTAGTGCTATGACAAATGGGTGTGGAGATAATGGACATATGTAGGGCCTGATTCAGATCTTGCTTACGCTGCTGTAAATCAGGAATAACTCTGTCAATGAAATTACATCTGTGTGAGATCAGCATTGGGGCTACAGGTCCTTAAACCCAACATAAAGAGAAGGTTTTGCTAAACAGTGGGGATATAAATTCTACTGATCGTAAATAAGTCACAACGTTTAGGAAACACCCCCCGCTTCCCCCCATATCTCACAAAAATACCTTCACATTGAGACAATAACCGACCATAAAAGGCATTCAAAAGCACATGTGAATCTCCATAGCGATGCATTAACAATGTGGACTAAACAGTTATTGTCTCTAATGGAGTCTGAGAGGAGCAGGGAAGATGGTGTTATGTTTCCAAGTTTATTGAGTGTCCTTGTATGTTAATTTCTCTCTCTTGTTACTGTCATGTGGAAAGGAAAAGAATGTTTCCAGATATAAGTCAGATTGTTTGTTTGAGCTGAAAGGTGTTACTAAGGAGAGTATTGCTGCTCCTTTGGAATATGTCAACATCCACCTTAATGCCCTGCTGGCTTTTTGAAGGCTCTCTTGTCGTGCTTTGGGGAATGCAGGAAGAAAAGAACTTTTCAGTTCAGAACAGTCAGTTATATTTTTGTCAAGTCCGAATTTCTTGGTCAAGGTATAGTCAAGGTCCAGACTCCAGAGGAAAATAATAATAATGATAATAGTAAGTCAATAAAAAGATATTGGGGTCCGTTCAGTAGCGTCTGGCGGTCCAGATTTGGCCCGCAGTTTGCCTATTGACTACCCCTGCTTCATATAATCAGATACAGAGGTCTGGGGTGGTTCCATTTCAGGGAGTCGGTGCTCGTGAAAGGGGCTATGGTAGACTGGACCCTTAGAAACTGAAGTCCTGTATTTAGCCAAAGAACAGGGGCAGCACAAACTTCCTCAACAATGTGCCTCAGCTGTTCCAGAGGGAGCATCTCAAGGCACAAGAGGTTATTTCAGTTTCCATCCCTTTTCAGGCTCTCGGTCGCAGCTAACATTGCCAGCAACGGTGCCAGCAGTATTTGGCATTTATTTCCAGAGGCACAGAGTATATTGCTTTTTGTTTGCTGCCAGATGGGTTGGGGGAGAGAGTGCTGTGTCCAAACATCTGAATTCCTCCAGTGTCTTCTGTCGCTAGGAGAGTGGTAATAAAACACACCGAAAAGGCAGGTGTCCATGATCTTGCGTGAGCCCAGTACACATCCTTTGGCCAAAATTTACAAGCGTTCAAATCAATGACTACATCAAAGGCTTCTGCATTGTGAGGCAGGAATGAAATTGGAGCTGGTGAAGTGGCCCTGCCTCTCAACTGGCTGTTTCTGCTGTAGTTCTTTGACTGATGTTCAGAAATGTTAGGCTGGGATTTTCAAAGCAGCATAATACAGTTAGATGCCCAAGTCCCATTAAAATTCGGTGGAGTTTGGCACCTGACTCCTTTGGGCTCCTTTGAAAATGCCAGGCTTAGAGCAGGGTATGACAACCCTTCACATCTAAGGTGATTCTATTAAAAGCTTCTAGATAAACTTTTCAAAAGCATCTAAAGAGTTTAAGAGCCTAAATCCTAGGACTTGGACTCCTAAGTAACTAGGGTGCCTTTGAAAATGTTACACTATCTTTTTAAAAAAAAACTGACACTTGTTACCAAACTCTGACGTGTCAGCTCTGAACTTTACAAAGATCCTTAAAACTCAGGGTTTTTTTACCCATTTGTACTGCTAAGCACCACTTGTGTGCTCAGATGATACAGTTATGAATGCAATATAAATACACAGACCGCTGACTGTGCACTTTCCATATCACTCTAGGAGGCATTGCTCATTTGGCCTGAGAGTTTGATGTGTATGGCTGCGCAGTGGATGAA
The DNA here is from genome assembly GCA_003942145.1 of Platysternon megacephalum. Taxonomy (NCBI): domain Eukaryota; kingdom Metazoa; phylum Chordata; order Testudines; family Platysternidae; genus Platysternon; species Platysternon megacephalum. Next base: position 3,052,313 of record QXTE01000018.1, on the reverse strand, counting down.
ACTTCCCTTTGCACACTGGTGAAAATGTGCTGTGTAAACTGAGGAAGTGGGTGTACTTGTATTTAATTTCCAGGGGAACTGGAAATGATGGCAAACGATAGTGTAATTTAGGTATTCCAGACATTATGGCTGGAAATTTCAAAGGAGTTAAGTGCCCAACTCCGGTTGCATCCCAGTGGGATTTGGGCACCTCCCTCCCATAGGTTCTCAAAAATCCAGCTAATGCAAAGAAAAGTGAACAAGTTAAAAATGTCTTAAATATAATATGAATAATTAGCCTAATGAGAAACTGCTATCTTAACAATTCAGTCTAAAGTGGGCCTGAAAGAGATGGCTTTCCCATCAGTAAGCAGTGAACATAAACATTTTGCAAAATAAAAGTTCTCTCTTCAGAATAGAACTTACCTTACAGTAACTTGATTTTCCAGGGGTGAAGCTGGATCTCTATCATTCCATACTGCTTTGCAGGGCCGCTGCAGCTTTTTTGCTGCCCCAAGCGGCAAAGCGGGGGGGGAAGAAGATAAAGCCGCAATCGGCGGCAGCTCTACCACGCTGCTTCATTCTTCGGCGGCAATTCGGCGGCAGGTCCTTCCCTCCTAGAGGGACTGACGGACCCGCCGCCGAAGACCTGGACGTGCCGCCCCTTTCCATTGGCTGCCCCAAGCACTTGCTTCCTTCACTGGTGCCTGGAGCCGGCCCTGCTGCTTTGTGTCATCAAATGGGGTCCTTGTGACTCAGGACCATTAAAACAACAGCCGCCTAAGAGAGATGCAGCAGTCCCACTCAATGAATAAAGAAACTGAAATACCATCAAGTATTTGTAATTAACTTAACTTTTTTCAGTGCATATTCTTATTGCCTATAGGCTAGATTCTGCCACCCTCCCTTGTGTTTTATAGTACCTTGCTTCTAGAAGTCACTACGACTGCTTGTGGGCTCAAAATGTGGCAGAATCTGGACCTACATAGTTAAGATGAGATTTTTTTCAAAGCTGCCTAGGGGATTTGGACACCTGTTCCCAGTTAAAAATATTAAAAGCTGTCTAAAGCACTGTTTCTAAATACTCTAGCTTTCCTTTAAGCCATAAATCACCTAATGCATCCCAGCAAGCATCTGGTTCTGCCATTGACAGGCTGAAGAAATTGGAGGAAAAGGCTGGTCTTGTGGCTCAAGCACAGGACTGGGAGTCAGGAAACCTGTGTTCTATTTCCTGCTTGGCCATGACTTACTGAGAGACCCTGGGCAAGTCATTTAAGCTCTGTGCCTCAGTTTCCCAATTGGTAAAATGAAGTTAGTACCTACCTCACAGTGATGTTATAAGGCTAAATTCTTTCGTTTTTATAAAGTGCTTGGGAACGCTCAGTTGAAAAGCGCTGTAGAATTCCCATGTAGTAGTACTGTTCCATGTTGGTTGTACTGGGGTTCATGTATCCCCGTGTGATGTATTGTGAGGTAGCCATTTCAAAAGTGAAGCCAAGCATTAAGAGCAAAAGCAGCAGATTTTACTACTCCATACTCACTGGATTGGATAGATGTGCATAGACACACCCTAGATTGGCCTTTTCATAAGCCATCCGGTTATACAGGGTCCTACCCAGTTGTATGACTCAGTGAAATGTCTGTCTCCATAACATAATAGGTGCTTGGCTTGCTTTTTAACCATAGCCAATTTCCTTTGTTTTGCAGGAGAAGAGGGCAAGAAATGAATGACATAAAGGAAACTCACTTTCTAAATAAAGAAACCCTAAGCTGTAACTCGGACTGAAGTCTTGCATGTTTGACCATCACTAGAAGCCAGCAGGACATGCATGTGTCCGACTATCAGACTAATGCGGGTGAATCGTCGAAAAGAAAAATACTGATTTTGTTTTTGTTTCGTAGCTTTTTTTCCCTGTACGTAATGGTGCAATTACTGGACAGCTAAATTATAGTTTGGGGATGAAACTATATGTAACTGAGTCATTGTAACACAGCTCCTTGGGGGTCCGCTCCTGAAAAGTTTGAGACCCCTTAAAAAAAATAGCCCCAATGTGTGAGCTCAGTAAGGCATCTTTTGTTTTGTAAAAATGTGGTAGGTGGGAGGTCATGCTTTCACAGTGGTGCACAGTATCTGTGCATGAGCAATGACGATAGAGGTGCATTCCAGAGCTGCGATGTGGCACAACAGACGGCATCTCAGTACCAAGGAAAAGCTTATCTGTGGGTATGGGCAGGGGAGGTAAGCAAAGAAAGGTGCATGGGATGCAACAGGTGTATTCCAATTGACTTCCAATTTAGTAGAGTGATATCCACTAAAGTATAATACCTAGGTGGCAATGCTAGTGCTCTGGTAGCCACATTGCCTAGATGTCCAGCTTTGGTGGTTTCAGTGTAACTGTATCCTGGTATAATTACCAGTGTTGTAGATCTTGTGGACATGTATTTACTTGCAAAGATTTTTGTGGTGGAAGTTGAAACTTCCTCTATTTATCATATTATTCTCTATTCTATTTTCCTCTTGTGAAAATCTTGCACCTTCTCAGGCTCATCTGACACCAAAGCATGACCCAGTCCTCTTGTCCTTTATCTTCTGTATAACACCTTGTTAGCTCCCTTCCTGTGCTAAGCATCTCCACCTAAACAGCTTAAAACAAAACATGGAAATGGAGAACTCTGGATCCCACCTCATCAGTGCTCATTCCTGGTCAAATTTTCTGACTAGGTAAATCTAGATTACCTAGTTTTTAAAATATGACTACACAGAAGGTAGAATAAAAGACTTAAAAGGCAGTTGTCTATTAGTTAATGTCAGTTTTGGGAGACAATCTATGCTCCCAATATGATGTTGAAAAAGGGAGAGGTGATCACATGCGAGTAAAGGTTGTCTCCCAAAAACTGACATTAAGACTTTTATTCTACCACCTATATAATCTTATTTTTGAAACTCACATAGAACATTTGACCAGGAATGGGCAGTAGATGTGGTAGGATCCAAAGTTCTTGATGAAGGGAAAAAGATGCCTACAGTTTTCCTTCCTTCTAAACTTCACCCGGGTGTATGCTGGAGCACCGGAGTCAGTTATTGCTTTGCTTTGCTATTATTTTGCTCCATTCCTATCTGGATCAGTTTCTATTTTATTTTTTAAGTCTCTTAAAACCCCCAGTGCTTTTTGTCTCTCTTCCGTGCAGGCCAGCTGGCTGAACTTTGACAAGCTGGCTACCGTAGGTACAGTACGTGCCAAACACCATCCTTTCCTTTCTCTCCATCACCAGCATTGAAAAAGATGGGTCGCGCCCCCAGACCAATGGGAATGTACAGACTTGTTATACTACTGAGCTGATTTAATTGTACAGAAAACCTTGCATGAAATGTTGTTACTGTATTTAATATAGAATGTACTCAAGGAATTTTAATATGGAGCTTTTAAAAAACAAACATCTTTATAGATACTATGTGATTACAGGAAAATTGTTCACCGAAAAATCACTATTTGCTTTCTTTGAGAATTTTTCTTTTTCCAACATGTTTTGTATGTTTCAGTTTATAGACCTGATTTAATTGAGCTGATTACACAGGCTGAGTGATTCCTTTTTAGAGACCATTTTCAATGTGGGTGGAACTTACCCTTGAGCAGAGGGTCAGTAGATGATCCATACACCTTAAGCTCTCTAAAGAGGGTTTAAGTGGGACTTAAGTGGTGTGTGGGCCATCCATGCTTCTGTACAGAGGTGAATTCCACCTTGTTTTATTACAAAGATCCCCACTGCTCCATGGCTTTCTGAACAGCCTGGGAAATAACTGGTGGGAATTTAATCAAATATTTATGGGCCACATTCAGCCCTCATGTAACCAGAGCAACTCCATTGCCTTTAGGAGAACTGTTTCTGCTTATTCCAGGGTTGAGATTGATCCTCAACATCCTGCCCACCCTATTGAGGGGGTGGGGGAGGGTGTCCATGGAATGTAGTGCAACCAGAGCTGCAGAGTACCTGGTCTGTAAGTTGTCCCTGTTGGTACATGTTCATATCCATCAGAGATCCATATTGGATTATGGGGAGTCCTGGCCAGATCTGCAGCTCCTGTGAATCTGTGTTGCTCTACTGGAATTACATTGATGTACACCAGCTGAAGATCTGACTTGTGGCTTTTTTGGTACCCAAATGTGTGTGTTTTCTAAAGCTTTTGATATTATTTTAAAACAAAGAGGATTTAAAATATTTACAAAATGTGTGTCTTGGGCAAGCGTGGGACAGGCAAAGATATGACGTCAGTAACTTTTAAGTCCTCTATTAAATTCCTTTTGGTCATTTTGCTTTGCCTCATCTGATGCCAAGAAGGTGGGGACAATTATGTTAAGTCATTGTGATTGCACATTGCGAGGAAGAGGCAGGGGAAATATTAGTTTTTATTGGATTGGTTTTAATTTATGCTCAACACACCTAAAATGCACTATGGTGGTTCACTGTGCCTGATGATGTTGGATTGAAATTGTGAAATTACAGGATATGAAATTCAGCAGATAGAGTGCAACAACTCTCAGCCATGTTCCATGCCAAAGGCTTACCCTTCCCAGTAGCAGCAGGTTTTGTCTTAAAATTCTGTTTGCCCTTTTCACTGTAAGCTTCTGGGTCAAATCAGTGGAACCTGCACTAAGGATACCTTCAACAGGTATTCACTCTACCAAGGGTGACCTATTTTAAAGTATCCCCATTTTCTAGTATGATCCCTCATTGAAGAACCGTGTCTCATTTTTTCTTTTGTTGCTGGTCACGTGGCTGGCTGCTTTAAGACTGGTTTCCTGATAGACATTTTGGGGTTGTGGAGGGTTATAGTTCAAATATTTTAATGAAGTAGAAAAATATCCTTAGATCAAAATTATTTTTCCTTTATGCTTTGGTGAAGGGTCAGGATAAATCGCATAGAAGTTGTTGTTTATTATTTGTATGTCACCAGCAGTGTGCTGGCTGCTTTAACATGCTGTAGTGTTCTTCTGCGAATTTGAAGGTGGTTAAAGACCTAATCCCATTGATTTCAGTATGATTTGGATCAGGTCTGAATTGCATCTTACTGAAACATTTGATTGTGTGCAATAGAATGGAGATGTGCACTGGAGTGGCTTTTTTTTTTTTTGGTCCTGATTGCATGTTGCAAAAGGAGGCCTGTGATGAAAAGCTGCCTAGTCTCACTTCTGTTGGAAACCAGGATCTAGGAATCACAATCATTGTCTTCTGGTGTATTCAGATTCTTTATAATAGTTTAGTCTCTTTCCAACAATACTTCCAGCCAGCCTGGGCCATTACAATAGATCCTCCTAAACAAAAGGAGCAAATCATTCATCATGCATCACAGCCTGAGCACCAGAAAAGTAGCCTGTGTGGTTGTCCATGAGCACTTTAAATTAATTTCTCAGGGGCCATTCAACATGTTGGATCACACCTGTAAAATAAATGTGGAAGGCAAGGAAGAGGCTCTCCTCTCTTGGGAGAGCACCAAGTGTGAGCATTGGGCAATGGCTATGAAGTCCACATTATGCTGTTTGAGGACTTGAATATCCTTGTGGCCGATGACTGGATACATTCTCTGCTACCAAGAACCCTCCTATGGAACATCCATCATCTGGGAAGGGTGCATTATGGATATGAAAAGACTGCTGTTGCTTGAAACAGCAGGGTGTGTGTGTGGGGGGGAGATGACTAGTATCACATCTGAAATTTATTTTCTCCCTTAATTCCTCTATTGGCCAATATATGGCCAAAGTTCTTGATTCTGATTCCATACATTGTCTGTTTGATTGGCATGGTGCCTTTCACAAGAATCTGGCACTGTCATGATGAGACTGTCTTATTTACATGTTTCTAACACTTGGCCAATCCAAGACCAGGGTGGTACCATAAGGTGTCATAATAGTTAGAAATTGGAGGTTTGGCCTTTATGGGAAGAATTGGTGGGTAACTTTAAAGGGACCCTTAATTCATGCAACAAATGTGGGGCCGGAGAAAAGGGTTTGTAAATGGAGCTTTTGGGAAGCCCCATCCTATCTAGGTGCACAGTACAGTAGATGGGTGGGGTGTCAAAAGCCAGATCAACAGAAGGATCCTGAGGTGGCAAGTTTCAGTTTCTGTTATACACTTCACATTTACTATGCTGCTTAGAACTTAAAGCCCTGGTCCTGCCAACACTTGGGTGTAGCTTTATGCATACGGAGCTCAATCTAACAACCATGGTAGTCAATGGGTGTTGTTTCATTGACTTCAATGAGCTTTGGGTCAGACTGATGAGTCCATCCCATTAAATTTTAACAGACAAATGTTTGCAAGATTAAGGCCTAGATTTGTTTTTCGTATCGTGGAATAGCCACTGTCTTAAATAGAAGAATAACTGCATGAGATTCCTGACTGAAAAATTAATGGGTGGAAGAGCTTAGTATTGCTGCAGAAAATCACAGGATCGTCCCATCCCACTATTAATACTTCACATTCTGAACCACTGTGGACACAGACTAGGTAAGACCCACCAAACAAATATCCAATGGGGAAAACCTTTCAAGGAGTATTCTCCAAGTGGGTTGCCTTGGGCACTGGCCATGGTCCTGATTAAAGAAAAGAAGCCAAGCATTGATTGAAAGGCCTTACAATGCATACAAAGGGTCTGCACTGGGATTTAATATCTTTATGGACCATTTGGTAATTTATCCATCATCCTTAGGCGTCTCCTCCCTTTTTTCTCCCACCCCCACTTCATTTTCTAGGTTGAGCATGTTCCTGGCATGGATGAAAAACACTTCAGACCTGCATAATGCTTCTCTAAAGAGTTGCATACATGCAACCTGTGTTTTCTCTATGCTGTGATATGTATTTTTATAACAATCTAGATGTTTTCAAAGGTTTTATCTTCACTTATCCCCGCCTACCATCAATCTACCTGTCTCAGCAATCCCCTACCCATTGATTCCCAAGGTATTTTTAATACTCAAATTTTCACTGCCACTTTCTCCCACCAGCTTTTGATTATCCTACCAACCCTCCAGTGCTACCTTGAATTGCATGTCAGCCTGTTCATTCAGCTTAGCAAGAGAAGAGCAGTGGAGGTGGTTTTATGCTGCCAAAATAAAGATCTCTAGACCCCATGAGGCTGGTAACAATGGTTTCTGCTGGGCATAGATTGGGATGATCCTGGGTTTAGGGTATGCAGGAACAAAATTAGTGAAAAGACAGATATGGGGGAGATACAAGTGTCCCTTGCATCCTCTCCTTTTGGTGCCATTCAGCTTTTGGTAATGTAAGAATGGAAAACTAAATGAGTCTAGAATAGATCTCTGTGCTCTGTATATACAAGAGCCTAGACAGGTAGGTGTACCCTACCTTAGGGATATCTGTATAGCAGACTCATGCCCATGCTATGTGGAGTCTGTGCTGTGTTTTGTCAGTGTACTCAAGACCATGAAGAGAGAAAACACTGACTTGTTTACAGGTGTCATTAGTGTCATGGCTTGAATCTCTGAATGTAGCAATTTTGCTACGATGCCTGAGCAGCCGAATCTAGAAACCTTGTTGAGTTTGCACTTAGTAGTGAAAGATAAATTGTTACATCTTTTTAAAAGAGTTGTTTGGGGGTAGAATTGAAACAAACAAGGTTTCCTATTTTATTATGAGAGATATTTTTCCACTAAATTACTGATTCCTAAATGGTGTACTTTGTCTGATGTAAATAGCCAGGTGTATCGTGAAGACTTAAGAAGGGTCATTGTAGTCACATATGTATGATCCACTCTGTTCGCACAATATTGAGCTGATTTGTTTTATACTTACGAAATTACAGAAATAAAAGCAATTTTACTGGATGACTCTGATTCTGCTTTTCTTCCCTATTCGTTATTCACTTTGAGGCAACTAAAGAAACTAATGGCCGCTGGCACTGTGCGTGGCTTTCACTATTTAGCCCTTAATCTGTGGCATAAAAGATCTTGGAATGTGGACTCAACTTTTTAGGCCAACCAGGGTTTATTTCTAAATAGTAACAGTTCCTTAAAATTTGTTCAGATTCTTAACTTGAGGATTTTTGGTGGAGCATATTAACAGCATGTCCAAAAGGAGGTGGTTGATCCAAAGTCTGTTGAATCATTGATTTCACTGCATACTGTTTATATAATTGAGGAGTTAAAAAAGAAAATAAGGGGTCTTAATGTCACTAGATCACAATTTCCTATGGATTCTGGTAGCAGCCAAGATAGAAATATAAGATGACTGCAGTCCCTGGCTGCAGGTGGTACATCTGCTTCCAATTCTGGTTGAAACTGGGAATTAGAGACATGTGGCTATGGATGGTTGTGGAGAAGTTTTAGAGAGTGCAAATTCAACTTGAGAGTATGGCAATACAAAAATTATTTCCTAATGTATCCAAAGTAGTTCTCCGACCCTCAGCATGTGTGTTTTGAAAGTGTTCCGCATGTGTAGTGGTCACCAAAAATGCTTTGTGTTTTCATTGCCATTTAGGAATGTGAAATGATTGAGGGCTGTACTTTAAAGAGCTACATTCACAGCTTAGTATAAATCAATGGTCCACTGAGATCAGACTCCACTGACCTATACACCAGCTGAGGGTCCGGCCCAAGCACATGTTGTCCTCCCTTTCTAGAGAGCTCATGCTTGTTAGCAACGTGCTGACCCTGAGAGTTGGAGCCTAGGCAGGCTTTATAAACAGCCTGTTTATAACATGGTTGGGCACTGGCCAGAGGAACACACTCAGCACCTTTCTAATAAGAATCCTGCTCTAATAAAATATATAGGCTTTCTTTTGGAAATAGAGCACAAGTGCAGATCAGTGCTGGAAGAGCTGGCCTGCAACTGCTGCAGAAAAGGACACTTCATTCCCTCATTATCCATTGCAGAATAATCCTGAGTCTGTATAATCTCTACTGCACCAGAATCAATGAGCAGCCTGACCAATGCATGCTGCAGGCCAACCACTGGGAGATGTTTCTGCCTGGGATTAAATCAGGGGAGCAAGGGGGGATTTGCTGGGGGAGAAAAGGGGATAGCAAAGTGAAGGGGGTAGGGCTGAGAAGGAGGGGGGAGTTGCCTGGGCATCCTCTTCATGATCTTCCTAAATTTAGACCAAAATCTCAAATCCTGCCTCTACCTGATGTTTGAGCAAAGTGAAGCCACCTGCCCTGCCCCGGCCCTAACTCTCCTCACCTATCCAATGGCTGATCATAAGGGCACTAACATTTTTATTCAGAAGTAAAGTTTAGCTTGGGGCTGTATCTGCCTGATTGGTTCCATGCTGCTATACAAGAGAAGTGTCACTTTGGACAATGCCCTAAGGCTGCATGGGTAGCTGGTTGTGCTGGTGATAAGTACAACATCCTCGTCATAGTGCTTTATCCAGCCTCCAGCTGAATTTTCCAATGAAGGTTTATCCGGTTTCCTCTCTCTGCACAATTCATAAGACATCTCTTTGGGGGAAAGAAACATCAGGGTGTATTTACAGCTGGGCCTCTCTGCTGGATGCTAAGACTGAGATTTTTTTTCATAGCTGCCCAAACTGATTTCCTAATAGTTTTAATGGGAATGGTACATCTGACTCCCTTAGGGTGAATTTTTCAGGATTCCTAAGTGTTTATTTTAGAGTTGGCTAAGTCGTTGCCAAGTTATTTGTAAGGTTGGATGTGTTGTCATGGCAGCTAAGGAATGCAATGCCATTTATTTTCCCCTCTTCCCCACATAGTTTAGTTAATGCCATCAAAACTATTTGTCAGAGTGCACACTGTAGGGCAGGAAAGCATATACACAGAATAAAGCTGAAACCACAGGGAAGAAGCTTAGAGAGGTAAAGGACAAGTTAAAATTGGAAATAAAACTGAACATGCTGTTTTGCATAGACATTACGTAGACTCATCTGCAAATATTTTCCCCCTATTGCTCTCACCATTGCATATCCATGACCCAAGCTCCAGCTAGGATCAGAGTCCCATTGTGTTAGGTGCTGTACACACACAGTGAGATGTTCCTTACAATCTGAGCCTGGGATTTTCAACAGAACCAAAGGGAGATTGAACTTTAAAGGGAGTTGGGTGACAGACTCCCTTTGGTTCTATTGAAAATCCCAGCCTGACTCACAGAAAGGCAGGATTGGCAGGAACCTCAAAATGGCATCTAACCCAGTTCGGCTGCATTATCTAGACGGTCCCTGACAGGTGTTTGTCTAACCCAGGGGTCGGCAACCTTTCAGAAGTGCTGTGCCGAGTCTTCATTTATTCACTCTAATTTAAGGTTTCACATGCCAGTAATGCATTTTAACATTTTTAGAAGGTCTCTCTCTGTCTATATTATATAACTAAATTATTGTATGTAAAGTAAATAAGGTTTTTAAAATGTTTAAGAAGTTTCATTTAAAATTAAATTAAAATGCAGAGCCCCCTGGACCAGTGGCCAGGACCCGGGCCGTGTGAGTGCCACTGAAAATCAGCTCGCGGGCCACAGGTTGCCTGCCCCTGGTCTAACCTGTTCTTAAAAACCTCCAGTCAAAATGATTCCACAACCTCACTAGGCAATTTGTTCCAATGCTTAACTACCTTGACAGTAGGAAACTTTTCCTAATAATTAATTTAAGACTTCCCTTGCTGCAATTTAAGCCCATTATTTCTTGTCCTCTCCTCAGTGGTTAAGGAGAACAATTTATCACCCTCCTTTTTATAACAACCTTTTACGTACTAGAAGACTTAGGTCCCCCCTCAGTCTTCTCTTCTCCAGAGTAAACAAACCCAGTTTTTTCAATCTTTCCTTGTAGGCCATGTTTTCTAGACCTCTAATTATTTTTGTTGCTCTCATCTGGATTTTCTCCAATTTGTCACATTTTTCCCAAAGTGTGATGCTCAGAACTGGACACAATACTCCAGTTGAGGCCTTATCAGCACTGAGTTGAGTGGAACAATTACTTCTTATGTCTTGCTTTACAACACTCCTGCTAATATATCCCAGAAAGATATTCACTTTTTTTGGCAACAATATTACATTGTTGACTCATATTTAGTTTGTGATCCACTGTACCCCCCCACAACCTACTTCTTGCTAAGCAATCACTTCCCATATTGTACTTGTGCAATTGATTATTCCTTCCTAAGTGGAGTACTTTGCATTTCTCCTTATTGAATTTCATCCTATTTATTTCAGACCATTTCTCCAGTTTATCCAGATCATTTTGAATTCTAATCCTGTCCTGCAAAGCACTTGCAATCCCTCCCAGTTTGGTATTGTCCACAAACTTTGTAAGTGTTCTTTCTGTGCACTTATCCAAATCATTTATGAAGGTATTGAGGGACCCCTTTCCCTTCTATATGCCTTTCCAGCTTGATTGTGATCTATTGATAACTATATGGTTTTCCAACTAGTTGTGCACCCACCTTTCAGTAGGTTTATCTAGGCTATATTTCCTAGGCAAGATAAACAGACCCTACAGACTTAAGCACCACTGCCATTCAGTTTATTCTGAAGGTCATCTCCACAGCCACAAGAGACAGCTACTATTTTTAAAAAGAACAGGAGTACTTGTGGCACCTTAAAAACTAACACATTTATTTGAGCATAAGCTTTCGTGGGCTACAGCCCACTTCATCGGATGCATAGACTGGAACATACAGCAAGAAGATATTTATACATACAGAGAACATGAGAAGGTGGAAGTAGCCATACCAACTGTAAGAGGCCAAGCAATTGAGATGAGCTATCAGCAGCAGGAGAAAAAAAAAAACTTTTGAAGTGATAATCGAGATGACCCATAGAAGGTGTGAGGATACTTAACATGGGGAAATAACTTCAATTAGTGTAATGGCCCAACCGTTCCCAGTCTCTGTTCAAACCTAAGTTAATTGTATCTAATTTGCATATTAATTCAAGTTCAGCAGTCTCTCTTTGGAGTCTGTTTTTGAAGTTTTTTTGTTGTAAAATTGCCACCTTCAAGTCTGTCACTGAGTGGTTAGAGAGATTAAAGTGTTCTCCCACTGGTTTTTGAATGTTATGATTCCTGATGTCAGATTTGTGTCCATTTATTCTTTTGCGTAGAGACTGTCCGGTTTGGCCAATGTATATGGCAGAGGGGCATTGCTGGCACATGATGGCATATATCACATTGGTAGATGTGCAGGTGAACGAGCCCCTGATGGCGTGGCTGATGTGATTAGGTCCTATGATGGTGTCACTTGAATAGATATGTGGACAGAGTTGGCATTTCCTAGACACTACTGTGCTAATAAGTGATGGTCACATAAACACCACCCTATATCGGAAACCTACTGACCGCTATACTTACCTACATGCATCCGATGAAGTGGGCTGTAGCCCACAAAAGCTTATGCTCAAATAAATTTGTTAGTCTCTAAGGTGCCACACGTACTCCTGTTCTTTTTGCGGATACAGACTAACACGGCTGCTACTCTGAAATCTATTTTTAAAAATACATTGTCTATATTTTACAAATGGAAAAATAGAGAGAGCAGTTCAATTCACCTAATGAATCAGCAGAGAAGATGTTGAATAGCAACCAGGAATTAACTCTTCCTCCCCTGCTCTAGTCCCTATGCAATACTCTACGGGTCTGTCTACGGTCCAATGTAAGCCCAAGATGAGGAGAACTTGTTAGCAGACCCTGGGTTTGTTAACCTATGGCTTGAGTGTCTACACTCATTTGTAACCCCAGGTTAGGAACTGTTGAACCTAAGTCTCACCCTGGGGCTCCAGCATCTACGCTGCCTTATGCGGACCTGAGTCCAACCATCCATATTCCAGACTTCCCAGTGCCCTCCCAAAATGTGGCTGCTCTAGCCCTTTGTTCGTGGTGCTGTTTGGGAAAACCTGAGTGTCCACCAAACTTGACTGTCCAGAGGACAAAGAAAGTCGGCCTGTGGGATTTGGGGATACTTTTGGCGGACTCCCAGAGCATGAGTCCAGTGACACTGCAAAGCAATAGGGCTTGAACTCTGGGTTCTGGCTTGACTCAGGCTGGACCCTGCACCCCCATAGGGGCCTGGGACCCTGGATCTGAACCCTGGGTTGGCGCAACTTGTGTGTAGGTGGAAGGGGGGCTAGGCTTGAACCTGAGTTTGAACCCTCGACTTTCACTGCAATGTAGTCAGACCCTAAGGGTATGTCATCCTTTCAGTGACAACCTGGACGCTTGCCTGTGTGATGCCCCTAATCCCTCTCATGTTCCCACACAAAACCCTTTCACCTGAGTTCAGTGGTGCGTTCAGCCTGGGCTACTTGGCCCAGCTGGGGCTATAGACTAAAACCTGAGTGAAGTTTTTCCTCAGGTAACCTGCCCACTTTGCAATAAGGACACAGGCTAAACCACGAGTGCTGATAGTCCTCCATTGCCTTCCCACAACCCCCCATGTGCTCTGCAGGACAGCCGAGTTCTCCCACATTTCACTGGGAAACCATCAGAGCAGCTCAGCCCGCTGCAGCACTAAGAACCATGGGATGTGTCCCCAGAAGTCCTAGCAACACGCACGGGTGAGCGCAGCACCAGCAAGGACACAGTAACCAAGGCCAGGCTTTGCAGTGGGGCTGCTCACACTGGGGCTAGGCTAGTTCAGGTGAGTTAACTCGGCAGTGAAGATGTGCCCTTCGATTGTCAAACTGCTCCTTGGCCCTTTCATTCCTCCAGAACAACTGGTGACTAATCTTTCAAAAACAAACAACCAACCCTGATATCACACATCCTAAGTGCAGCATCTGCCAGCACACATGGGGAAAGCTTCCGGCCATAGCTCCTCCCTTTTGTGATGACTTCAGAGTTCCTCTCCTGTCTTTGTCTATCTCAAGCTTTTAAGTAATATTGTCTCAATCCAGCAAACACTGATTATGTGCCTAGTTCTGCACCATTGAAAGGAATGTGAGTTTTGCCACTGACTTCAGTGTAAATAGGATCAGGCTTTCAGTACTTATTATCATGAGTCATTAACAGATGGTAATAACTTTTATGGCCTAACATGTGGAAGTAAGACCCATCCCACAGTGTTTGAATGGGTCCTGCCCTTATTTGAGACCAAACAAATACAAGTTTAAATGCAAACATATCTTATTTTGCATTAACCACAAGTTAATTTTCCATAAGAGGGAGCCAACCCCTGCGTGAGAGGATTCAGTCTCTTCTGTCTTTAAAATGTAAATATACTTAGGGCTTCTGGTTATCAGTGTTGTTTGCTTTAAAAATCTGTAGGTTGCCATTAGAAGAAGCCAACAATATTCTATAATAATATTAAGCTGTGTGAGTTTGGAGTGTTTATTAAGGGTGTTTGGGTTTTGTTTTCTAAGTGTGGTGATAGTGCAGCATTTCTGATATCCTCTCCTAGACCATCACTCTGCAGTGTGAAAGTCCACAGGACTCCTCCGTTAGGGTGACCAGACAGCAAGTGTGAAAAATCGGGATGGGGGTGGGAGGTAATAGGAGCCTATATAAGAAAGAGACCCAAAAATCGGGACATCTGGTCACCCTATCCTCCGTCCTTTTGAAATCTTAGTGTGACTAAATAGGAGTGCGAGAAGTTGTGATGATGTTGAGCATGACTGACTGGTAGACAATGACGAGTAATGTTCAGCAGCATGGGGCTCGGTCCTCATATGGGCCGAGCCCGCTGGCTCTGATCCAGAAAAGCACTTAAGCATGCAAATAGGCCCACTGACTTCAGGTTTGAAACCTCCAGTTCACACGCTATAAGAGTCACTACTGAAGGCTAGCCCCAGGCGGAGGAAGGGCAAAGATGATGGATGGAACTGCATGCTGCAGGAGCATTTTGTACTGGCACTCCAGGCCGGTTAAAGATCGTGTTTCGAAAGGACTCATTCCCTACCCTGTGTTACTAATACCACCTGAGTGTATTTAATCTTTCCATGCTAATATGCTGTTCACCGTTGCTGCTGTTTTCAACTTCATGCCTCTTTTGTTTGTAGTTGGTTTCACTTTTTGGTTCTTAGGGGTAGGCTACACTGGAAAATTCTGCCTTTTTATATCTGTACAGTTAAAGTGTAAACCTCCCCTTAGTATTGACATAAAGGTGCTGATAATGGTATAGCTTATTCCCATTCGGGAAGGGGAATAAACTATACTGGTATAAGGCACCTTTGTTCCAGAATAACTGCATCCATGCTAGGACTTATACCCGCATAACTCAATCGGTTTAAAAAAAGAAATCACCCCCCCCCCCCGTAACCAACAGTTATCCCGGGATGAAACGGAGTATAGACCAGGCCTTACACACTATTTCAGCTGCATATGCTGCATCAATTAGTTTTTAAAATCCTGTTTGCACTGAAATATTAGTTTAGATATTTCATAAAATATCAGAGTTTATAAAGTCAATATATATTAAGCAAAGCCTACATTTAGGATTAAAGCTGCCACACAGAATCAGAGCTCTGGCTGGTGTAGATCAGCATAGCCCCAGTGACTTCAGCTGAGACACCTTCTCCCAATTATGAGCTGCATTGGAGCTATGATGGTTTACAGCAGCTGAGGATCTGGCCTATGGGGTCCCTTAATTAAGTATTTTACCTGCAAGGCAGCAGCTTAGCATAGTACTAGCAAATATGACTTAATTTTAAACCCCCAAGCTCAGCATTTTTATACCGCCACCAGATGGTAGATGAGATGATCTCTATCATAAGCTCATGCGTTTTATGAACAGGGAACCAAAGCTTTAATTAGGGAAGTGTTGTAAATGTTGCAGTTTAGGAAGGGATACAAACTACCACAATCATCTGTGCTAAAGATCTAGGGGCAGAGTTTATTCTCCCTACCCAAGATAAATAACACAGTGCATTATCCAGCTGTACTTGCTCTGCTGTTTTGGCACCAGGTAGCTTAGCAATATACTTTCAAGGCTAGTTGTTTACTGGTAATAAAGTAATTAAGACAGTAGGGTACCTGCTTTAATGGGTGCATGGGGTTGAGCGAGGGTGGGGTTGGGACTCTCTCAAGACGGTCTGGAGTAGGTTTATTTGGGACTTGACTGGGGAGCAAAGTACGAGTAGTGCACAAGCGGGTGGGTAAAGCCTCTCTGGGAAGTGAATGAGCGTAAGGCCTATAGCAAGGCTGAAGATACATCCTGGGATGTGGGGGAAGAGTTTAGGCCTAAGCGTTCGTAAGCTTTTTGGGTTTCCAGCTCCGCCACCTTAATGAAGCCCAATTCTGAGAGAGCAGGTGCTCAACCCTTTTTGAAAGTCAGGCCTCGTTAAGTTGTCTCAAGTTTGGCACCCAAAAATAAAAATCATGAGTCACTATTGGACCCTCTGACTAGAGGAGTTCAGTCACTCAGGGCAGCCAATCCAACAGCTGCCTGAAGAAATTTTAAAATCGGAGATGAATATGGTCTCCCAAGGAAACTACTTTAGCTGAAAGATTAGCCATTCTATTGAATCCAAGTCCTGGAGAGGGTTACAAGTTCCTCTTTTACAAGAGAGTTTGCTGTTAAATTTAGATGTCCTATTTTCCTTATTCCCATTTCTCTGGCAAGGGTGCGCAGCCTTCCCTAAAAGGCCTTCTCTTCTACAGTAGATTGATTTATTCCCTCCACCACCACCCCCCAACAGATGTCTAAGCTTATAAGGTCTGTCTGTTCTTCTCAGTGGCAATATCGGGCTTCGCTCTTAAATGGTTATCATCAGCAATTTATGTTTGCTCTTGGCTTCCCATCTGATGGTTTTCCACATCCTCTAGGGCTTAGGAGCCTGGATTACATCACGTCACTTAGAAGTAAGCAAAGCGGTGCCATCTGATTTAGATTTCTAAGCTGCATGGTATGCCCAAAAGGTTACTATGAAAGTTCATCTGTGTTTCCATGCAGTCTATTTTAAATGCACCAAGTGGCTCCTTGTAGTCTTGTGAAAGGATCTTGTTATAATCAATTTGTTCAGCTCTTTTCTTGTTTGTCAAGCCTTCAAATTATTGAGCCTGTATGTCAAAGGGTTGCCAGGCTAAAGCCAGTAGAAAGTGAAAAGTGACTAGGTGAAAATATTGCCGTGTCTCAACAGGTCTGCTCCCAGCTTGTATTCAGAGCCCTAACTGCTCACAGTACAAGTGTATTTTAAAAAGCATGTTTTACTCTCCTTAGCCTGGTATAGCCACAATAGCCAGAGGAAGGGGGAGTTGGAGTCTAGCCTGGTTCCTATATCATCCAACACAATTGTTGTGAATAACTCCTTGGTTACTGGTGATGTTGCATACATCAGGAATAGCCCAGCTTGACTCTCAGAGGCCGGGCTGAATTTGCAGGGCTGGCTGTTGAGGTTGGGGCGAAACCCTCGTCAACTAAGCACTTGTGATGCAGAAATCTTTGAGGCAATAATTATGGAGCCTCTTGAAGCTATGTCTCCCCCCTCCCCATACATACACGTGTCATGGCAGAATCACACCATTTGAAAAGTTGCAAGGTAACCTCGCTGGGTCTCCTGCAGTGGGATTTCTACATTGTACCTACAGCTTTCGCACTAGAGAGGAGTCTCAGCCAAAACCCTACTTCCAACCCTCCCTCACGTCCTGATCCAAGTCTCGGTCTGAGGCTAACAGGCCCAGGCCCATTTATTGGCACTCGTTTACATGCAGTAAACGTCACATTGAGAAGCCTTCCCCAGCCTGCTGGAGCACTGTGGCTGTAGTCTTTGCTCCCTTCCTCCTGAGATTCATTACATAGATCACATGGCAAGAGCGTAGTCCTATCCTGCGCCACCTTGGGCAAGTCCCTTCACCCCTGTCCCAGCTTGCCCACCCATAAGCGGGGAGGAGTCAATAGCATTATCTTTCTAAAGTGCATCGATACCAGTGAAACTCTCATATGGATGCAAGTTATTATTATGGGCCAGATCCTCAAGAGCACCCCAGCTCTGCTCAGCATGAGCACAAGGGGCTTTCCACCACCTTTCAGATCCTCATCCCTGATCCTGGAGGGCAGCTGCAGGCCAGTTTGTCTCTCAGCATAAGATAGAGCAGCATCACAGAGATGCTGCTCTATCTTTTTCTGCCTGGAATTCTCCCCACAGTCCCGATGTGCTTCCACCAGGCAAGAAGAGCCAGAGTGAAGGCTTGGCTATGTCCCTTTTTCTCCCTGGTACAACCCAAGAACAGCACCTGTCAGGACCAGGTACCATAGATCTGGCTATACCAGGTTTACTCCACCTAAGGATTCCCAAACAGAGAGAATCCCCAGATGCCCCATTATGTGACTGGTGCAAGAATCTGGCCCTGTTAGTATCTGAGTTATCTGAGTACTAGGAAAGCTTCCTAACCCCCCCCAGACCATTCCCTGAAGCATGAGGATGACTATCAGAATTGTTCCAAATGCTCTCAGTGAAACCTAAAATCTTTGTCTGGATTTGGGTTAAATTTACAGGCTTGAAACATAGTTGAAGTTTGCACAATGGTTCACTAAAATTTTCCCACTACTGAGCTAAACTGGGTTGATTTTATGGGATTTGAGTTGAAAACAAGTGAAATTCCCAGTTGTGCAAACTTCTGATGTGAACTATGGCAGTTTTGCCTGGGTTCTGCTTTGTGATGCATCTGAACCAGAAATTCAGAGTGAAAAGTGCTGTGAATCCAGGTGGAGTGGAATCAAATCAGAAACTCATGGGGATTTCTTAAGTGTACCTTCCCTAGTTTACACAGTCTTAACTATCAGAGGGGTAGCCGTGTTAGTCTGGATCTGTAAAAGCAGCAAAGAATCCTGTGGCACCTTATAGACTAACAGACGTTTTGCAGCATGAGCTTTCGTGGGTGAATACCCACTTCTTCGGATGTTCCGAAGAAGTGGGTATTCACCCACGAAAGCTCATGCTGCAAAATGTCTGTTAGTCTATAAGGTGCCACAGGATTCTTTGCTGCTTTTACAGTCTTAACTGATACTCTTGTACCTTCCAAATCCATCTCTTTAGAGACATGCCTGAGTCATACAGTTTAGCTATGGATCTAACCTCTTCCAAAGTTCAGGAGTGTTTGCATTAGGCTGGAGGAGTGAGAGGTTGGATTGCATCTATTTCTAGTAGCTAGGGTTGTTTCAAATGGCAGTCAATAAGCTAGGCAAGATATTCACCTGATCCCAGATCTGGGAACCAAGTGCTCTTATGTTTTTAGTCTGTCTTTAATGGATTCCCTCCCTCTGTATCCTTGGCAAATTCCATGGTCTTTCAGTGTCTGTTTCCCCATTTACAGTATTATTATTAATTGGTTGTATTACCATAGCACTTAGGTGCGCCAGTCATGGCCTAGCACTCCCACTGTGCTAGGTGCTGTACAAACACAAGACAAAAAGACGGTCCCTGCCCATCTATAATATGAGGAAGCTACCCACATCCCAGGTGTATTGTGAGATGGTTAATTAACATTTATGAAGGTCTCTAGCTGTTGTTAGTCTTTTCCTGGACATAGCCAATCCCTTTATAATCTTACTGAAATGACCGTATTTGCTAGAGATAGGCCCAAACCTAAATCCCAAATCTGATCGGCCCCCCACCCAAACTTTGGGGAAGTGCTAATCCAAACTTTGTGGCTAGCCCTTATCTCTATGATGGCCCAAGAGAAAACCCTGGATGCAAACCCCACCGAACATTCAGATCCGAACTCCTTCCCTCGGGCTGTTGTTTTGAGTTCGTGACTCACCCTTTGACCTCCCAGTGCAATGCTAATGCCAAGAAGGAACAGAACTGTAGAGGAGAGTGAATTATTGGCCTCTGGAGGGCAAGTAAGTTACCATAGAGCTGCACCACCTGTTGTAATCATGAAGACCAAAAAAAACCCACCCAAAAACCCACAGGAAAAAACATCATTTCCCAGTATACAGTTGCTTGGAGGAGCAGCGTACAACAGGAAAGGGTCCCATGCGCTTTCAGTAACCCACAGCAATCTACAAACTGACTTAGACCATGCATCTTGATTTCACAACTTCCATTTTTTGCTAACAGGCAATTTCTGTTACCCTGGGATGATTTCAGCTTTCTGAGAAATTATATATGGCAACGTGCTGATCCTGCCAGCAGGTCTGCCCCAGTCAGAGCAATCAGACTAGTAACTCTTAGCACATTACATTGCACTCTGCATTGTCCAAACGCTTTGTAAGTGTTAACCCCATCCTGCCTGTGTTGTGCTGCAGTTACTGTGCTGCCGGATAGCCTGGGTTGTATGCTTCCGTTACATACTCACATATCCCCACCCCCAGACCATCTAAGGAGACACTGAGTGCACTGTGCACGCAGAGGTGAGCATATAGGAAGAGCAAGCTTCCATCCCCTTGCTGAGAAGGAACCAGAAGTGCAGAGGGAAACACTGGTAGATTTTTGTGCAAACAGAAGACTTGACCTCTTGTATCGAGGAGCTCCACCCACTACAGTCAGAAGCAACAGAGCCTGTGTTTGGTTTGGGATTAGGCATTTGCATAGAAAAGCTTTAGTCCTGCTGCATCAGCTATGGGGCTCAAGCTCGGGGAGAAAGCTGCTTCCTTCCTCTTTGAATATGACACCCCCCGGATGGTGCTGGTGAAGAACAAGAAAGTGGGACTCATCTTCCGGCTGATCCAGCTTGTGGTCCTTGGATACATCATAGGGTAAGGCTTTTCTTGCTCATTCCATAGCCTTTCACGTCAATGAGAAATTCCAAACGGCAGCTCTTCTGAACTTTCCAGATACTATACCTGCTGACCAGCCATTAAGCTTAATGCTAGTGTTGCCACACATTCAGTTCTTGGTTGGCTTGGCTACTGGAATTTCTGTTTGGCCCCCTTCTGGATGAGAAGTAAAGCTGAGGCCCTGCCGCTTATGATCCTTAGACACCCTGAGCAGGGGCATTAGCTAGATTCTAATGTTGTGGGTAATTATATTTTGTCTCCTTACAGTCTCCCAACAGTTTCACCTGCAAACAGTATTCACTTTGCCCTGAGCTGTTTGTTGAGCAGTGTTGCACTGCACTGTTAAATAGATGCTGTGTTAAACCCCAGAGGTGGCTGCATGCCAGTGATGAGTGTAACAATCCCAGTATGTAAACATCGTAAATCGTGGTAAGCTCACTGGAGGAAAGGCCTTCTATAAGGGCCTGATCCAAAGCCCATTAAGTCATTGATTCAGGCCCTCAATGCCTGCTGCTGTTACTATTTTCATTATATTAACCCTAACCCTAAGCTTTGTAATTTGTGAGACCCAAGCGGCTGAAAGAGGGAGGAGGAGTGGAGGGGAATAAGGCCATACATTTCCTCCCTCTCTGGTCCTGCTTCCCAAGAGGGAGGTAAAGCCAGCCTATGGGTTAAAGAATGAGCAGGGGATGAGGTGCTTCCAAAAGAGCAAGGCGCAAATGTCTGCTTTGCTTTGTTTGTGCTTAAAGCCGGGCCTGAAGGCACCTAGAGCTCAGCGGAAACTGTTTTAAACAGGGAGTAAATAAAGCAAACATGTCTAACGCTCCCCACAAACTGAAAGGCACGTCCTGACCCTGGGTGTTTCGAGCTGCAGAAGGATCTCGCGGCAAGAGTTCACGTGCCCTGAATCGCCTGGGAAGTTTTCACCACAAGTTTGTTTCTAAAAACTGCTACTGAACTGGCTGCCCCCAGGCAGCCATCAAGCTCTGTAGCGTGGCACTGGGCGTTTTTCAAAAAAGGGTCAGAATCTCTGCATCGTTTGCCCAGTGAGCCTAGCCACCGATTGAACAATCTCACCACAGAGCATGCACGTGATTCAGAGTGCATGTGGGCCACCGCAGTCGCTGAAATACACTAATGTCGGCAGTAAAGTCCCTGCACCAGCCTCCATCTCGGGGCAGGCCAGGTAAGGAACATGGCAGATTCAGCACATCTGCTGCAGCCTCCTGGTGAGGCTGCTGTGGAGCATCCAGAGGAACTTAAACTGCCCTTCTAGGATGGGAGCCTTGAAGGTGGGCTACAGTGGTGGAATGGGAGTAGAAGGTCGCCTCCTGCTCCCATAGCTATTTGCACCTCTCTATGCCAGTGGGGATGGATCTGGTGAGGCGAATTCAGTGATGGAATAATATTGATTTCCCCCACGTACGCTGAAGATGGGCAAAGCCCTAAAGATGGACCTCAATCCCTCTTAGGAAATACTTGCCAGAGGGCTTCTAGCTTCCCACAGCAGAAGGCTTGTTACCTCGCATGTCTAATGGCGTGAGGTAGGACTGTGAGCGATGCTTGGCTTTGTTTAACTCTTGTGGATGTGCAATTAGTAGCATTTGCAGGAGGGGCAGCGAGTGCATACCCTTTATCCCCAAATAATCATTGCTTAGAGGCAGGGCAACAGCCTCACAACGGGGGGATGATGGTGGTGAGAACCGTAATTGCTGCCATTGGGATAGTGCAGGCCCTGGATCGCCAAATTTGCTGTCTGGAAAGTGGCTGAAAAAACCTACTTTCTATGAAAGAACAGAAATGACGTTTCACAGATTTTTTTTTTTGGGGGGTCCTTCCCTGCCCCACTCTTTTCTGACCAGCCCCATCTTCAAATCTGAGCTGTAGGGCTATTGCAGAACGAGAGAGCTTCAGCCTCCATGTAGGGCTCAAGGGTGAACACAAACCAGAGGAGTCGGGGAGGGGAATACGGCCTGCAAAACATTGGAGAGAAACAGGCAGGAAAGCCTGTGCCATGGCTCCAAAGCCAGAATCCAGTCTTTTTTTTTTTTTTAAACCTCAGCAGGTAGGTGCAATAAAGGCACGAACCATGATATGCTGGCAGCATAGGCAATAAAAATGGCTGCCAGGTGGGTAGAAGGGCAATTCTAACCCCCCTCCCCCTCCCTTCTTTAAAAAAAAAAAAAAAAGTGTGAAACTTGTTTAACTCCAACATCAGGCCTGGGAGAAAAGCTCCTTCTCTGTGTGGGAGACTTTTGCTTGCGGACTGTGTTGGCCATCTCTGCCATGCAAGATTACATGTACTGTAGCCTCTAATGGCCACAAGTGCTCAGCATCTCAGCTGCACTATCTGTCTGAAAGAGTTTCTTCCCGTTTCCCCAACTTTCTGCAGATCATAACTATATTCTCCCTTAATGAACAAGCCTGAGGAAGTTAGACTTTTTTTATCTTTGAAAGCAGGTTTGCCAGGCAGGGTTATTTTTACATTTAATATGTAAATGAGCCCAGTTCTCTTGAAGAACAGTTTGTTGGGCGATTATGGCATTGGGTATCCTGCCTGCCTCTGGGAAGAAATGATATTGCAATGACACCAACTGCTGCATATTCTCAGCCATAGTGGTCATTGATAGCAAAGATAGAACCTTTGGTTTCCACTTGACCTAAAGGAGATTAGGCTTGAAATTAGACCAAAGATTTCTAACCATCAGAGGAGTGAAGTTCTGGAACAGCCTTCCAAAGGGAGCAGTGGGGGCAAAAAACTTAACTGGCTTGAAGACTGAACTTGATAAGTTTATGGAGGGGATGGTATGATGAGACTGCCTATGGTGGCATGTAGCTGATGTGCGACTGTTAGCAGAAAATATCTCCAATGGCCAGTGATGGGACACTAGATGGGGAGGGCTCTGAGTTACTACAGAGAGTTCTTTCCCAGGTGTCTGGCTGTTGGTCTTGCTGAAATGCTGAGGGTCTAACTGATTGCCATATTTGTGGTCAGGAAGGAATTGGTCAGATTGGCAGAGACAGGGGAGTTTTCGCCTTCCTCTGCAGCATGGGGCATGAGTCACTTGCAGGTTTAACGTAGTGTACATGGTGAATTCTCTCTATTGAAGTCTTTAAGTTGAGGACTTCAGTAACTCAGCCAGAGGTTATAGTTCTGTTACAGGAGTGTGTGGGTGAGGTTCTGTGGCCTGTAGTGTGCAGGAGGTCAGACTAGATGACCATGGTGGTCCCATCTGACCTTAAAGTCTCTGAGTCTTTGAGTCTATTAGTTTTCAGTAGCAACAGGGCTTGTACGTTCTCATGCTACAAGCAAAGTTGGGGTTAGCCCACTGACAAAAACAGAGGCAACTTTATATCTCTGTAGCTTCCTCTGTACCCTATTTTTATCTATGTACATCCTAAAGATAGAGTTATCAATGCACCCCAAGCACATGCAGTCATTACTGCATGGGCCTGTGGGTTTTTCTAATCTGACAATTTTACATCCAGAGACTTTTCCAACTATGGTGAGACACTAATGCTATTTCATTTGTATTTTCCCTCTCGTTGTCCTACTGGGGTTTCTTTTACCAAGGAGAGGGTTCAGAAGGAAATGAGCGTTAGCATACACCATGTGAAAAAATGATCATTTGTTTATCTTGGTGTGTGCTGTGTACAGAATGCAGGTAGCAGATACGATGCATCCTGTTCCAGCCAGCCCCAGCAACAGTGAGGCTTAGCCAGCTGGATCTGAACCCAAATCCTCAATCTGAGCATCTCCAAATATTGAGGAAGTTGTTATAGTACAGTAGCATTAGGAGGCCCCAAGATCAGGGATCCATTGTTCTGGGTACTGTACACGCCTAGTAAGACAGTTCCTGCCCCAAGAAGCTTTCAGGAAGAGCAACAACGATGATTAGGGGTATGGAACAGCTTCCATATGAAGAGACATTGAAAAGTCTGGGACTGTGCAGCTTGGAAAAGAGATGACTAAAGGCAGATATGATAGAGGTCTATAAAATCATGATTGGTATGGAGAAAGTGAATAAGGATGTGTTATTTACCCCTTCACATAACAAGAACTAGGGGTCACCCAATGAAATTAACAAGCAGCAGGGATGCTGAGGGAAAGATGCAGACAATGCTCTATTCCCTGGTCTAGTCTGGAAACACACAGGGGAAAGTATCAGTTTCAGATCTCCAACTGTCTAATCCTATGCCAGAAACTAAAACGCAAGTCTGGTTACCAATAAGATTCTTCTTCCCACACTTCCAGTGGGTCCCAGCCATGCTAGAGAGTGATACACAGTTGTTCTTCTGCCGGGAGAATCTTGGAATATATATATATTCACCAGTAAAATATGCAAGAACCAGAAGTCTCAATTCCCTCTGGATTCCCAGCTGCTGCCTCTGCCAGGAAGGCTTGTTTTCAAAATCAACCCCTTCCCCCCACCATATACACACTTAGAAAAAGGTCTTTTAAATGGCCTTCCACAAGTAGTTCTACAGGCAGCAAGAACTGGGAGGCTCACTCATTTGCCTAGGATCCATCAGTTATTTGCCTAAGCACCCCAGCTATGGTGGCAAGGTTAGGAAACGTGGGCTGGAGATTTTGGCACAACCAAGGCATTCTTGTTGTTCCCCTTCTGTTTGGCTACAGATGGCATTAGGTTCCTAGTCCAAGTGTACAACACCATCTACTGAAGCAGGTCAACGCTGGCTCTGAGCATCTACTGCCCTAGAAAAATGGCAAGACAGGCCCACAGTCACTTTCTCATCTAGCCCCCAGAAACATGCTGCAATGGGTCTGGGCAGCAGACAGGCACTAAAGCTGTTGCTGCACGGGTGATTACTAAATCGGGTAGAGCTGGCCCTGTAGAAGCGTTGCTTTCTGTGACTCAGTAGGCAGAGAGCATCATTTTAGCCCTATTAGAGAGACAACGTGGGTGAGGTAATATCTTTTATTTATTGGACCTACTTCTGTTGGTGAGAGAGACAAGCTTGCGAGCCACACAGAGCTCTTCTTCAGGCCTGGGGAATGTCCTTTGTCACTGTGGGAATGTTACCTTTCTGTTAATGAGGGGCAAGTATTGCAGACCTGCCTAATGCTCTGGGGCTATGGGTATTGCGATGTCTCTCTAGGCACCAGGGCCATCTCTTCTTTTGTTAAATGCATTTGCTTTTTATTTCAATAGGGAATGCGTTATATGTGAGAGCACTGGGAACTGCTGAAATCCCTCAGCCACAGCTGCAGTACGAGCTTTCCCAGCCACGTTGCTCCCTGCAGCGTCCGGCAACGGAGGAGCCAGCTGCATGGCTAAGAGGGCAGTTCAGTCTCTGTGCTCATTAGTGCCCCGGGTGTCCTCAACTCCCAGTGAAGTCAATGGGAGTTGAAGGTGCACAACACCTTGCTGGAGGCTTTCACAGAAGCAGGCCCTTTGTTCTTGGCTTCTCTGCTAAAAACTTGGTGCTCTTCAGCCTGCTAATGGCTGTAGTTTTAAGATGGGAAAAAGGAAACACTGGTGATGCGTGTGAATTTTTGCTTCGGCATCTGTCTGCAAGGAGCTGGGCTGAGGCTGAGACCACTGTCTGTTTGGTGGAGGCCACCCAACAGCCTTTTAGTCACTGCTGGTGTAACATTCCTCTCCTGGGTGGGTCGTCGGCAGCAGGGATTGAACCTGGGATCTCTGGATCGAACACCATGAGTCTCTCTTTCCTGAGATAGAAGATCCATGTTTGTAGCGGGCTCATCAACCTCTATATACAGCCCAGCCACCGCTACAGGGGGACACAGCACCACACTAGTGGGTGTAGGTTAAATGGATTAGGGTTGGATTTGAATTGGCATCCTAGGGGCATTATATTTCATTTCCACTCCCCTAAACTACAATGCAGTTCTTCCCTCATCAAGAGAAATGCTCAGGGTGCCCACAAATGGAAGGGATGAAATCCACCCATTATTAACACCACACGCTAATCAGCTGAGCGCAGCCTCTGAGAGAGCCACATGGTGAAGGCAGCACAGGACAATTACAGGCACCCGCTGCAGCTAATGACCGATGTTCACCACCACTGCCTCTATGCTCTCCTAGAAAACGCCCCCCGCAGAGCACTCACTTTGCATATCAGAGCTAGTGGGATCCATGCCCACATTCTGCAGGGGATGAAAACCAGATCTCTCCTTTTTTAGTCTGACCGACTCTTATGTGGATGACGCCACGAAGTCTTGGATTTCAACCCAAAATGGTCACCTGGCCTTGTTTACAATTTCTCACAGAGTTAATTAAAAGACAGTTTGTTCATGTAATCGGTTAATTAATGTTAAAATCTGGCCATATTGAAAGTATTAATGGCCATATAAATGTGATGAACCATTCATAAAGTAATCTGTAAACTAATATTTAGACAACTAGCTAACATAACTTACTGCCGCTATCCTCCGCTTGCCAGTTGTCAGCTGAGACCATGTGTTGGCTAATCATTAACCTGAGTTACACCAGCCATACATTGCACTGTGGGACAGGGCGATGTTTAGACCATTAAATGTTGCTCTGATTTAATTTTATCTGACAGAGGGTTCCGTCACACTCTTGATCATGAGGTCAAATTCAGATTAAGAGCAGACACAGACACAGACACAGACACACACACACACACACCCCATTGTGGCTAACTGCCTGCAAAATCAACCCATGCCATCAGCAAAAGCTGCCAAATTCACATAGGTAAAGAACATGCATTTTAGTTTGAAGATCTCTTTCTTTATGGAACTATCACACATTTTGTGCCTTTGTTGAAATCTGGAGACAGTGACATTAATTTAAGGTGGGGTGGGGGGGTCGTGTTAGCAAGTGGTTAGAAAAGAGAACTGTAAGTTAGGACTTTCAGGACTGTGGGTTCTATTTCTGACTTTCACACTGTCTGCCTTAGATTTTTCAGTTCCTAATTTTATAATCTTTGAAAAGGGAGAGGAGATATTTCCCCACTTTGTGGTGGTGCAGTAAGGCTGAACGAGTTGTTTCTGTAGAGCACTTTGAGGCCTGTAAATGAAAGAGGCTACAGAAGAGATTGAAAGGCTTTCAAGATACGGATTCTGACTTAGGTCTATTCCTGCAACCCTTCTTCATGCAAGTATCCTCGGTGGAATCAGTAGACTTGTTGCGTGAGCTAGACTTGCAAGATCTCAACACGTTAATAGAGCACCTGCAAGTGTGTGAGACTTGGCTGAAAAGTCTTTCAAAACAACCTTCCTTGAAGGTATTTTAGCTGTTCGTGGTTCTGGTCCAAGCTCTGACCAGGACTTGCAGGGTTGTGCAAAACGGAATGGTAGGTTTTTTTAACACCAAAGTTTGGTTTGGGTTAGGTTCAAATTTTGAGTGGGTTTCTCTTTCGGGGTGGTTTCTGTTTGAACTGAACCAATTCCTGTTCCCCACCAGGAATTTCAAAATATATTTCAACATCTTTTGCACAGAAATAACTCAGTAATAATGCTTTTCAAATCTACCTATAGCTCCTTCCATCTACAATTTCAAGTACTTTACCAACATGGCTGAGTTAAGACTCACAACACTCCTGTGAGATGGGTAAGTTTTGTTACCCTCGTTTTGTAGATGGGGAAATTGAAGCCTGTAGACTCGGTTAAGGATCAAATTTTCTAGCATGGTCTCTACTTCTGAGTGCCTCAGAAAGTGTCTAACTTCAGAAGCCACATGAGTCTGATTTTCAGAGGGGCTAGCGCCATCACAGACCTAGTGTTTGGGATGCTCAGCATCTCTGGAAGTCAGGCCTTTGGCTTCTAAAGTGGGAGACCCAAAGAAACCAGGCCACGCTTGAAAACTCAGGCAACTCGGTTAAGCCCAAGGTCACATAAGGAGTCAGTGGCAGAATGAGGAACAGAACCAGGTCCCCAAACACAGTGCTGTTCTTCAACCACTGCACTGTGCTTCCTCCTTCTGGAATATCTGTGCTTTTCCCATTCTGCAAATGGAGCCCATTCTATGTCTACTCCATCCTGGTAACTAGACAAAAAACAGATACCCCACTGTACTCCTAATGAATGTGATGTTCTGTAACTCATCTGAATGACTTTGTTTGCCTAGGTGGGTTTTCCTCTATGAGAAGGGTTATCAGTCACAGGACGGCATCATCAGCTCGGTCTCGGTGAAGCTCAAAGGTTTAACCGTTACTAACATTAGTGGGATAGGTCCACACGTCTGGGATGTGGCCGACTATGTTTTCCCACCTCAGGTAAGGAGGAGGGAGGGGGTTTTTCTAATCACTGTCTTTTATTGGCACCTTGCGGAGGAGAGGGAACCAGCAAATGACTCTTCAGCTCTACAGCCTTCTCTGTGAATTGGCAGCATGTACTGGGCTACCACTGTCTGAAAGGGTGTCCGTTCTGCAACACACTCAGAGCCTTATTTCTAGAGGTCCTGAGCATCTGCCACTTCCCTTAAGGTCAATAGGAACTGAAGGTGAAGCACCTCTGAAAAAAATCAGACTACAGGTTACCGTCAGTTCATGACTAGTTACTATTTATTGGGGGCTCCTTGTCTCCTCTCCAAAGCAGGGGGTCCAAACTGCTGATGGGGCTTTGGGGAGGCGCAACACCCATCAGCAGCCCAAAATGATGTATCCCCAGGAGACAGAACATCACAGATAGTCATTGCTGGCCCCACTGTCCCTCGTCTCCTTATTTGGCTGGGTGATATTTTATCTCCATTTCCTCCTACTGCTCCCCCTTGTAGCATCTCTGCTATCCATGAGAGACTGCCTGCCTCTCACGAGCAACCATCTGGTTAAGTCTTTAAAGTAGCAGTGTTGGTAAGAGGGTTAAGGATGAGTCTGCCTAAGGGAGGAAGGATGGGCAGCCTGACAACCTCTGCCAGTACGTGCTCTAGGTGGGGTTGTTTACCGCCTGGGCCATGGTCAGATGGAAGGTTTTTGCATAACAGTAACACCTTCCGCCCAGTAACTCCCCCCCATCATGATGACTCACTTGAAAATAAGTTTCCACCTTTGACTTGATCGCATTCCTCTTTGTAGGGGGACAGTTCATTTGTGGTGATGACGAACGTCATTATCACCCGTGGACAGAAGCAGGATATTTGCCCTGAGGTAAATAGAATTGTTTTATATTTGCAGGGATTTCCTTTTTTTTTTAATTTAGGTTTATTAGGGATGGGTGAATAAATTCAGGGGAAAAAATCAGGCCTCTTCCCTCTCCCCCCGCCCCAAATATTTGCCTAAAATTCTAGCCAATCCCCAAAATGAAAGAACTTGTAGAGAATTTACCCAAACTCAATCACACCTCAGTGTTTGAGTCCAAGTTTTGTGGAAGCTTTAGGTCAGTTTGTATTGTACCACACTGTATTAATCCATCATGTATCATCATCATCCATCATTTCACAGGTGGGGAAACTGAGGCACAGAGGGGGAAGAGATTTGCTCAAGGTCGCAGAACTGGGAACAGCTGCTCTCCTGACTCCCAGTCTACTGGCCCATCCACTGAACCAATGATGAGACATTGGAACTGTCTCGCTTTGGCTGGTTATTTCAATAAGAAACCTGGAGTCACAAGTTTCCTCTATGCCTAGTGATAGGCAAGTCAGTTCACAAAGAATTCCTCCCTAATGGATAAGAGAGAGTCTCTAAACTAGAGCAGGCCAGGGTGGAATTGTTCCCTGTAGTAGCAAAGTCCCATCTCTTCGGGGGTAACACAGCCCACTATTTTCCCACCAATTTGCTAGTAGCAAGCTTCTGATCTTTAGCTTTATGGATATTAAGATTCTTGGCAAAGAAATATGCTGTTTATAATGCAAGGGAAAGCTACAGTTAATGTGTTGGATGCACTGTACTACAGTTGCCTTCCATAATAAAACATCACTAGTACTGTACTGACAAACTCATTAGCAAATCTATTTTCAGCCTCCCTCATCCTCCCCACAGAAAACATGTCGCTGTTGATAACTCTTGTTACATGATTTCCAAAGAATTTGCATTTGCTCAGTGGAGACATGGCTGTGAAGGACAGCTTCCCTGTATCTGGTGTCAGAAGGATTTGCCATGTCTCAGAAATCCAAAAGGATTGCAAGGAAACCTTGCATTGCAGTACATGGTCTTCTGCAGCTACCTGCACTCAGTCGCCTGCGCTCAATCTCCACAGTCTGCTGAGATTTCTAACGCCATTTAAAGGATTTGGATGCTCAAGTCCCCATTAATTTTTAAATGGAAATTTGAGCATGCAAATCCCCTTGAACACCATTGAGAATCCGGCCAACATATATAATCAGGACCAGTACAGGGCCTTTGGGAGGGTTGGATTATCTACTACAGTTGATTAGCTGGCTGGAGTTTACCCCCTGCCTCCTTTGTACTTTACTCCGGAGGGCATTCTGTGCCAAAACATTAAAAATTCTGCGCACAATATTTTAAAATTCTGCAAAATTCTGCAAATTGTATTTGACAAATAAATGTGGAGGCTCCAGCATGGCATTGGGGAGCACAGGCCACTGGCTGCACAGAGGTGGAAGATCACTGTACAGCTCCCCCTGGGACACAGACTCAGCAGTGAGGCTGCACCCAACCCTGACACAACGCAAGGACCAGGCCTGCCCCAGAAACACCCCAGGGCCCCGCCCCTTTGTGCCAGGTGCACCAGGTGTGGGCAGGCAGGCTCAGCAAGGCAGGATCCAAATGTAGAAGAGCTTAGTGTCGGGAGATTCAGGTGTGGGTTGAGAGGGTTCTGTGTGGGGCAGTCTGGGTGCAGGTGGCTCAGTGGAGGACCTATGTGTGGTGGGGATCTGGATGCACAGGGGCTTGTTGTGGGGTTCTGGGTGCAACGGTAATGGGACTCTGCAGGGGGGGGGATCCAGGGGAAGGAGGTTGGGGCTCAGTGCAGGAGTCTGGGTGTGGGGGGGATAGAGCTCGGCAGGGGGGTCTGGGTGTGGGGAGCTTAGTGGGGGGTCCAGATGCTGGGGGAGTGGGACTCTGGGATGGGGATCCATGTGCAGCTGGTTGGGGCTTGGTAGGGTGGCGATCCGTGGGTGGGTGGCTCATCGGGGTGGTGCAGGGAAGTGGGGCTTGTTGGGGGGGGGTGAGTTCTGGGTGCGGGGGAGGGGGTGAGGCTCAGCAGGAAGGTCTGGGTATGAGGGGGTCTGGGTGCATAGGGGTTGGGGGGATAGGGGAGCTGTACAGGAATCCTTCCCCCTGTGGCTGAGGAGCAATAGGTGCAGGAAGCGTGGGGGGGGAGGGGAGTTTGCAGAGCTTCCTAGAGCTGGGGGATAAATCTGGGGGTGGGTCTGACCTGTCCCCGGATGCCTTACAGGGGAAGAGGAAGTCCCAACCTCCCCAGCCCAGCCAGGACTAGCAGCTGAGCCCAGCGCAGGGTAGGAACCACCAGCCGGGTCTTCTCCACTCCCGCCTCCTGCCCCACAGTGATTTACCTCTCTGCTGGCTGCCCTGGGCACCCAAAACATACTGCTGGGGAAGGTCACATGACCACTCTTGTGGCTTCCCTGTCAGAAAGTCATTTTTCTGCGGGGAAGCAAAGAAATCTGCGGGGGACATAAATTCTGTGCATGCACAGTGATGCAGAATTCCCCAAGGAGTAGTACTTGTATTCACAAGATGCTATCTCTAGTGAGGCAGGGGATGGGACTGCAGTATCTTCTTAGGCCCAACAGTGAAGACAATCAGATTCCCTAAGGATTTTCCACTCTTATATTCTGGGAATGGCCACCTAGAAAATCTGCTTCCCGTAGGGCACAATTCTCAATCCAGTTTAGGGCTTCTCTTCACTGCAGAGTTGCCTTGCGTTAAAAATCCAGTGTTGCCTCAATTCATGTCCTGTCCACACACCAAGTCCTTTGAGTGGGGTGGTGCTTTTAACTTGAGTTGGCTGGCCCAGCATGTAGTACAGGGTACAGCTCAAATGAGCACAATTTGCCAGCTGCTAATCTAATCACTCAATGCGGCTCCAGTGTTATTTTGCAATGTAGCTGCTCTCATTAGAGCTAGGCTAGTTTGAGCAGTGATAACTCGAGTTACTCTGCAGCAAAGCCGCAGCTTGAGGGCTTGTCTATGAGGAACATTATGTGCAGCAAGCTATATGCTGCAGATTCGCACCCTGGCTTGCTGTGCAGAAATAGCCCATGTAGACAAGCCCTTAGTCTAAAGACAACTGGAATTGAAGAGGGCTTTCCCATGCACAGTACAGAGAGGGATTGCTAGACACCTGACTCCCAGCCACTGAGAGATGTCTGCTTTCTTTCTCATCACAGCTGCCAGATGCAGGAAAATGCAATAATGACAGTGATTGTATCCAAGGGAAGTACAGTCGCCAGGGGCAAGGTAAGAAGGGAGGCATTAAGACTGTGAGTTCTTCAGGGCAGGGACTTTGTCTTTCATTGTCTCTGAAGCCCCTAATGTGCTTTTGGTGCTATATGAATAACAGGCTGCCCGCAATTCTTAGTCTAGACGATACAATGAGAGGCATATTGGAAATGCAGAGATTGGATTAGACAGGTTGTTTGGTTACTTTCTCACAATGCAAGGAAGGTGGCAGTATTTCAGCCTGTCAGCAGAGATGGGTTGAACCCATTTGGAAAAGGTCAGATACATCTGAACCATGAGAAGATTCTCTCTTGTTCCCACTCTTTGGAAAAAGGGTTAACCACTCCCACTATTACATCCACACCTGCCTGTGCACTCCGCAGCAGTGCCTCATTGGCAGCAGAAACTCAGGTTCAATGCCAGCGTTGCTAACTTCCTTCTCAGGGGGTTTTCTTCCAATCTGAAGGACATGAAGATAATTTCATGAAGCAGGTTGGTAGGAAAATGGCTTACTAAGGTAGAAACAGGATTGTAATGGGGCATGCTGGTCATTCTATCTCCTAATATATATCCCTCCAAGATGCTCTTGGACACTATTTCATTATATACTTTAATTTCCAAGGGGGTTTTTAAGTAGGTGAATATTTGCACCTAAAAGGCAATAAACATGGAGAAGCTGACAAGGGGATCTGAGTGACCCTAGTAAGGTCTCTCCAGACAACTCCCATATTCTGTGCCGGAGTGATCAGAATCTACCAGAGAGTGGCCATTAACTGGTTACTTTTTGGGGTCACTGTTCCATAGCTGCAGTCTGTGCATTTTTAAAAGTTACTTGGGCAAACCTGGAAACTTGTGGGGGAGAGATACAGGGGTGACGATGTGGGGACACTGTCTGTACAACATCTGAATTCTGGCTGATACAGCAATTTTCATAGAGACAACTTCAAAGTATCATTGAATATCTCTATGTGTACGTGGACCCCATCCTTGCTGACAAGGGTTATCTCCCTCCCAGGGATGATGGGGGTCATTAGAACACAACCACTGACCATTCAGATGGAAGCACCTTGGACAAGATGTTAACTGGTTCTTCTGGGCTTGAGCTTTCTCCTAACCCTCTGCAGAAGGGGTGGGAGAGCAGAAAATCTCCAAATGCAGGACAAAAATCCCCCAGGTGTTCATGCTAGTCTTTAACAACCACAGAGGTTGAGTGAATACGGGAAAGATACACAGGAAGTTTTAGGCAGGAAAGGGGAAGGAGATGGGCATCCCCTCATGGGGGAGGGGAGTAACGGTGGTGGTTTAGCTGCAGGATCAACCAACATCAGAAAGCTGACGTGGCAGAGAGGTGAAGACAAACAATGCACAGCAGGAGAGAGACCCCAGAGTATTCTCATCCCAGCCCAAAGAATACTCTGGAGTGATGAGGAAACTAAGGCAGGGAAATGCCTGTAGGTTTTATTGTTTTTGTATAGATCTGGGTATTTCTCATGCTATTAAATGTAAAGCACAATAGTGTGTTATAAACTTGCAGAGAGTCTGTGTTGTATGTGCTACACCTGTCACATCCCCTTGAAAAGTTAACCCAACTTGGGTCTCGTAGGTGTGTCGACCCCAAAACCCTTTCCCACACCAATTCCTACCCTTGTCTGAAGGGTCAATATTAATTCCCGGGCCAGGCAGTTGGACTATGGGATCTCAAGCAGATCCTCTGTCTCACACCCCCTACCAAGAGTGTGCCTAGAGACTCCAAGCCAGAGACAGAGCCTGTTCAGATTCTGGAGCATTTCAGCTCACAGGATTCAGCGGTTGGGTCCTTCACAGCAGTGTGGTGAATGTCTAGGAGAAACCACTCAACTAGATCTGTGACAACAGGTGCTGCTAAAAACTGAGCAACTATCTGGACTCACAAGGAACAGGATCTCCTGATCCTCAAAGCCTTACTGCTTCCTAACAATCAAAGTGAACTATTTGCTGGAGTGGTCAGGGGGAGTCAGAACTCCTGGCATCTGTTTGTGGCTTTGCCATGAACTCACATTCTTTGGCCATACCCAACTCCCTTAGCCCCAGTCTGCTGGGTGAAATTCACCCCTGTGCAGAAGGCACAAGACCTATTTTGCTGGTTTAAAGTGTTGCATAGACCCTGTGCTGACCTGCACAGGGGTGAATCTGACCCACATATGAAGATAGTGTTATTGTCCCCCAAAGTTTTAAAACTGAGTGAGTTAACCACAGACGAATTGCAAAGCCTCATAGACACTCTGCTTCAGCATTATTGCCTTCCTTGTGGTGTGTGAGAGATTTGCCACCAGGCCTATTATAATAATTAATTTATTTATTAGTTACTGTTTACTCCCAAGCAAGATCAGGGCCCCATTGTGGTGTGTACTGGAAAAACACAGGGTAAGAGACAGTCTGTGTCCCAAAAAGCTTACAAACCAAACAGACAAAAGAAACAAAGAAAGGATAGTTATCGCCGTTTCACAGATGGGGAACCGAGACACAAAGAGACTAGTTCAAGGTCACACAGGGAGTCCGTGGCAGAGCTGTGATTTGAACAGTCTTCCAAGTCCTAGGAGCACAAGGCTGCCCTTTGTCTCAATAATGTGAGATTTGACAGTGAGCATCTACAAGTGTTGGACAGTCCCATAATTCAACTGCAAGTGTGAACTTTAAACCCTGTTTTCTTCAGGTATCATGACTGGGAAGTGTGTAGATTTCAAGAAGGATGTCACGACCTGTGAGATTTTTGGCTGGTGCCCTGTAGAAGAGGACGATCAGATTCCTGAGTAAGAAATGGTCCTATTTTCAGTCAGATTTCCCTTCTTGGTTGTGAGGGGTATTGCTAGTATTGCATGTAAGGTTAGGATTGCACAGGAACAAGACCACTGCCTAACTACTGCTGCTCATGAGCCAAATCCTGAAGCTCCTACTCAGGCAAAACTCTAATGGGGCCAAATGCCGACCCTGCTGCTCCATGACCTTGGAACATGGCCACATTTTTGCAGAGCAGTAAGTACATCCTTGGTGGTGGGGTGGGGTGGCAGGTGCCATGTGTTGCAGTTTCAGGGTAACCACTTATATTCACCCTCCATGGTCCCATGAGGGCACATTTAAGGTTTCTGGCTCCCAATTGTCACCTCTCTTGGGCGGAGACCCATCACTCTCCCTTCAGAATGGGGTCTTAAGGCTGCCCAGCCCCCTGCCAGCCAGTCTGATATCCCTGGCAAGCCAGTCTACAGAAAGGCCAGCCCCTGTGCATTGCTTTCTGTCTCCGAGAGCTCTGAACAGCGTACTGCCAGCCATTACAAGTTACCACACAGCTCTTTCTAAGCAAGCACGTGTATTCTTAGGGGAAAAGCATTAAAGAGAAAACATAAAAAACCATTAAAAGAACCTACATGCATGCTAAAAACTTCCCAGAAGTCACCCCAAACTCCAGCCTAGAATACTTGTCAATCATTCAAACCCCACAACTGGGTTTGCCCCCTTGGTTACAAGTTCATGTCAATTTTTCAATCAGGAACTAGACCTCCCAACTGGACAATTTAGCTGTGTCTTTATACAGCACAGGCCTTTGTTCTCCAGTATCCTGGACCAGGCGATCACCAAATCAATGGCCCTCTCCTCAGGGCATAGCTTTAAAAGGCTGGATAACTGGGGTCATAGAATTTGCATTAATCATTCCCTAGGAAATCAACGTACCACTTATTGTCCAAAAAGTCCATGCCTGCCTGGCACATTTCAATACAATTTATTGTTGGGTTTAGTGTGTGGGTGCTGGGTGGTATGGCAGCCTGTGACATACAGGGGGTTAGACTAGATGATCTGGTGGGGTCCCTTCAGTCCTTAAGCTTTATTGAACTCCTTAAATTTCCCAGATCTCACATTTGTCACACCCCTTATCAGCAACGAAGGAACTTCCATCACACTTTCACACATGTATATGGCTGGGAAATTCTGTGGAGTGTCTTGCAGAAGTGCTCTATAATGTACATGCCAGAGCAGCTTACCTGATCCAGCAGCAGGTGTGTTCACCACCTCCGTTCCCCCATCCTCGAGCTGGGAGTCATGATCTTCCCTTTTGGATTCTGGTGTGTTTGAGTGGTTGGGGCTGTCATGGTTACAGGGCTAGCTGTAAGTTTGTCCTCTTCCCAGTTTCTCTGAGTGCACCATTTGAGGTCTTTTGCCTTTACCACAATTCTTCCACATTTAGACCATCCCTGTGGATCAACCATTCCTATTCAGCAGGTTCAACTGAACTCAGGTACCTGTTGTTCTTCCCTGCAGGAGTCTGTAATCAATGGTTTACAGGGATCAGACAGCTTTCCTGAAACAAAAGTAGTATTTTAAATAGTGGAACAAAGCACTTAGAGAAAAAGGATTTTAAAACAACCGTCTCTTAGCTAAAGGCTTCCCATCCCCTGAGTATTGGCAGGCATAACATCTCCAGACACACTGAGCGAGGTGTCATGTGTCAGTTCCCTTGAACCACTACTCCCCTGTCTTGAGAGAATGTTCCTTTTTAAACCTGCCACAGTTCTTTTAATCACCTGCATTCCCCGGCCTTTTCCTAGCTTGGCATCGTCTCTTAACAACTCTCAAGAGTTTGCTGAGAAGTGGCTTAACTGGAGCCTTTCCCTTCCTGCTTGTTTTTCCTGACAGCCACCTATTAATCTAAACCAATATAGTCATACAGTAAACATCCCAATAACCATCTCAACATACTGTATTCATAAATTACAGAGACGCTCCAAATCCATCACAGAGTCTTCCAGGCACTACGGCAAAGGTCCTTCCCCTTTCAGGGTAAGTCAAAGTTCCAAACAAAGATAGGCTTCCAGCAACTCTCCCAGGGTCAAGCAGTGCTGCAGCTCTTCTCCGAGGCTCAGAATCCTTATCCTGTTTATCCAGGGGCTCCCTCCCCAGCAACCTCAATATAGCCTACTAGTGCTGTATTGCCCAAGCCTCTTCCTTGCTTTGTGTACCCTTCCCAGCTTCTTCTAAATCTTACCTCCTCAACTCCTCCCAACTGTCTGCTCCCCAGCATTCTCTAGCCCAGCAGTTCTCAAGCAGGGGTCCGAGGCCCCCTGGGGGGCTGTGAGCAGGTTTCAGGGGGTCCGCCAAGCAGGGCCAACATTAGGCTTACTGGGGCCCAGGGCAGAAAACCGAAGTCCCGCCATCCAGAGCTGAAGCTGAAGCCTGAGCAACTTAGCGTTGTGGGGCTCCTTGTGGCATGGGGCCCTGGGCAATTCCCCTGTTGGTTGCCCCCTAATGTCGGCTCTGGCTTTTACATGCAGAAAAACAGTTGTGGTCCGAGTGGGCCATGGAGTTTTTATAGTATGTTGGGGTGGCGGGGCCAGAAAGAAAAACGTTGAGAACCCCTGCTCTAGCCCACCACGAAGAACCTCCTGCCAGCCTTTCTCCTGAGCCACAGGCTTGCCTTATATACTGTAGCCTGTCACATGACTGTCACTTAACCTGACCCCCAATCTCCAGCAGGACTTACTCTCTGTTTGGTCATGTGATCTTTAGAAGACCTACAAATCCCAGAATATCTGTCCTTAAAGGAGCCAAGCTTTGGAACACGGCTGGCTTGACCTCTCATGAGCCATGGATTTGAGCTTGTTCCCTTTAGTGGGAGTTTTGCTTGAGGATAAAGACTTCAGAATTTGGCCAACATGTTCAGCAGAAAAGTAATTCAAATTCCTCTGTTCTAACTGTAAAACATCAGGTGCTGTACAGTAGCCAGCTGCAAAACCAAAGCCTTGTCTCTGTATCAGCCAATTGGTCAGTGGGTGGGGATGAGCAGAGGACATTTGGCTTCTGCATTATTGCTTCTCCCCAGTAAAGTCAACACAGCATATAATGAAAGGAAGCTCCTTCATCAGGCACAGGAAAAG